>CM019831.1:118077481-118588585 GCA_009763385.1 Coix lacryma-jobi var. lacryma-jobi | reverse complement strand
ACATCTTCAGCAGGTTCCACTTCTACATTCTGGACTGGCTCATGTCCTACTTCAGGTTCCTCCACGACTCCATCTTCTGGATCCTCAGCAACAGGTGGAATCATGGGGTGAAGTTGGTTGTACAGCTGATGTACCTCCTCATGAAGTATATCATTGTACTGCTCAACCTGAGCGGTGTACTGCTGTAGTCCATGGAACTGGGCTCTGGCGACGTCCTCGCGGTCCCAAGCCTCATTGCGCTGTTCGATAGCGCGAACCGTGTTCCGATTGGCCTGCTCCAGAGAAGCTCGTGCCTCATAAAACTCCATGCGGGAAAGAAAGTAGAAGTCATGCTCCATGTTTTCCATTTCAGCCTTCAGATTCTTGATTTCCTCCTTCAGCTGCTTGCGGTTGCGGCGGGGCAAACGACGTCATTGGAGGATTCTCCAGTCTCTTCTCCGGTGCGTGGCGCCAGCTGGTGACGCGGCACACCATTTGGTCCAGTCGACTTGCGGGCAGTCCGCTTGATGATGGCCATATCTGGATAAGAGGTTATAGATGAGAAAGGCTAGCAAGAACAAGGTATAGGCACACTATCCCAACCGACTTAGAGAGGAAGTTATTACCTTAAGTGATTATGACATGATGCATGATTCGTTCCTACGGAATCAAGGCAATGCAACTACTAAGGTAACGTACATAGGGCTTAAACAAGTTGTCTTGCTACTAGTTGCCAAAGACAAGATGAGATGAGAAAGACAAGATGAGAGGAGAGAAGCAATTTGGACTCAAAATAGTCAAGTTTAGTTTTTGGACTTAAAAACCTTTTGAAGTTTTCGCAAAAAGATTGCAACGTCGTAGTGAGATGCTCCGATACCACTCTGTGACGTAACGGCCCTAATCCCATGGCCCACCGATCACTATCAACCACTGACAGTCGATCCGTACAGCCAAGAGATTAAGACCGGGTTCGCCACTGGGCTACATCAGTGCCCGATGTCCGCAGGATCATCTCACAATTCAGTTACAATCTCTTGAACATTTTGACAAATAATATCGGAGTAAATAGCGGAAGACTTAAATAACAATAGTTTTACAAACCAGTGTTCAACATAAACTTAAAGTGAAGTTATTACAGACCATAGTTCAAATAGATAGAGTTGACAGGGTAGCAGATGACAACAACTAAAAGATATAGATACATCACCCAGCCCGAGGGTGAATAATCACTCATCGGCCTCATCGGCCTCTTCCTGAACCACAGTCACACAGCAGGGTCCAAGGCATACTGAGGGATCTGCCATACCTGCAACATGGGTAAAAGAACCCTGAGTACAAAGGTACTCAACAAGACTTAACCGACTAAAGAAAAGGGGAGGAGACTCAGGAATGAAGGCTTAGGGTAGTCAAGGTAAGGCTTAAGCAAGATCAAGTATTTTGCAGAAAAGCATTTTTGTAAATCTTATTTTATTTTGAAAGATTCAGTATTCCTCAATTCTTCATCCTTCATGATTCATTTTACATTTCAAAACATTCCTAGTTGAGAACCACTCTCCGTTGAGAGTCAATGGAACAAGTCTCCATAACCGAGGAGCAACGTTAATCCGGATAAAGAATACTCAGCTGAGGATCCCTATTCACACTGCATATGTAGCACCCAAGCTTGCATATGCCAACTCGTCTTCCACGATTCCTCCATTATTGGGCCCGGTCCTACGCCACCCGGAAGTACAGTACACCACTCCAATCCGGGACTCTAACCCACGTGGGTACATGCTACTTCCGCCATCTCTCCACTCCCAGTGCGCGGTTGTCGGTCCAATAATGGATTTCTCGGAGCCAGAGCTTTCCGTAGTATGTGAATAGTTGCAAGTCCTGCCCAGCAGGCCCCCATACGGATGGTCCCTAATTTTCCAGCCAGCAACTGTGCCTTGGTTATATCTCACCCAAGCGCAACAGTCCTGTCAGTTTTTCAACCCGTCCCGGTCGGTGTCAACTGTCGAGTCCCGGACTACGACATGACGGCACCGTACGCAAGGACAACCTCTCCTTCCCATTGACTAAGTACGGATCAGATACTTAGCCAATAGTGGGAGTAAACCAGAAATTCCCATAAATATTCTTAAGTGATCACACTTTTGAAATTGGCATTTTATTGCAAATCTATCATATAGCATTGCTAAGCATTTTGCAATAGTTTTTGAAAAACAGGTGTCGGGTATTTCATTGGTCAAGGTAGATAATGCATCAGAGAGGATTTCACTCAACTCCTATCAACCTAATGCAATAATTTAACTCAAAACATTTAAAGAAAACATTTATAAAAGCAAGGTAGGGTTAAATGCACCGGGGCTTGCCTTGGATGGCAAAAAGAGTAGACTCGGGGTAGGTATAAGCGTCGGAGCTCGGGGTTGCCTTGGGGACGGATCCTTCGGCGGCTACCTCGACTTCAGGGCCTTCTTCGTCAACTATACGGATGCAATGATGAATGCTCATGAGAATGATGATATGGACTTATGGTGCAAGACAATACCACTGATTCAAGATTACTCTTAGGCAAGGCATAAACGAAATCTAGGTTGAGCATAAAAGTAACCATTTCTTCCTTAAGCAAAATTGATTAAACTAGACTTTATCATAACTATCCTAAGCATCACAAACATCATAGACCAAAGGGTAGGGGTCTATGAACATCACGCAATCCCAAAAGTCACTTCACAGGGCATTCACACTAACCCTAATCATTTCTTTCTATTTTTCTTAATTATTTAAAAAGGTCATTTTATGAAGGTGCTCCAAAAATTACCAAATTAATCACACAAGTTCATTAGAGTACAAGTATATGGCAAAACAAATTTCATAATTTTTGGAGGTCATTAAGGTGCTCAATTAAATCTAGACATTTAATTAACAAAAGGCACTATTCCTTAATTAAAATAAAGCTCAAAAATCAACTTGCTCCAAAAGACTTCAAAATTTTACCAGAGACTCAGAAAGGCATAACTAGCACATAGAAATTTATCTCCAGATTTTTGGAGTTATAGATCACTCTCCAAAAATACCAAAACCTTCATTTTTCAATTAAAAGGGGAATTTTACATTTTTAAATCTTTGCAGAAAAGTCAAGTTTTATATTTTTATAAAATACTCCAGAGCATAAAGAGTCTACTGTGAAATTTTCAGAATTTTTGGATCAACACAGAAAATCATACAAAAAGATGAAATATCAGAACTGTTCCCATTTTTAAAAGGAAAAGAGCACTGTGCTCGAGTCGGAACGGGGCTCGGGCGAATCGCGGAACTCTCGGCCGACCGAGGCCTGGCTGGTAGGCTCGGGCGAGACGGAAACCAAACGTTTCGTCCGAGGCCTGGCTCGACGAGGCGGAGGGTGCACAGGTTCTCTCGAGGCCTGGCTCGAGCGAAGTGGTGAGGGTCTGTCCGCCGAGGCTCGGGCTCGGGCGAGACGGAGTGGAAGCAGAGGCCGAGGCCTCGGGTGCTTACCAAGGATTGGAGGCAGGGCTCGAGGGTGAGGCTCGGACGCGCTCGAGGGTGAGGCTCGACACGGGCTCGAGGGAGGCGAGGCGGTGGTGGTCGGTGGAGCTCCTTCGGCGGCGAGCGGCGAGCGGCGCTCCGGCGACCCTGCGCAACACACGAGACCGCAAGGGTCTGGTCAGAGTCGCACGGGACCGAGGAGAGGAACACGACAGGGGGTCGGTGAGGGATGGTCGAGGCCGGAGGCGACGAATTTCACGAACCCGAGCTCGCCGGGTTTCTGCCGGAGATGGGAACGGCGAGGTTCCGGGCGATTGGAGGCGGTAGAGGTAAAATTGGAGGGTGGTGAAGCAGCACAAGAACACGGCGGAGCTTTTGAGCTAGGTGGTGGAGCGGCGGAGGCACTGGACTGTGAGGAGCGACGACGGAGGCGGAGATGAGTGCGGAGGTCGGAGCTCCGGCGGGCTTATATAGCCGCGGCCAGGGCCGGGGTAGAGACCTCGGGGTGGTGTGGATGAGGTTTGCGGAGGCGTGCGCACTCGATTGCGCTCTGGCGGATACGTGGGCGTGCAGCCGGGGCTCGGGCAAGCTCGGCCGGCGATGGCGATGGCCCGCGGCGGCGGCGCGGAGAGGACTGTAGGGGACGGGAGCGAGGGCCAGCGCTCGCGCGCGGCGCGCGGAGGGAACAGGGCGACAGCGGCGGCAGGTTGGTGGCGCGTGGGGAGCAGCCGGGCGTGCGGCAGGCGCGGCGCGGGCGCCATGGCCGGGCCCCCCTCTGTCGCTATGAAGAAGAGGAACAGTGTAGGGTGTAGGGTTTGACTTTTGGCTAGTTTCTGACTTTTGCAAAATGCTCCCAAAATTTGAACTGTGCGACAAAAACTCCCAATACCAAAGTTGTTCAGAAAAATGAGATCTACAACTTTGTCAAAAAGAACATTTTCAAATTCCAAACAGTTTTTGAACAAAATTCAAAAACAGAAAAAGGGGACACTTTTGAAATTTGAATCAATTCAAAATTACTTTGGATTTTATACTGAAACTAGAAAATCTTCAAACATGAAAGTTGTTCCTTTTATCAAAACCTACAACTTTGCTATAATACACTTTTCCAGAAACTCATTAGTTTTTGAACTCTTTTTGAAAACTGAAAAGGGAACAAAAGTTGGGGTTTGATTGAATTTGAAATAACTCAAAACTTTGTACTGCAACTTGAAAATTTGTAAATACCAAAGTTGTTTCTCTTTGACAGCTCTACAACTTGCTTTTTGGACCAACCCCAAATTTTGAATAATTTTTAAATTACACCAGAGGGATAAAATCCAGGATTTGGAAATTAGGGTTTTGCAAAAGGGATTTGAAATCAAATTCTGATTTTTGAACTTTGGCCAACACAACAAAACTTCAAGACACCAAAGGAACAAGAATTACACAAAACTAATCACAGAGATGAAATTACCATTTTGCCCTAGTAGAGAGAAGTGGGCTAATTAGGATTTTTGCAATAGAGGTAATTCACATAAAATGATACACTTAGCAAAATGCATACACATGAAATCATGATCAAGATGCTTAATGATGATAATGATGATATGTCAAGTTAATTACAGTTAAACACCAGAGGTGTTACACGTACTCCTTTTTATAGCGGGCGGGCGAGGACGTGAGGTCCACATGTTGTTCGCACGCGGTGGTGGGGGTGTTGCGATGACTGGGGCGGGTTTCGCTTGATCAAGCACTTGCACAAATCGTGGGTCCGCGTTGATGTCGGGTGTGGGTTGTTGCGGCGTCTATGCGCTCTGCTTTTTGATGGTTGCGTACGTGATGCAAGCCACCGCCGTTAGCCAAAAAAAAATGGAAACATCAAGCAATCCATTCTTTTAATTTGTTTTACATTTTTAATAATCTGAAAATCAACATTTTGAAATCACCTCGGATGAAGGAATGATCTAAACCAGAATTGTAGAACCAGGAGGGGTCTGAAAACTTTGTAGTTGACTACTTTTTCGTTCCAAATAATTTAGTACCCAGAAATCGTGTTTTATTATTTTTTGCATTTTTAAAAATCATTTTTTTTTCTATTTTTCAAACTACACCAGGTTGAGAAATAGCATAAACCAACGTTAAAGTACTCAAAGGGACATGTTTTAATTAAAAAAATAGCGCTAAAAATGTGTTTCAATATTAGTGAATTTAAAATTTATTGTTTTTTTCAAATGTGCTCAGATGGAGAAATGGCCTGACTAAATTAAAGTTTCAGTACTCGAAGAGTTCTAAAATTTTTTAGTTTATTTTTTTTAGTAATCTTCACTGGGCTAATAGATCCAAGGTTTTCTTAATGTAAATCTGTTAAGGATCTCAAGAATGCATTACGATATACTCCCCCGTCGTATGTCGTTTTAGATTTTCACACTTCTCGACCATTCATCTTATTTAAAAATATATATAAGTATTATTTATTTGTTATAATTTATTTAATCACTAGAGATACTTTAATAATAATATATTATTTTATTATTTGTATAAATATTTTAAATAAGACGAATGGTCAAACAAGAAGTCCAAAAGTTAAAAATATCACTTTTATTGAGGCATTGTTTAGTTGCTAAAATTTTTCAAAATGTACTGTAGCATTTGTAAATCTACCCTACTAATACACCATCATAGATCTATTCTAAGGCCCTGTTTGGATCCCTCTAACTCAGCTAGAGCTAGAGCTATTTTCTAACTCTAAACTAACCCTGAACTAACTTTAGCTCTTGTGGTGTTTGGATAAAAGGGTTAGATTGACAATAAATGTACTTTTTCAATCATTTGGTAGGATGAAGGTAGGTAGAGAGAGAGAAATCACTTTTGTAGTGGTCCCAACTAGAAGTAGCCCAAATAATCATCTCTTGGTGGGGATAGTTTTTTTGGATGGGTTAGATGCAACTAGCTCAAACTAGCCCTCATGTTTGGATACTTTAGGGCTAGTTGAGCTCCAAATAGCTCAAACTAGCTCTAGCCCTGGGATCCAAACAAGGCCTAAGTCCACCCAGAAAACGTCCCCCGCTAAGATGGTCTTACTAAAGCCACACACGAAACTGTACCCAGAAAACCATCTATACTACCCTACTAATGCACCATCATAGATCTATTCTAAGTCCACCCAGAAAACGTCCCCCGCTGAGATGGTCTTACTAAAGCCACACACAAAATTATACCCAGAAAACTAACTCTATCTATAAACTAATGCACCATCATAGATCTATTCTAAGTCCACCCAGAAAACGTCCCCCGCTGAGATGGTCTTACTAAAGCCACACACGAAATTGTACCCAGAAAACTAACTCTATAAACTAATGCACCATCATAGATCTATTCTAAGTCCACCCAGAAAACGTCCCCCGCTGAGATGGTCTTACTAAAGCCACACACGAAATTGTACCCAAAAAACCAAGTCTATAAAAATTAACGATCCAGATTTAATTCGTAACCTTCTCTCTCATTACTCACTCACATTTAACGGACGAGATTAGATGTATGGTATATCCCTCATCCCTCAATCACATCTCCACCAACAAAAAAAAAATATGGAAGGATTATTACGGAAGGAAATTATTACGGAAGGAGAAAAACATCCGCCTCCAAAATTACGTAAACATCGCAACCTACGCCTGACGCCGGTAATCCGCCTCGACGCCGGTAACGTAACAAAAAAAAACTCGTCCCAACCTTCGCCTGACGCCGGTAATCCGCCTCGATGCCGGTAATCGCCAATAGCTGGAACGCCTGGACGCCAGTGACCTCTGCTGCGAGACCGCCTAGAAGATCTCCGCCTCGACGCCTTTGACACCATCCACAGCAGGCTGACGACCGCACGCACGCGGCGTGCCGCCGTCCACCGATATCAGCGCGGCGGCCGCCACACCGCACGCACGCGGCGTACCACAGTCCACCGAGATCATCGCTCAGGCCTGCTGCCGCCACACCGCGCGCATGCGGCGTGCCGCCGTCCACCGAGATCAGCGTGGCTGCCGCCTTCACACACGCGAACTGATGGAGCTCATATATACTTCATCATCCTACCAGTAAGAAAATATTGCTCTCACCCAAATCGCATTGTATCGTATTTTTAATCATCGGTTTCACTCCAATCCAGATGACTAAATTTTGCTCCAATCCGACGACGACTGCAACCTTCTCTTGAACGCGGCGCGCGTCGGCTAGCGATCGTGGTACGCTCGTCGGCCCTTGAACACGCCGTCTATGCGACCACAAACATCAGTGATCCTTCCGTAGACACGGGCAAGGGAAATAACGCCAGCCAATCTTTACTTGGTGTACCTAAAAAATTTCTCCTCCTGAGAGGACCTCCCTAGACACAAACATTAAACTGTACCCACGAAATTGACTTCGTAAAAATGAACCATCCAGATTTATTTTAAAACATTCTCTCTCCCTACTCACGCACATCTAACAAACCAGATTGAGTGTATGGTACTCCCTCAATCATGCGCGAAAGGCAAACCCACGATCACTGCGTCTATGGGGCCACAAACATCATCGATCCTTCCGTAGACACGGGCAAGTGAAGCAACGCCAGCCAAGAAAAAAAAACTGCCTCTTCCGAAAAGGCAGGAAAAAGCACTCGATCTTGCCCAGAAGGATTACGCAACAGAGGGTGCAGTCATACTTGCCATGTATAATAATATAACGAATGAAAGAACAGTGTTTTAATTAATTAAAGAAGTATAGATAGAAATGAATATGTGTGTGTTTTGATTTTTAATCTCTATTATTATCTGCTGGATCTACTGGATTAAGACATGCATCAACTGAGATGATAATTGTGTCACTGCAATAAAAATTTTAAATACATTGGTTTTTTAATTATAATGATAACTGAGATGATAATTGTCATGGTCATCAAGCATGCTTTGTTCAAATTTAATAGTGCCTCAGAATGCATGTATCTAATTAGGAAGCCACGCATGAAGAACGATGCGTGGGCAACCAGTGAGGGCGTGTATATGTGTGCTTTATTTTGAAAAAAGCGTAAAAATTATAATTAATCAAGCACCTTTCTATATCTTAGATGTCTGAATTTTAAGATGATATTTCAGACAATACTCTTGTACAACTAAGTTGTTATTTTATTATTTGTTTTTTACCATAACATATAATTTTGGAATTGTCTATCTATAAAAAATAATTGTTAATTATCTTTGTGCCACATAAAAAAGATTTTTTGGATTTGTAGTTTTGTCTAACGGGATTTTTATTCTCGGTACAAACAATAGTAGATTGTGTCTACATAAATTGCAATGAACAAAATCTGTAATTTTAGTGTAAAATATGTACAATAACCGCCGTCTGAAAGCTAGAAAACTAAGATTTAAACATCCAAATTTTAGCAAACCCCTTAATCAAGGAGATAAAAGCAAAGTCTATTGGAATTAATCATAGATAATCAAGAACAGCCACGACAACAAAATAAATTAAAGAAAGAGTTGTGTAACGTTTGCATTTTTGGCATAATGAAAATGAAAATCTAGTAGCAGCAGGCCTATGGTCGATCACATGCTGCAATGCAAATCACATTAGCCGTTGCATTACATACGTCAATTTGGACGCCCTTATTTTAGAAAATAAAGCACATGCATTCATTAATTTGCCAACAAATCAAATTAAAAGAATGGATTGCTTGATGTTTCCATTTTTTTTGGCTAACGGCGGTGGCTTGCATCACGTACGCAACCATCAAAAAGCAGAGCGCATAGACGCCGCAACAACCCACACCCGACATCAACGCGGACCCACGATTTGTGCAAGTGCTTGATCAAGCGAAACCCGCCCCAGTCATCGCAAACACCCCCACCCGCGTGCGAACAACATGTGGACCTCACGTCCTCGCCCGCCCGCTATAAAAAGGAGTACGTTGCTCAACAGACCATAAACGCCCTTGCCAAATGCCACCATGCCCTACTACCCAATGTGCAGGTCTTCATCGGAGCCTTCTCTAGCGAGAATCACATTTGCCAAGTTAGATATGATCACCACTCTCCTGCCTTCCTGCTACTATGGAAAATGAGATCCTCAACCATGACAGTTGAAGCTACATAGATGGAACTGCGGCGACATGCACCAGATGGATCCCCTCTCATGCATAGCTTCCTTATATTTTGTGTATACATATAGCAAAATAATAACTTATCTTATTGATTTGCCATTATCAGCTTGACTAAGAATAGAATTCTTGGTCGATATTTGAATATTTTAACAGCTTCATTGAAGATCTCTAAGACATGCTTAAGACCTTAGTCAATATATAATTTAGATGGTTAATGCAAGAAACAACTTTATTATACCTTTTTTAAAGAATAATTGTTTTTTAATTGTACCCCGGGTTATTATAATGTGTTAAAGTTTTCAAATACATTCCTAAAACTTTATTATGGTCTGAGCTATTGTTGAGTTATTTTTAAATACATTCCTAAAATAAAATCATGGCGTTAGCACAGACACTAAACTAGTCAAAGATTAGGAGGACTAAATATGATCCGAATGGATGGGAAATCACGAGATCTATCTATTAAGCCTAATTAACCAATTATTAGAGACTATTTACTGTAGCACAACATTATCTAATTATGACCTAATTAGGCTCATTAGAAAGGTCTCGCGATTTTACCGATGGTTTGGAATGAGTTTCATCATTAATTTATGTTTAATACTCCAAATTAGTCTTCTAATATTTACTGTAGAACGTAAAATTATTTTGTGTTGTATCTAAACAAGACCTGAGACAGAGGGAGTAGTACTCAATAAAGTGGGAATACAAAATGAATGCATAACACTACTACAGAACAGGCTCTGATGAGGACATCGCCAAGATGGAGTCGAGGACGACTCCAATTCAAGAAGGGGAGGATGATGAGGACATCGCCAAGTTGGACTCACCGACGCCATGGTCTTCCCCAAGTTGCAATCCGACTCCAACTCAGTTTTCACGTCACCCTCGGAATTCAGGAGCAGTCCCGAGTAAAATCAACGCCCCGGATGCATACGGACTCCGTTTTCGACGAACCAGATATGCTTGGAAAGATAATTTGATAAGCTAACCAATGGCTTTGGAATCACGTCAAAATACGTCCGGAGTCAACGGGAATCGTCGAAACAAGTCAGCGTCCAGAATCTGCCAGGGTGCTGCGTCACCGTATTTTGGTCCGTTGGGCCGTGTATCGTCTTGGAGCCCATTAGGGGGCGCGTCCAGCAGGGGCGACGACCTAAACCCTATATTTAGTCGCCGCCGCCGTCGTTAGGTCTTGGGTTTGTTTTGAGTTTAGTTTTCCACCGAGAAACTGAATCGTTCATTGTAACTGTGGTGACAAATCCTTTTACAGTGATCCAGGGGCCCCGTTTTGATCTCCTCCACTGTGTCGATTAGTCCTTTGGAACCGAGTTCTTGAACCCCTCTAATATATTCGTGATATTCATATCTGCAATTTCAGATTGCGTGCTTTACCTTCTTGCTTGTGTTCTTCGATTCGCTTGCAGGATTAGCCTTCTTGGCGAGGTCAATCAAGTTGTGCTTGGTTGATAACCAACGGAGCAGTGGTGTAACGGTTGCAGGGTTCGAATCGTGTCTGATTTGAAGCCGGATCGCCAACGTCGAGTTCTCCACCAATCGAACCTATCGCTACCTCACGGAAGATCGGGCCGTCCTTCATCAATTGGTATCGGATTTTTCAGGTTTCCCGCGAGGTATAATCTCGTTTGCCCTTAGATTCATATTTGTTATTACCTACAGTCCACAAAAAGCCAAAAAATATTTCAATTTCCGCTGTCCTATCGCCTTTTGTGCCTTTGCAATTTCGTTTCAGATTCGCTTTGTTGAGTTTCTGTCCGTGGTCGAGTCTTGTTGCTGGTTTAGGTTGTGTTCGTCGTCGTAGTTCATCGTGCCCGTTGCTGTTTCTTTGTTTTCGCCGCTATCCCATCCACCGTTCCTAAACAACAAGTCGAAGCCACCACATTACTCGACTTGCCGCTAGCCGCCTTGTGTAATTTCTCGCCGCCGCCGCGCAAACCCTAGACAGGTTGCCAACCGCTCTAATTTTTGCCTGCATCGCAGCCCTCCTTACATCATCTGGCATCTACCTTCTGTTGTTAGTCACAAGGACGCATGATCTTGTGATCGGTGTTGGAGTTTCGGGTCGCTTTGCCTTAACTGCCGCTGCCGAGTTGCTCTTACTGCCGATTTTTGTGTGTGCCTTCCAGAAAACATAACTTGAGGTACATTCGGTAAAACAGACATAACTTTTCGCTCGTTTGTCCGAAAAATCTGAAATTTTTTGTGGCGATTCTTGACACCGTTTGGACCTCACCCAAACTGGGCTTCGCCCTGTTTGGTCCCTCCAAATTGCCAAAAAAAAATCGGGAAAATAAATAAAAAAAATTGACAAGGTTTCAGCACGCTTTTCAGAGAACTTGCTGATTTTGTGTAGACCACATCCGACCTCAGTTGCAGGCGCCAATTTTTTGGTTACATCTTTTGTGATCCTTGTTCAAGGAAAAATAAAAAAAAAATAGTGAAAAAATAAAAAAGTTTGATTCCTACTAGTACCTTTTTGGAAAATCAAGGAAAATTCAGGACAAAGAAAAATTCAGATTCTTTGCTTGTTCTGTGAGTTCTTTCCATCGTTCTTTGTTTCATCTTGTTGCGCTACGTCTACACACGTCTTAGCCAGCAATTGTGACTTGTGCTTTGGATACTTATTGAACTTTGCTAATCTGCTTTCGTTAATTGCTAATCCTTGCTGTCATATTGTGCCTACCTATAGCTCCACATATACTTCTGTCAGCACAGGTTTATCTTGCAACTGTTACCCACGCTCAACAACAGATTGCTTCGTCACTTTGGTTTGATCTTGTTTGGCGTTGGTAAGAATACAGGCAAGACGGTGGTAAGCCGCCTGTGATTTTGCATTCCAGTTCCACTTCTACCACCACCACTTGGTTCCTTTAGTTGATAGGGATAATCCTTTGCTGCTGTAGTTTTTTCTATCTTCTAACAATGGCAGGAATTCCGACGGACTTCAATGAGTGCGTGTCCAAAGGCGAGCTTACGACATTCATGAATGAACAACGCAATCTTATGACCGAGCTGACACGCAACGTGAACAATTTGGTCAACCGCATTACGCAGCTTGAGCAACGCCCTCAACCAAATCGTGATGACGAAGATGCGGATGCTTTGGTGATGACGATGCGGATGCTGATGCTGGTCCTCGTCGCCGCCTCAACTTCAATCGTCGCGGTATGGGAGGTAATAATAATAATAATGATCCTTTTGCTAAAATTAATTTAGCCTACCTTCCTTTGCTGGTAATATGGATCCAGAGACATATTTAGATTGGGAACTTACTGTTCAACAAAAATTTGATTCTTATAATGTTCCTGCTGAGCATAGAGTTAGACTTGCTACTAGTGAGTTTACTAATTTTGCTTTATTCTGGTGGAGTGATCTTTGCAATGCTAATAATGCTGCTGCTGTGCCTCAAACTTGGAATACTTTAAAGCAACGCATGAAATCTCGTTTTGTTCCTCCTTATTACCAACGTGATCTACGTTTGAAACTGCAAACTTTAAAACAAGGTGATAAAGGAGTAGAGGCATATTATCAAGAATTGCTTATTGGTTTAGCACGTTGTGGTATACATGAAGATGATGATGATGCTAGTGCTAGATTCTTTGGTGGTTTAAATCGTGATATCCAGGATATTCTTGATTACAAAGATTGGACTAGGTTCAGCCAATTATATCATCTTGCTCTTAAAGCTGAACGAGAAGTACAGGGACGCAAACAACACCAACCTTTCAGGTATAACACTGGGAGGACTTTTCAGCAACGTTCCGAGCCGGAGACGCCCAAGCTTCCTGCTGCACCACAGCCGTCTACACCTTCCGAGGTAAGTAAATTGTCTAGTGTGCAGATTCCACAATTCAAGAAAGGTGCCACTTCGGGTGCTTCTACTAGATCTTCCTCGTCTAGCTCTACAATCATTTGCCACCGATGCAAAGGCATGGGACATGTCATGAAGGATTGCCCCAGTCGTCGTGCTTTCATTGCTACCGAGGATGGATATGTAAGTACTAGTGATGTTGAAGATGATTTAGCTCTTGCTGCTAACATTGCTGCAGATTCCATCGAGGACGATCACGACAAGGAGACCATCACCATTGACTCTGTGGCTGCTGCTGCGGATTATCCTAGTCTTCTTGTGCAGCGAGTGTGAGTACACGTGTGGGACATGAAGAAGAAGAGATGAAGATCCAACGCCACAATTTGTTCCACATGTATCTCATTGTGCAGGGTTGTCGTGTTCTCACCATCATTGATAGCGGGAGTTGCAACAACTTGGTGAGTTCGGATTTGGTTGAGAAGCTTGGCTTAACCACACGACAACATTCGTATCCATATAAACTTCAATGGTTCAATAATAATGGTATGACTAAGGTAACTAAATCAGCACGCATTAGCTTTTTCACAGGCTCTTATCATGATACTGCTGATTTTGACGTTGTCCCTATGCAAGCTTGTTCTATTTTGTTAGGTCGCCCATGGGAATTTGATAATGATGCTTTACACCATGGTAGAACTAATACATACACTATCATACATAAGGACAAGAAATTACTTTGCTGCCTTTGTCTCCTACGGATATTATTAAACATGCTAAAGAGATTAAAAATAAAAATAAACCTCCAACAAATATTGCTAACAATAATGAGATTAAGTTAAAAGGAGGTGTTTTTTCTGCTACAACTTCTACTGCTGCTGCGTTATGTGATACTAATGATGCTCCTTGTTATACTATGCTTTGTCGACATGTTAGTGTTGCTGCACATGATTCTATACATTGTGTTTCGCATTGTGCGGTCACTAACCTTTTGCAGGAGCTTGGAGATGACATGGAGTCGCGAACAACTCCAATTTTAGAAGGAGGGGATGATGAGGACATCGCCAAGATGGAGTCGAGGACGACTCCAATTCAAGAAGGGGAGGATGATGAGGACATCGCCAAGTTGGACTCACCGACGCCATGGTCTTCCCCAAGTTGCAATCCGACTCCAACTCAGTTTTCACGTCACCCTCGGAATTCAGGAGCAGTCCCGAGTAAAATCAACGCCCCGGATGCATACGGACTCCGTTTTCGACGAACCAGATATGCTTGGAAAGATAATTTGATAAGCTAACCAATGGCTTTGGAATCACGTCAAAATACGTCCGGAGTCAACGGGAATCGTCGAAACAAGTCAGCGTCCAGAATCTGCCAGGGTGCTGCGTCACCGTATTTTGGTCCGTTGGGCCGTGTGTATCGTCTTGGAGCCCATTAGGGGGCGCGTCCAGCAGGGGCGACGACCTAAACCCTATATTTAGTCGCCGCCGCCGTCGTTAGGTCTTGGGTTTTTGTTGAGTTTAGTTTTCCACCGAGAAACTGAATCGTTCATTGTAACTGTGGTGACAAATCCTTTTACAGTGATCCAGGGCCCCCGTTCTTGATCTCCTCCACTGTGTCGATTAGTCCTTTGGAACCGAGTTCTTGAACCCCTCTAATATATTCGTGATATTCATATCTGCAATTTCAGATTGCGTGCTTTACCTTCTTGCTTGTGTTCTTCGATTCGCTTGCAGGATTAGGCCTAGCCTCTGGCGAGGTCAATCAAGTTGTGCTTGGTTGATAACCAACGGAGCAGTGGTGTAACGGTTGCAGGGTTCGAATCGTGTCTGATTTGAAGCCGGATCGCCAACGTCGAGTTCTCCACCAATCGAACCTATCGCTACCTCACGGAAGATCGGGCCGTC
This sequence comes from Coix lacryma-jobi var. lacryma-jobi, assembly GCA_009763385.1. Classification (NCBI taxonomy): domain Eukaryota; kingdom Viridiplantae; phylum Streptophyta; class Magnoliopsida; order Poales; family Poaceae; genus Coix; species Coix lacryma-jobi. Next base: position 118,573,269 of record CM019831.1, on the reverse strand, counting down.
CTTCATCAGGCTCTTTGGCCGATTCTCAAAATCGCCATTTGTCTCGGCGTTGTTGCCACCCGGGACTAATAGACCCTTTAGTCCCGGTCGGTAACACGGACCGGGACTAAAGGGTCTGCCCCAACGCCCACTGCGCAGAGCTGTCGGGGCAGGGACCCTTTAGTCCCGGTCCGTGTTACCAACCGGGACTCAAGGGCACTCTTTAGTCCCGGTTGGTGCCACAGACCGGGACTAAAGATTTAGCCACGGTTTGTGGCTTGCCCCGGGATAAATGATCACCTTTTAGCCCCAGCTTTTAATACAAACCGTGGTGCATGGGCTCATGATGGAAACGGACAGAAAAACCTCATTTCTACTTCCGTTTCTATATTTTTTTGGCGGAAACAGGATCGGGTTCGAAAAATACGGGTTCGAAAATGGAATCGGAATATGCGGGTATGCGGAAACGAACCAATACGGTCGGAAATTCAACGGAAACGGTCGGAAGCCGGGAACTTAAGCCGGACTACCGCACTCGAAATCACAATCATATATAAAAATAGTTCAAAAAATAACTTACCACAATTTGACACTCACATAATTAGGTCCATATAATAACTTAGTTTAGATCACATAATAACTAGGTCTACAGACATAAAAATAATTTCACAAATTACCCTTATGATGTAATATAAGTGCGAGAGGACATTTTCACAACAATATGAACATATTTTTCACAAATCACAACTCTGTCCTATCATTCATCTTATCTGGATCATTTTTAATCTCATCTTTCTACATATTTAAGGACATATTTGCTAAAAATAAATTAGCGCTTAATACTTAGAGTACACCGTTGCGAAGAGCTCGTTAAGCTGATCGAAATGGATATATTATTTGATATATTAGGAGTTGGAAATGAAAAAAAGATATCATTTTTTCAAAAAAAAAAGTCAATCCTGAAATCCGGTAAAATTCTAGATTTAAATCCGAAAAAAATTCTGACCAAATACGGGATTCCGAAAATACGGACGGAAAAATAACATTGCTACTTCCGATCCGATTCCGAGAACCTCCGTTCCGGATTCCGTACCGTTTCCAGATTTCTCCGACAATACGGAAACGGTTAGTTCAAATATACAAAAACGGGTGGGTCGGGACGTTTCAACCCTAGATGGGACACGCTCGGTTGCTATATAGGCCGCGCCCATATGCATGCATGCACGTACAGGTTTGAAGTACTTAGATATTTTGCATGATTGCTCTATCGTTTCTTTTTTTCGGGCTTTATTAGGACGCGCATATGCGTGTCTTTTGATACCATATACTCCCTCTGCATCATAAATAGAAGTCATAGACAGCGACGCAGTCTCCAAAGTATAATTTTCACTATTTATTTTTTTTAAATATATTTATTGTAAAGTGGTGTGTATATATATATGAAAGTACTTTTCAAATAAATTTATTTATATAATTTTTACATCTTTAAACTCAATAATTTAAAAGTTTTTCATGATTTATATTCTCAATATTTGACTGAAACTTTGTCCAAAACGATTTCTATTTTCGATACAGAGGGAATATGTTGTAGTCGAGGCCCTGCAAATGCAATATTTGGTTGTTCAGATGTCAAGCAATCAAATCACACGATATTTGGGCCTCATCTTCGAACTTCGTAACTTAGGCGGTCGCCGCCTTTGTCCTTTTTTTCCCTGAAATCATGGTAAAGACTCAAACACTCATATCTGCACATATAATTAATCACCCAAATGAACGCACGTATACACACCTTTGTCATATCAAAAGTTTATGCACCTTCATTATCATTAACGGCTAGTCAACTAGCCCATCAACTATACTCCAGTATAGATTAGCTAGAATGTTATGTTAAAAAATTAGATATTATTTGTACGGATGTATAATTAATCAAAATTGATATTTTTCCTACCTATCTATTCATTTACCAGCACAATAATCATTTACTAATCTCCATCTAGTCCTAAACATGATAGAATGTGTGTCTTTGAGATATACTACCTCCGTCCCACAAAAAGAAAGTCACTATAGCATGTGTGTGGGTCAAAATTTTCTCAACTTTGACTAAATTTATAGAAAATACGTACAATATTTATATCTTATAATAAATTTATTATGAAAGTATATTCAAAGATCTATCTAATGATACTAATTATGTATTATAAATATTAATACTTTTATATATATAGTTGATCAAACTTAAAAAAATTGACTCCTCGGGAAGTGAGAACGACTACTATTTTGGGACCGAGGGAGTACTTAGTTGAAATCTAAGCTTAAAATACACTAGTTCTTGTTATACTCCATTCTATACATAATGAATTATAATTCTGCTTCCACATTTCATATTATTAATTTTAAATTGAAACTCTAGTGTTTGTTTAATGCAATTTTTCCGTTTTGTATCTTATTAAAAAAATAAATAGATTATGCGCTCCAGACTCTAAACTCTTAGTTACGATATCGTGCATAAGCAATCGTTTCAACCTATGCACCATTGCACTCAAGAGGTTAATTCACTTTATGACAAAAATTACATTTGAATTAATATTTGTTTAATATGAGAACGGGTAACACGGACCTGTCATATTGGTATTGGGCCATGCCTTGCTCTCAGATTGCAGGAGTAAGGATTGAGCTGGCCTAGTTTTGAGCACAATACCCACAGGCCACGGGTTATGGATAAAAGGCCTTGAGGCCGACTAAGTAAGATGATTTTTGCAGTGCGGTAGCTCTTAAAAATGGGCCTTTTACTTTTCAGCACGTGGTCAGAAACCGGTCTGGATTGGCTTGCCTCAAAAAGGCAATCTGGTTTCTCATTAAAATATTTACTTTCATGAAAAAAAAACTTACTAGAACTTGGCACATGATCATCGTATATTGGTTCTTTTTTTTTGAGACTAGTACAAAAGCAGACACTCGTAATACGAGCGTTGAGCGTACACTCAACCTTAGGCTAGTCTCTCAACGAAAGTTTCATAGAGTTTCATTAGCATTAAATATGCTCATTGGCGGATCTAAGAGGGGGGCTGGTGGGGCTGCAGCCCCCCTCGCGGATCTAATTATAAAGGAACGACTCTTTTGTGCGGTCAAAAAAATTATTGTCCATTCTAGCATCAGCCCCTGTCTTGCTCCAGCCGCATAGGTTTTTGTTTTCTTTCCGCTTGCGAGCACGCGTCAGTCGCGGCCATGTGCACCCCCACAACCACCGTTGCTCCACGTCCGGTGTTCGGGGCCAACGATGTTGCTCCCGCCTGGCCGCTTTCACCCTTCGTTCCTCGCTGGCTCGCCCCCTTCAGCGCCTGCGCTGCTCTGCCTGGCTCTCAAGGGCTAGCTGCTTGCCTAGGCCGACGCTGGCAGCTACCTAGAAGATCAGCGACTCAGGTCCTCGACCCTATCTGTTTCCCAATGAGATGATTAGTATTAATTCTATAGGTTTCACGTTGTAGTTTTTATTTTAATTTTATCGTATTTTGTTTTACACTTCTAATCTTTGATCGGTGCAATCTACAATATTCTTATCATAACAGCCTATCACTCTAATTGGACCCTCAGGGCTCAAAACTAAATTACTTCGATGAATTTAATTTGCTACAGTTATATATCATTGTTGTAATTTGTGGCTGTAAAACTAAATTATTGAAGATTTAATTGAACCTGCTAGATATTTATAGTTTGAGTTTTTGTTAATTGAACTTGCTAGATATTGAGGCAGACACAAAATTTTTTGGTACTTTATATGTCTGCATTATAGTTCAGCCCCCCCTCTTGCTCGATTCCTGGATCCGCCACTGAATATGCTGACATGTTAATATATTAATTAGGAGACAAGTGATAAGAGTTTCATGGAAGTAGAGAGAGTTTCATGGGATCAAACTACACTGTTTCCAAAATCTGAGTGCGTTGGAAACCGAGACACGAAACTTGCATTGAGGATGGCCTTATAAACACGTATATTATCACAATGAATATTTCTAAAGTATCGAGTTGGACAAATGATCGTTCTCTATCAAATGCATCTTAGCTTGTTTATATTGCCCATGCATTTGCGCAAGAGAGTTGGGCTTTTCGAAGGTCCTCCCTGATAGAGCTTCAGGGTATGTAACCAAGAAGAGACTCAAATACACCTTGCATTGTTTATATTTCCCATTTGTGAAAGAGAGCTGGTCTTTTCAAGGGCCCACTTTGATAGAGCTTTTAGCAATTCAGCTTCTTAGGCACTCTATTCTTCTGTGTCTCCCTAAGGCCTCAACTCCTGCAGCAGGTGCTTCAGTGGCTTCTGTCGAAGTTTTTGAATCCTTCAAGAGGCTGCACTGTGTTATACGGGCTACCATTTGTACATACACATGCTGGGCTTCTGTAAAGTGTTATTTTATTTCGAGGCATCAACCTCCAACAATACATGCTCACAAGTCTTCTCTTCATCACCTTCACATGCCCAAACCAAGAAACTGCACATGTTTGCACCACTAACACTCCACCTCCGGTTAGTTAAAACCAAGAACAATTCAAACCCAAAGGGCTCCTCATCATCATCATCTTGACAATCACACAATACTTACATGTCATGGATACTTCTAAACTTTTTCATATCAATAATAGAAAGATCTGGTCATCAATTTGGTAAGACTCTAATCACCAATGAGGATAATAGCGATTGGGTCCAATATGTTTCTTTAAGAAGTTACCAACACTATTATAAAACAAAAAACATTAAAAGAATCCTCTATATTTGCATGTAAATCTTTTTTAGCGAATTACACAAGTACATACGTAGATGCTCAACACACACGCATACTCACCCCACCCTATGAACACAAATAGGCAAACCCTACCCCTATGTAAATCCTAGAATAAATCTAGTAAAATACGAATATATGAATACACGTACACAAATCCTATGCCTATGAGTAAATCATAGAATAAATCTAAAATAATACGAAAACTCGTGTTAAGTCTTGTATCAAGTCTATGACTTGAATCCAGGTGGGCAGGTTCCACCATAAGGAACCTAATCAACTGAGATAAGCTCAGTTCGTGCATGTAAATTATTCACATATGCTATTATGAACAATAGTCTAAAAACACCATAAATTTGTGTACAAATTGCCATCCTACAATTAATTATTACAGAGAGTCTAAGTAATACCATAAGTTTGCATATAAATTACTCACTTATGAATATTAAAAAATAACAATTTCATCTCAAGTCTATATACCAACAATGCTATTATGAGAAAATATAACCATAAATTTCACCTAAAATACTTGAGGATTTATGGAGATAGACAATTTATTTATGTAAACAGTCAAAAATTAACTGTCTCTTAAAATTAATTTAGGGAGATGGTTAACATAAAATGAATTTACGGCCTTTAAAAGTAGATTGTTTTTTAGGGAAGCCTTTAAAAGTAGATGTCATTTTCAATTCGGAAGGCCCGCAGGTGTAAATATTCCCAAGGCCCAGCCAAAGCCCGTATCAAACAGTTTACCGGGCTTATATAAATACGAGGAGTTATGTTTTTTTTCGCGTGACTCTCTCTCAGCTCTCTAGTGGCGCGTGGGGCCACGCTCCTCCGGCGGTCAGCGGCATAGATCCAGCGAGCGGGCTTGGTGTGCCTCATCCATGGGCTTTCGCAGACCCATTGATGGGCTCAGTTTTTTATTTTATTTTTTAACACAGGTGGCCATATCCGCCTCTGTTAATCTTCATTTATGCATGCGTTTTCTCGTACTCCGAAAACCTTATTTGACGGCGTGGGAAACTGATGTCGTAGCAGCAGTGCTCACTACTACAGAACAGGGTCTTTGGCCGATTGTCAAAATCGCCATTTGTCTCGGCGTTGTTGCCACCTGGGACTAATAGACCCTTTAGTCCCGGTCGGTAACACGGACCGGGACTAAAGGGTCCGCCCCAACGGCCACTGCGCAGAGCTGTCGGGGCAGGGACCCTTTAGTCCCGGTCCGTGTTACCAACCGGGACTAAAGGACACTCTTTAGTCCCGGTTGGTGCCACAGGCCGGGACTAAAGATTTAGCCACGGTTTGTGGCTTGCCCCGGGATAAATGATCACCTTTTATCCCCAGCTTTTAATACAAACCGGGACTAAAGCTCCCCGGTTTATAACCTGCCAACTTCTTCCTCCTCCCCGAGCCAGAGACATTCAAATTTCAGTGAGCTTCTTGCTTGTTCTTGCTGCTGTTGCTATAGCTTGCTATTGCTTGTTCTTCATTTGTTCTTTATTGTTCTTCGTCTCCGGCGTCAATTGGGATCTTCTTCGACTCTGTCATCGTCTCTTTGCGTTGAGAGGTAACTATTTTCATCTCCTATATCATGTCTTTTGAATATGAGAGGAATTTAATTAAAATATATAGTTTGCAAGAACAAGCATAGAGAGTTGAGTAGTTTAATTGGTTCATCACAATCACTTGATAGTTTTCTACTGCTAGGTAGTATCCATTCTATATTTCATACTTATGCAAGACGAGTAATATTGAATTTTAGTCTCTTTTTAGTTTATTTTCTTTAGAAAAATATGGAATTTATAATAGTTTGCAACAATGAATATAGAGAGTAGACAATGTGGAAATTGGTATTGTTATATCATATTTTTTGATTATCTAAATAAATAGATAAATTTAGAGTTTTTTTATTTATAATTATTTAGAAAATTAGGAATTTGCATGTAATAGTTTAAAAAATGAACATGGATATAGTAGATGGCAACCGTGACCGGGTCCTCAGCCTCTCATCATCGGGATCCGAAGCGTTTGCGGCCGGATCTTCCTCTCATTGCTTGCGGCGAGTGTAAGCAGAAAATTGTGAAGGAGTACCGAGTGAAAAAAGGGAATCAACAAGGGTCGTATATTCTACAAGTGTCCGGATCATGAGGTGGGTTATTATTTTACCCGCATTTGATTAATAAGGTTCATTTGTATAGGTTTTGCTTGATGATGTGTTTTAAATTTCTTATTCTTTGTTCTAATTGCAGTGGGAGGGCACCGGCGGATGTAAAGGTTGGTACTGGGAGGAAGATTATGTTCAGCACGTACAAAATTCTGTTGCACAGAGGTTGCCGCTAAAGGTGATGAGGCAGTGAGTCAGCGCAGCAGCCATCCATGCTGATGAAGCGAATGATCTGTCTATTTTAGTTGAGATCCGACGCGAACTAATTATGTTGCTTAAGTGCATTTTAGTTTTAGTTTTTTTTAGTGCTAGCTACGATTGTCTTCGTTGTAGTCAAGCTTGCTTGAATTAATCAATCATGTGATGTCATGAGTGTTGTGCAATAACATGAGAAACTACTAAGTGCATGGTTGTAATATTTAATGCAGATGTTGTCACGCAATTGGATGTATAATGTCGATCGCCGCTCCAAAGAGTTATTGCTGGCGTGCACTATTTCTTAGGTGTGGCTGAGACAAACAAGCAGGATGGTTTCATGTGCTGCCCATGCGCCGTCTGTAAGAATTTGAAGGAATATTCATGCTCAAGGACTCTTCATACGCATTTGTTGAAGTCGGGTTTCGTAACAAACTATATTTGTTGGACGAAGCATGGAGAAAGGGGGTTGTAATGGATGATGGTGAAGAAGGTGAAGAAGAATTGCCCCACGCTGATATTATTGCTCAGTACGATGCCTTCTATGATGATGCAGTGGGGGGAGATGGTCAAGAAGATGCGGCAGCGGCAGAAGATGTGGCAACTGATGTTGATGCTCTTGGTGATGCCATTCGTGATGCACAAAGAGAATGTGAAAGTGACAAGGAGAAGGACAAGTTCGAGCGCATGCTAGAGGACCATAGGAAATTGCTATATCCCACTGCTGAAGATGGCCAAAAAAAGTTGGGTACTACACTGGAACTGCTGCAATGGAAGGCAAAGAATGGTACATCCGACAAGGCATTTGGGCAGTTATTGAAGATAATAAAAAGATGCTTCCGAAAGCGAATGAATTGCCCACCACTACGTACGAAGCAAAACAGGTCGTTTGCCCTTTGGGATTAGAAATCCAGCAGATACACGCATGTCCTAATGACTGCATCCTGTACCGTGGGGAGGAATACGAGAATTTGGATGCATGCCCGGTATGTGAAGCATCACGGTATAAGATAAGACGAGATGATCCTGGCGACGTAGAGGGTGAAGAACGTCCAAGCAGGAAGAAAATCCCTGCCAAGGTTATGTGGTATGCTCCTATAATACCACGCTTGAAACATTTGTTCACAAATAAGGACAATGCAAAGTTGTTGCGGTGGCATAAAGAAGACCGTAAGGTAGACAATATGCTGAGGCACCCAGCTGATGGATCCCAGTGGAGAGCGATAGACAGGGAATTCCCAGAGTTTGCAGATGAGGCTAGAAACTTGAGGTTCGCTTTAAGTACGGATGGTTTTAATCCTTTTGGGGAGCAAAGCAGTAGTCATAGCACTTGGCCAGTTACTCTATGTATCTACAACCTTCCTCCGTGGTTATGCATGAAGCGGAAGTTCATTATGATGCTGTTGCTCATCCAAGGGCCGAAGCAACCTGGCAACGACATTGATGTCTACCTGAGGCCATTAGTTGAGGAACTTCTACTTCTATGGAGCAAACCAGGCGTACGCGTGTGGGATGAGTACAAACAGGAACACTTTGACCTGCGAGCATTATTGTTCGTAACAATCAATGATTGGCCGGCTCTAAGTAATCTTTCATCTCAGGTCAGACAAACAAAGGATATAATGCATGCACACACTGTTTCGAAGACCTTGATAGTTTATTTTTGAAAAAGTGTCGGAAGGTCGTGTACGTTGGGCACCGTCGGTTTCTTCCCTTGGGCCACCCAGTAAGAAAGAAAGGCAAACATTTTAAAGGTAAGACAGACCACCAAACCAAGCCTCGTAACCGAACCGGAGATGATGTACTCGAATGGTGAAGCATACGAAAGTAGTATTTGGAAAGGGGCGGGGCAGCGAACCTGTTCCCAAAGACGCTTTGGGACACGCACCCATGTGGAAGAAGAAGTCCATATTCTGGGAGCTACCCTACTGGCATGTCCTAGAGGTCCGCCATGCGATCGACGTGATGCACCTGACAAAGAACCTTTGTGTGAACCTGCTTGGATTCATGGGTGTCTACGAAAGCCTAAGGATTCACTTGAAGCACGACAGGACTTGCAGCGCATGAAAGAACGAGACAACCTGCATCCGGAGAAGACAGATGACGGGCGCCAGTACTTAAGCCCTGCTAGCTACACTCTTAGCAGAGAAGAAAAGGAAAGCACGTTTGAATGCCTTAACAGCATCAAGGTCCCATCTGGATTCTCCTCTAATATAAAGAGAATAATTAATGTGCCAGAGAAGAAGGTCCAAAACTTGAAGTCCCATGACTGCCATGTGCTTATGACCCAATTGCTTCCTGTTCCTCTAAGAGGAATTCTACCTCCACATGTACGTCTAGCCACCGTGAAGCTATGTGCATTCCTCAATTCAATTTCACAGAAGGCAATCAATCCAGAGGAACTTTCTACTTTGTAGAATGATGCCGTTCAATGTCTCGTCAGCTTTGAGTTGGTGTTCCCTCCATCCTTCTTTGATATCATGACACACCTCCTAGTTCACCTGGTCAAGGAGATCATTATTCTCTCGTCCTGTGTTCCTACACACCATGTTCCCATTCGAGAGGTTCATGAGTGTCCTGAAAAAATATGTTCATAACCGTTCTCGGCCTGAAGGAAGCATCGCCTAGGGCTACGGAACAGAGGAGGTCATAGAGTTTTGTGTGGACTTTTATTCCAGACCTTGACCCGATTGGCGTTCCTGAATCGCGACACGAGGGCAGACTCAGTGGCAAGGGAACACTAGGGAAGAAAACATATATCGGTACAGGAGACGATTACTTCGATAAAGCACACTACATAGTTCTACAGAAGTCCTCATTGGTCGATCCATATATCGAGGTACATAAGGATTTCCTTCGATCCGAGTGGCCCGGAAGAGTGAATCTTGGATTACACGTCAGCACATGCAAACCTTCGCGATTGGTTGCGAAAACAATGTCAGGGTGATGACAACATAGACGAGCAGCTTTATTTGTTGGCCAGACAACCATCGTGACATATCAACACATACAAAGGGTACGAGATCAATGGAAATACATTTTACACAGTAGCCCAAGACGGAAGGAGCACCAACCAAAACAGTGTGTACGCGTGGATGCCACGGATCCAATGGGAACAAACAAACATATTATGGCCGCATACATGACATATGGGAACTAGACTACGCACCTAATTTTAAAGTCCCTTTGTTCCGGTGTAAATGGGTCAAGATGACCGGTACCGGAGGTGGGGTAACAGTCGACAAGGAGTATGGGATGACATCAGTGGACCTCAACAATATTGGGTACAAAGATGAACCATTTGTCCTTGCCGCGGATGTGAGTCAGGTGTTCTATGTGAAAGACATGTCTACAAACCAAAAAGAGGGAAAAATGATAACAACTCGATCGTCAACGAGCCAAAGCGCCACATAGTTCTTTCAGGGAAAGAAACATTGTTGGAATTGAGGACAAGTCAGACATGTCAGGTGATTATGAAAGGGATGACCGAATTCCGCCATTCAAAGTGAACAAAGACCAAAGCATTTTGTTAAACAATGAGGAAACTCCATGGTTAAGGAATGATCATAACCAGGGACATATGTCAAGAGGAGGTTCACAGTTGTGCCCGCTAAATAGTGGGTTGTAAAGATATTATGTAATAATTAATTAATTAAGACTTTATTTGATGATAGATTTATATATATATATATTTAGTAGTGATGATTGATTTATGTGCTCCTCTAGATATGAATCATCAAAATACATAAAGAAGATACTAAAATTTAACATTTTCTTCTGTAAACTAAAGCAAAAAGAATCTCATACTAATTTTTAAAGAAAGTATATCAAATAATCAATCTATTTTAAAAAGAAATATTCAATATATAATATTTACATGTATTTTAAAACAAGAAAACTTAAATAAATATTTAATTAAAACTAAATTTAAATCTAAACTACTGCATCTGTACGAAATTGGGCAATGATTTTTTAGTTTATAAACAAAAGATTAACGTCTAAATGATGTGAAAATGAATTTTCTATTGAAAGCCAACATTTTTAAATTTAAATTGAACATTATATTTTTGCATTAACAAAATATGAACGTTTATTTACATTTATATTCGTTATTATAAAAAAAGAAAAGAATTTATGCTACAAAATTTTCTACTATACAATAAGGTTAAAGGATATACAACTGTTATTTTTAAGTAATTTTATGCCTACTGTTCAATTTACTATGCAATTAACAAGAATTACAACATATTTATATAGTGAAAACTTATACAAAACCCAAAATACTGAAAACCCAAAACTGTGGCGGGAAAGGACCCTTTAGTCCCGGGCGGTGGCACCAACCGGACTAAAGACCCCTTTAGTCCTGGTGCGTAAGCCCGCCCGGGACTAAAGGTCCAAACCTTTAGTCCCGGCCGTCTTACGCACCGAGACTAAAGACCCTTAGTCCCGGTGCGTAAGACGGACCGGGACTAAAGGTCCTCCGGGTATATAGGGCACAGTGCCCTCCAATCTTCCCAGATCGACGCAGTTGCCCCCGCCTCCGTCCGCGGGCCGCCGCCCTCGAGCTCTCCCGCTGTCGAGCCTCCATCTGTAAGCGTCGTCGAGCCTCGGCCTCCCTCGCCGCCGTCGAGCCTCGCCCTCCCTCGTCGCCGTCGAGCCTCGGCCTCGGCTCGTCCTCGTTCCTCGTCCTCCGCCGGCCGCGCCGTCGATCGAGCTCCCCGGTCGTACCGTGCCTCCCCGCGTACGTCCTCGTCCTCCGCGTCGCCGTCGAGCCTCGGCCTCCCTCGCGGCCGTCGATCCTCGGCCTCGGCTCGTCCTCGTCCTCGTCTCGTCCTCCACGCCGGCGTGAGCTCCTCCGTCGTCCTGGTCGGCCAGCTCGTCTCCGTCCTCGCCGCGCCGCCGTGCGTGCAGTGTGTGGTGTTGTTCGTGTGTGTGTGTGCGCGTGTGCGTGGTGTGCGTGTGTGTGCATCCTGTGTGTGCAGTGTGTGCGCGTGGTGTGTGTGTGCAGTGTGTGTGCGTGTGTGCGTGGTGTGCATGTGTGTGCATCCTGTGTGTGCAGTGTGTGTGCGTGTGTGCGTGGTGTGCATCCTGTGTGTGCAGTGTGTGTAAAAAAAAGAAATGAAAAGTTAAATAGAAAATAATATATATATAAAAAATTGATATATATAGAAAATAAATATATATATTTAGAAAAAGAATGATATATATCAAATGAATATAAATAGAAATATATTTATAGATAATGAATATGATTATATTCATTATCTATAAATATATATATCTATTTATATATTCATTTCTTTTCTATATATATATATTTTATTATCTATATATAATCTCAATTTTTCTTTTTCTATATATATTATTTTCTATTTAAATTTTTCATTTCTTTTTTTATAGAAATAGATATATACAGATAATGAATATGAATAGATATATTTTATAGAAAAAGGAAAATCATATATATGTTTTTTTAACCTAACAAATATATGTTTACACATTGTAGATAAAAAGTGACAGGCCGCGTCGACCTGTAGTCCTGGTGACCGCTCCACCGACCTCGCTGCCGTCCACTGTCATCTGCACCATCGTCATCCTCGCTGCTGTCCGCCGTCGTCGTTCTCGTCCCGGTGTTAAATCACGTGACAAGGATATGTTTAAACATGTATTTACTCTTAGAAATATGTGTTCATAGAAAATCATGTGTCATATGTTGGAATGCCATAGAAAATCACTTGGATATGTTTAAACATGTATTTACACTTAGGCCCCGTTTGGATCCCCTCATTTTGGTGGAATTAGAATTCACACAATAAACTAGCCTATTTGTCTTGGAATTTGACATTCCACCACTTTCCAAGGTTCACAAATTGTCTACCTCAAATTCATAGGTAAGAGAGGGAAATGGATTCCATACATCACCATACTATATTTCTAATTTACAACTTATAACATTCTTTTCAACTTACTCTCCTACGATAGAAATGCAACACGTGAGTATTCCTCTCGTATAAGCAACAATAATGTTCGCGATTACATGTCACCTAAACCCCAAACCCTAAACTCCAACCCCAAACCCCAACCCTACCCTAAACCCTAGACCCTAGACCCCAAACCCCAAACCCTAACCCGAAACCCCAAACCCCTAAACCCTAAACCCAACCCCTAACCCTAACCCTAAAACCCCAAACCCCACCCCAACCCAAACCCCAAACCCCAAACCCTAAACCCTAAACCCTAAACCCCCAAACCCCTAAACCCAAACCCTAAACCCCAAACCCAAACCCGAAACCCCAAACCCCTAACCCCTAACCCCCAAACCCCTAAACCCCAAACCCCAAACACCAAACCCCAAACCCTAACCCCAAACCCCAAACCCTGAACCCAACCCCCTAACCCCAAACCCCAACCCCTAACCCCTAAACCCCAACCCCTAAACACCAAACCCCTAAACTCCAAACCCCAAACCCCAACCCCTAAACACTAACCCTAAACCCCAAACCCTAAACAACCAAACCCTTAAACCCTAACCCCCAAACCCCTAAACCCCAAACCCCTAACCCCTAAACACCAAACCCCTAAACCCTAAACCCCAACCCCTAAACCCTAAACCCTAAACCATATTTTAATGTTGAATTGCCTCTTTACGAATATATGTTATTTTTAATGTTGCGAATACATGTCACCTAAACCCGAAACCCTAAAACCCAAAACCCTAAACCCTAAAACCCAAACCCTAAACCCCCTAAGTGTTCGATCATATTGTATATTTTGGTTTCACATACATACATGTAATAAAGCTCCTCTAAGTGTTTGATCATATTGTATATATTTTAATATTCACAGAAATGGCCGATCCAAATGAGAACATTGGGAGGAAATGATGAATATCATCGCCGGCGGCGATGACGGGAGTCAATACTTATTGAATTACGAGACATGACCATGCATGATGAAAATCCCCCTGAACAACAAGTTGAGATGGAAGAAGGCAATACAGGCGAGGTATATATACAATATGTCGTGTTAGGGTTTACATTTACTTTACTACTTGATTAGGTTTTATTTTCAACTTGTATTAGGGTTTCATCTTCGTGTCTTTACCTATATTAGCCCTCTGGATCGACGTCTGCGACGGGGCAGAGCAGACCAAAACGAGGGCCGAAGAGGCCGTTGAAGGGCCGTTATGTAATCTCCGAATTCGATATGGCTACAGCCAACCACTAGGACCCCATGCACAGAAATATTCTTTCACTGTGGGTTCCTTGTGAGAGATCGGATTCCGATAAGTGCCCGTGAATGGAAAGAGAAGCGAAGTGCTCCCGAGATCAGTTATGTCTCCAATCGTGACAAGCAGCTAGTCTGGGAAGACATCGAAGGGCATTTCTCTCGTTCGACACGAACGATGAGGAGTTGAAGAGGCGAATTCGGGAGTGGACAATGAAGAAGATGGCCACACTTTTTTCAGGACTGGAAGAAAAAATTGCACCACAACTTTGTGCTGAAGAACGAGACGCCAGATTTCAACTCTAAGGCGTATGTCAAGATAAGGGCTGATTGGGATGATTTTGTACGGTACAAAAGATCACAAGAGAGCGAGGCTCGTATCAGAGTAAACAAACAGAATGCAGCTCAGAAGAAATACCACCATCATTTAGGATCAGGTGGCTATAAGACTGCCCTTCCAAAGTGGGAGAGACAAGAACAGGAGATGCTTGCCAGGGGGGTAGCCCAGAGAAAATAAGAAGAAATGGAGTGAACGGTCCAGGAATTGGTTCTACCTCATGGGGGAACCATAAACCCTAATGACGGGGAGCTTGATTGGGGCCCGAAAATTTCAAGAGCAGCACAGAGGCTAGTTCAAGCACGAACTGCGGTGTTGGCTGGCGAGTTGAAGCCCAACAGAGAGAAGGATGAACTTACGTACGCGCTGGAGAATCCTGAGCACGGTGGGCGTACGAGAGGCTTTGGGGCCGTTTCGTGGCTGCATTCCTTCGAAGCGGATCGAGAAAGTTACAGAGAGCCGCCAGAGAAAGAAGGCGAGGAGGCAGAGCGGATCTACAAGTTGGAGGAGTATGTTCTTCAAACACAAGAGCGTGACAAAGCTCGTGAAGAATGGATGCAGGAGGAAATCAAAAGGCAAGTGCAAGCGGCACTTAGTCAAATGACAAGTGGGCAAGGTACATCATCACAACAGCCTCAAGCGAACATTAGCCCCCCAGGTCAGATGAAAAGCACTGCGCCTCCACGGAAGTACCAACCATTCAAGATGACTCCAAGCTACGCTTCCCCGTGGATGACGTTAAAGAACCGTTTACTACTTGTGAGCTGCACATTCCAGATGGAAATGCCACGAAAAAGGTAGCTGTCGGTGTTGTAAACCCTATCGACCGCACAAGAACACCAAGAATCCGTGGTCAACCAGTGCGAGCCGGATACGCTAGCGTCTCGGTGGATAGAGTTGAGACAGGTTGTGGCAGCGTGGCACTGGAAATCGAAGGGGGAGATGGGGAGAAGACTTTAGGTGAAGCGGAGAAGACATTTATTTGCTGGCGCCAGCGCTTCATTATTATTCCTGGAGTGTCACCCCGCCGCAACCTCCTCCTACTGATCAAGATCCTCACCATAGGTAGTGCGCGTGAACGAGAAACAATTTTTATTACACTAACTTCCTATATGTATACATTAATTGGATGCTCACATCATTCGTTGTTTTGCGTAGCAGGAACTATAGTCCAGTTCATCATTCCCCAGCGCATCATAGTGCTGCGGGCAGTGACGATGTGTTTGAGGACACGGCTTCAACCCCATCTCCTGCACAAAGATCTCCAACACCGCCACCGGCCCCACCATCTCCTCCACCGCGGGCTCCAACGCCACACCTCCACCGCGGGCTCCAACACCGCCACCGGCCCCACCATCTCCTCCAGAGCGGGCTCCAACACCCCCGCCTCCACCGCGCGGCCCTAAGAAGCGGTCCGCCGCCACAGAACCGAAGACCCCACCTCCAAAAAAGAAGGCTCCTGCATCAAGAAAAAAAGCCCAGGAGAAATTAGCTTATGAAAGACTGATGAGGAGTTAGAAATTTTCGGTGAAAAAGATGTGCGAAATTTTTTAGAGGAATGTGAGGCCGCTGCTAAAGAGAAGAGAAACCCGGAGAAGCCTTACCTCTTGTTAAACCCACGGGAGTTAAGGAAAAGGGTGGACCAACATAGTATCAAGATGCATGAAGCCCGAAAGGCTCCGGGAATATCAGATTATGAACGGTCTCTAATGAAGTCTGCAAAAGAACAACAATCCAGCAAGAAGAAAGTGGGAAAGGGTGTTCCACAGCTCGGGGAAACATCAAGACCTTTGTCCCCGTTATTTGTGCAAAATCAGTATGGTTCAAACATGGACAGAGTACAGCGGAAATCTGGAGAGACCTCTTTGTCTGAGATGGACTCAATTGAAAGTTTTTTCATTGACAACGGTCCCCTACGACACACGATTCAAAATATTGATACTGGGCTGGAGTTTCCACGAGCGGAAGTAGTTGATGAATGGAGGAGAAATTTTGCACCGGGCAGGAGTCTAATGAACCCCAATCACTTACATGTACTTGGTACGCAGATGTTTGCAATCAACAAATGGTGCATGGAGGCTTCTAAAGACGGTGATGTCGATTGGATTTCTGTCCGAATTTGGAACCATCACTACTTCCGTGGCGATGACCTAATCTTAGTCCAGATGAAGGAATTACACCAGCTATGTCATATGGACGCACTGGACAAATCGCTCCTTAGCTGCTATTGTTTGTAAGTGTTTTCTTTTTATAGTTTTCATTGAACTCTCTAGTATGTGTATATAGTATGTAGTATTCTTACACACATACTTGTGGATCGACTCGATAGTGCAGGTATCAGATGACTCAGCTCAGAGATAAACATGACAATTCTGTTGGGTTTGTTGATCCATATGTGGTTTTCAAGGCTCCAACCCTTCGGCGACTTGGAGCGATGAGTCGTGTACAAATCTCATGAGGTTCTCGTGAACCAAAAGATAGAGAAGAATTCTCTTCCCATAAAACTTTAAGTGCGTGAGACATATATAGTTAATAATAAGTATGTGCACATTTTATTTTACTTAACCCTAATAATCTATATATATGAATCATGTGTATGAACAACTATCACTGGATACTGATGGTCATCGATCTCAACACAGCAATGTGTTAATCTATGACTCGTTGAGCAAACCGCAAGAAGATTACCAAGATATGATAGACATCCTCCAAAGGTATTTTTCGATCCCTAGCTTGCATGCTTAAAGTATAG
This sequence comes from Coix lacryma-jobi var. lacryma-jobi, assembly GCA_009763385.1. NCBI lineage: Eukaryota > Viridiplantae > Streptophyta > Magnoliopsida > Poales > Poaceae > Coix > Coix lacryma-jobi. Next base: position 118,555,837 of record CM019831.1, on the reverse strand, counting down.
ACTAAGCTTGTATGTATGTATACTAATTAATAAAATAATGATCCAACTATTAATGTTTCATTGGCCGGATTAGGGTTTGGGAAAAATTCATTGCTCGGAACATATGAGTCAGTGTAAGGCGCCACTTACAATAAAGCCACGACTACCAGTAAGTTTACACCTTCGTCAATGTACATGTATCTTTATTATATCATGTCATATATCATATCTTTATTACGAGATGAATCTTTTCATTCTACAGTGGATTTTGAGACAAAACAGGGTACCAACTTATGTGGATTCTATGTTTGCGAGTACATGATGATAGAATCAAATAGAATTCCTGAAGAAATCATCAAAGTACGTAACATGTTTCTTTTCATTTTTTTATAGACTTAATATTGATAATATAGATATTACTAATATCTTCTCTAATTCAATTGAAGACTGACTGGTTGAAGCAAAAGTGATGCTACAAGGCCAATTAAAATCAATACAAGAGACAATAGCAGGATTTCTTCGGGAACAAGTCATAAATCCAATGGCGAGTTCTACTATAATACCAACGAGAAGTTGATTCTAAACACTGATGATCATTTGTATGCCCTGTAGATCTTTAGATGAAGTACAACTTGTAATAGGTTTATAGTACTAACTTTGGAGTACAACTTGGGTAGATAGATATTTGGACAACTTCTCTATATGTTATATATATTGCTTGTAATTTTATTGTATATATATATATTTATATATATATATATGTAGTTCTATAGTTCCATTATATATGCATGCAATAAGCTTATTGTGTTATGCTGCTAATATATATAAAATATATATATTAGCAGCAAAGAATACATATTGGAAACCTATTAAATAAATAAAAAAACTAAAAACAGAACTAAAATAAAAATAAAAAGAAAAAAACCAGGGGACCCTTTAGTCCCGGCTGGTAATACAAGCCGGGGCTAAAGGGTGCTGCTGCGGGGCACCGCTGGCAGCACCCTTTAGTCCCGGCTGGTATTACCAACCGGGACTAAAGGGGGGGCTTTAGCCCCGGTGAACGGAGCTGGGACTAAAGGGGGGGGGGCTTTAGTCCCGGAAGCGTAGTCCCGGCTCGGCAACCGGGGCTAAAGGCCCTTGCCGACCGGGGCTAAAGCCCATTTCTGTTGTAGTGTAAGCAACTTAGTTACAGATGACTTTCAACGCGTAATGGCTTCACGGAAAAATCGCATGACTTATGAAATTGCGGACTGGGAGTACTATTTTCTTTTTGAGACTAGTTAAGTGCCCGTGCGTTGTACGGGTATACAAAATATTTTATGACATAGAACAATATGAGTAGAAGATATATGTAAAATCTCATGTCAAGACAAATAATTAATACAAAAACACATTAGAGTAGCTAGTTGACCATCATATCATACAAGTCATATGCTACATACTTATCTTCTAATTTTTCCAGATTCCCTCTATTATCTGAAATTCAAATGGATACAACAAATATCAGTAATAAATCAAGAAAAAAGTAAGAAATATAACAGTTATACAAAACAGTAGAAAATACCTTTTCATGGAGTTAGGACCTCTTTATAGACAATATTTTTTGTGTATATACCACTTATTTTTGTCTTCTTTTTATTATCGTTCTTGTCACTTAGTGGGACGACAAGGATCCTGATGTTCGATCTAGCGGTGGCTCTAGATAGCGCAACATACAACTGACCATGAGAAAACACTGGTTCAGGCAAATACACACCAACATTGGGGATAGTCTGGCCCTGTGCTTTGTTAATCGTCATGGCAAAACTAAGTCTAACCGGAAACTGCTTCCGCTTGAACAGGAATGGGAACATCTCATCATCGGAGGGGCATAGCGGAATCCGGGGTAGGAATATTCGTTTTGCAGCATGGTCCCCCACCATTATTTCTGCATCGATTGTATTTCGCTGGAATCCTCGAACCACCAACCTCGTTCCATTGCAAAGTCCACCCGCAGGGTCGATGTTCCGTAGCAATATGATCGGGCACCCAATCTTGAGCTTTAACACATGTGGAGGGAGACCATTGGGGGTCAAAGTGTTGAGAAACTCAGATGGGTAGTAGTTGTTTGGATCATCCACCGCACTGTCAAAACTATGATACACCATCTCATCCCCTTGGAAACGGCTTATCATCTTCATGTTAATCATGTCAACCCAGTCATTCCGTTGAGATAATATTGCTCGTGAGGTGATATAACTCTTGTTTGACATATTTGCATTGAGGGCAGGGAATATACAATCAATTAACGTATCAAGATCACTGTCTTCCCCAGTATGCGATACACATATATCATCATGAAGGCAGATTTCACCATCTGCATTAGCCTCCTCAGAGCCTCCGCCGACACGTAGGAGGTATTTTGCAAACCATGGGTCGTTCTTTGCCCTCATGTTGCGCACCAGTTTTAGATGTCGCATTGAATTCCAAAGATACGACATCCGCAGTGAGGCACCGACTACCTGAGCCCTGGACCCTATTCGAACAACTGGGAGAACCTGTCTAAAATCTCCACCAAACACTATAATCCTCCCCCCAAATGGCAAGTTAGGACGGTCCATGATATCACGGAGGCTGTTGTCTAGTGCCTCGACACCTTGCCTCTTCATCATCGTCACCTCGTCCCAAATAATAAGGGATGCAGTCCGAAGTAATTTGGCGGTACCACTTTGTTTTGTGAAGCTACAGAAGGATCCATCTTCGAGGGTGAGGGGAATCTTGAAGCGCGAGTGGGCAGTTCTGCCACCAGGCATTATTGAGGCTGCAACACCTGATGTTGCTGTTGCCACGACAATCTTGTTCTGACTACGTATAGTAGCGAGCAGGGCCCTATATAGATAAGTCTTCCCGGTGCCGTCGGGTCCATCCACAAAGAAGAAACCCCCATGTTCGGTATCAACAACAGACATAATCTCATCGTATGCAACCTGCTGCTCCTCGTTAAGGGTCTTTGCTAGTTCCATGTCATCAACGCTTGCATGAACGCTAGCCTCCTCAAAAAATCTCCCTAGGAATATCACTACACGGGTCATATTTATCATCGATATCAGGAAGTGGGTACATCTTAATGTCCTTCTGCATAGATTCTAACAGCTTCCGAATATCTATAAGCATCAACTGCTCCACTGCTAAGTTTTGTAAGTGCATCTAGCCCTTAGTGGTTTTTTGTGAATTGAGTGACAACATAATTAAAGGTCTAACAAGTTTGCTAAGTATATCAAAGGTTCAACAAGAAAAGCAAACTTGATGATATTCCACATAGTGTTGAAATGAAGGCCAAAATTGTGTATTGTTTGTATTGGAAGATCATGGAAACAATCTTGTTCAAGCAAAAGACAACAATGCAAATAGAGTTGCTGATATGGCTTCTATGTTGTGGGATATCATGGCATCATGAGAAAGCAAACATATTTGGCAAATGACAGTGAGACATGGATTGATGATTTTGGAATGGTCTCAACAATGGGTTGCTTTTCATGAGCAAGAAGAGTTTGATAGTGAACTAGCTTTGATCAAGGTTGAAGAATGAATCAAGAATGCATAAGTGAGTAAATGCCAAGCAAAGGTCAAATGACAAGGACTTAACTCATATTGGATATATGTCATCTCTACATTGGTTGGCTTGTATGGATAAATGTTTGGAGAATCACTTTGCATTGATTTGATCAAGCTAGAAGTATGAAGATGGAGATTGAAGTGAGTGTTGAGTGTCAAGCCAAAAGAGAGGATATAAGGAATCGTGAATTGGCTTGACCATATTAATGATGATCCATATGTGTCTCTATGTGAGTCGAACTAAAGCTTGATTGATCTCAACATTCATATCTACAAGATGTTCAAGCAAGGATCACAATATGAAGAAATGGTTTTCAATGGATGCTCAATATGATGTGACTTGAGTGTGGCTTGATAAGGTGAAGACAGCAAGGAAAGGGCTTCGAGGTACTAAGCGAGAGTGAAGGTCAAGGAGACCGAGGTACTATGGCTAGAGTGAAAAGAGAGTACTTGCATTGAGTCGAGGTACTAATCAAGCTATGAGGATTCATATTGTGTTGAGGATCAAATCATTGTGGAAGTGACTTGAAGCCATGGATTGAACTCATATGTGTGGAAATGGTTCAAGTCACATGCTCAAGGTGTGCTTGCTCAAAGAAAGGAGACAAAGATGATTGCAACCCCTTTTGAAGTAATATCAAGAAGAAATGGCATATGAAGACATTGAAGACTCAGTGGTTAAAATGGTTATATTTTCTTTATCTTGAGTAATAGTTTATGCCGTACTATCAAGGGGGATGCAATACGAATCATAGACAAAGTCTCAAGTGCTCAAACTAACCGAACCCGAGTGCTAACATGAGGAAAACACTTAGCACACTGCACCTGCACTTGTTGATCTTGGGCTTGTTCTCTGTAGGGTTGGATAGCCCTCGAAACAAGCTTTCCGGAAAGTCCAAGATCACTGAAATCGGAGTTCGGAGTAAAAAGTTATGGCGTTTTTCGTGAGGTCACCTTTGCTGTCTCAGGGAGCTGCGGCAGTGCCGCTCTGTCGAGCGGCAGTGCCGCTCCCCGGCAGTGCCGGGCTAAGTGCGGCAGTGTCGGGCCTGTACAGCCAGTAACGGCTAGTTTTCTGACCTCCAACGGCTAGTTTTTTGGGTGTGGGGGGTATATATACCCGCCCCACGCCTCCAGAACCTGCTGCTGGTGCCCAAAACACCTCTAACACATCCCAAGCCATTTGAGAGCTCTCCCCAACCCTCCTTGTGAGAGTGACATGCTTAGTGCATGATTAAGTTTGGGCTGTGGATTAAGAGCTAAGAGAGCAGATTAGAGCATTGAGCACTGTATTAGTTGTGCTGCATAGGTGAGCTTGACAAAAGGGGCCGGCCGGGCTTCGTCAATCTTCCTTGTGCATCTTTTACTCTGGAGGTGAAGCCTCCTAGACGGCTAGGCGTCGCCCGGCAGCTCCCGTGCTTTTGGTGAGCAGCGGGATCGTTTTGTATCCTCTTGTGAGCTAGTGGAATTACCCCTCACTTCAAGGATTTGGTTCCTTGACTTGAGACCGAGAAGAGTTGCAAAGCTCTTGACCTAAGTGGTCATCCTCAACACGTGGACATAGGAAGCCTTGGTGGCGAGCTGAACCACGGGATAAATCTTGTGTCTTGTCTTCTATGTTTTGAATTGCAATATTTTGTGTTCCACTCGATCTACTTGGTTGTGAGTGTTTGTGAGTGCAGGTACTTAGCTAACTTGCTGGCTAGTAATCTCCAAACACATCTCCAAGTTGGCCTTAAGCTATAACCAAAGGCATAGCTGTTTGTGTGCTTCTTTGCGCCGAGCGGCAGTGCTGGGCTATGAGTAGCAGTGCCGGCTCCGAGCAGCAGTACCGGGCTCCGCGCAGCAGCAGTGCCGGGAGCAGCAGTACCGCTCGAGGTTTTAATCTGGTTGAGCTGATTTTTTTTAACAGGCCTATTCACACCCCCCTCTAGGCGACATCAAGGTCTTTCAATTGGTATCGGAGCCTAGGCTCTCAATTATGGGCTTAACCGCCTTGAGAGACGATGTCGACAAGTGAGGAAGTATCTCTAGAACTTTTACTTTCCGATGGCTCAAATTATGCCTCTTGGTCCGCTAGTGTGCTTACTGTTTTTAGGACCATGGGTCCTCATATCGAGCGGATGTTGATGTGAGCATTTCACCTTCTAGTGATGATTTGACCTATCTATCTAAAGAGGAAGTGAAATGCTTACAACACCAATGCTCAAGCCTCTAATGTCTTATTTAGTGCTTTGAGTGAAGATGTTTTTGATGCCATCATATTTGGAGATGGTGAACCTCTTGAGGATGCTCATGTCATTTGGACCACACTCAAAGAAAGATATGACAAGTCCAAATGTGATGAGAAGTTGCTCTCATTGGAGGAACCACTTGAGGAGTGCTCAACTTCACCAACAAATGAAGAGCCTCAAGTGATTCTCTCAAAAGGCATAGTTGATCATGCCACAACCACTCCCTTACCAACATATGTGAAAGGTAATGAAATGGTTGGTGAGAACAAGGATTATACATGTGGTACTTCTACTTCCTATAGTTCTTGTGAGACTAACATTTTGAAGGAAGAAGAAGCTTTGTGATCGGTGGAGGCCCAGTGATGATCCACTTCACCAATGTGCTCAACTATTCATGCCACTTCTCATGTAGTCGTATGGCAAAGGGTAAGAAGGTAAAATCAAAAGCCAAACCTTCTCCACCTCCTAGTGACATCTCTAGTAGTGATCTTAGTGATACTTCTAGTGATGATGATTCTAGTGCTGAAGAAATAAATAACATAACTAAAAATTTGGATAGAAAGACCAAGTTATTTATTTCAAAGCTAATGGAGGAATTAGAGGCAACACAAGATGAGCTAGAATCTAGAGAAAAGACTCTAATTAAACAAGAGGATCTTTACATTGCTAGCAAGGAAGCTCTTGCATTGGAGAGAAGTGAGGTGGACACCTTGCACAAGGCTTTGGCCAAAGAGCAAGATGTCCATGCTCTCCTAAAGAAGGATCATATTACACTCAAGGAAAAGTATTGTAGCTTGAATGGCAAGCACAAAGAACTTGAGGAGCAATATAGCCTTCTTTGGGAGAGCAACTCACATCCTTCCAAGGCAAGTGATGTCTCTACTCCCTCCACTAGTCAAGGTTGTGGAAAAAGCTTTAATCTTGATTTGAATATTTATGCCACTAACCTTGCTAATATGGAGGCTATGAGAAAAGAGATTGCTAGGCTCAATGAGATCATAGCAAAAGAGTGCATGGATGGCAAGACTCAAAACATTGGCAAGAAGGTGGAAAATAGCTTTGAGTGTGCTCAGTCCATGATCAAGGGCAAAGTTGGTACAGATCAGCCTGCACAGATGGTGGCACAACAACAGCCCCGAGCAGCACAGCCACCCAAGGGCGGCAGTGCCGCTATGAAGGGCGGTAGTGCCGCTCCCCATAGAAAAGGGAAGGCTACCACTTATGCCCCTGGTCAGGTCAAGCTCATGAAGAAGGTCTCCAAATCAAAGCAAGAGCCCCAGAAAGCAAAGAAGACTCCCATCACTTGCTTCAAGTGCAAGAAAGAGGGTCACCATGCAAGGGATTGCTCCTTGAAGAAAGAAGCAAACGTCATGAGCAACATTCAAGAGAAGAAAAAGATGGCTCATGGCAAGTGCTCCAACATGGGACACAATGCCTCGATGTGTTCCAACAAGGTTGATGACCAAGCCACACTTCCAAACAAGAAGACAAGAAGAAGTAAGAGGAAGTGTTATGAGTGCAATGAGAAGGGTCATGAAATTGCATCATGCCCCTACATGAAGGACAAAGGCTTGATATCATCAAGAAAGAGGCTCAGTAGCAAGGTAGCAAGCAAATTGCAAGAAAACAAGGCTAAGAATAACAAGACACGCCTATGCTACACTTGTAGAGGAAAGGGACACCTAAGTGTGGAGTGTCCCATGGGTAACACTCTTAAGCCAAACTTGTCAATTGATTCAAAATTGCTTAGGAGGCCCAAAAATGACACTTGTGCTAGAAAGGTGATTGGTTCACCATATACTAGCACAAAGGCCATTTGGGTGCCTAAGTCTCTTGTGACTAACCTTGATGGACCCATCTTGGTATGGGTACCAAATTGTGCTTAATAAGTGTTGTAGGTACTTGAAGGTGATATGAAGCCTTGGGGTGCTTGAGCAAGTCTTATTGAAAATATCATCTCAAGCTATCAATCTTATTCATATTGACTATTCTATCAAGATTGACCCAAGGATGAATTGATGGATATATCTCTAACTTCATACTCATCTCGGTAACAAGTACCTAACCCTTGCTAGCTAGCCACTTGACTTGTGTAGTCTCTAGTAGTTCACAAATATGTGTATGTTTGTGAATTATTAGGAGTGGCTAGAGTACTTTGAGTTCAAATGAATCATCTTTCATATGACGCTTTTAATGGCTCTCTAGTAGAGCAAGATCTTATTCATGTTGTAGGTAATGAGGAACCACTTTGTGAGACAATCAAGAAAATGCCCATTGGCGATATAAGACCACAAGAAGTTCTGGGTACAAAGATAGGAGATCCTCAAGCTACTATTGCACCAAATTCCGCTGACATCTCTGATATGGTAGTACCATGCCTCAGAGCGGCAGTGCCGCGCCTCAGAGCGGCAGTGCCGCCCCTATGCAGACAGTAGTGGCTGAGATAAGTCCAAGCAATGGATGAAGTCTACAACATGATGATAAGCAAAGTGAAGATGAAGAAGCCACCTCATACATTATGTTTCAAGAAGGGTGGTAACATCTAAATCTCAAGTGCAATTTATTTCAAATCTTATCTCTTTGTGTCTTGTGTAGTCACTTAGGGAAAGAAACCACTTGAGGATATGTATTGGTTGTTGGTCATGGAAGAAAAGTATGATTGGAATTTCACAACAAGCAACATACATGACTTGGTGTTCTTTGTGGACCTTAAACCAAGAATTTCAAGAAAGCTCAAGTAGAAGCACTTATCACTCAAATCTCAAGAACTCTCTACTTAATGAAATCTTGTCATATGGTAGATTGGCAAATTCTCATTCTCATCTTATGGCCATCTACATGCTCAAATGGTTGTGAGTATTTCTTGGCATAAGTTAAATTTGATTATTCTATTGTTGCCATGACCTAGACATAGAGTAAAATGCCATGTTCTTAAATGAATAGAGTGTTATGTGAGAAATTCAAATACTTAGAGCACTTATAAAAGGGGAATTTACTCTATGACTAGAGTTGTGAGACTAACCATTTCTCTAAGTGATTTATGTAGTCTCACTAAATGAGAATGTGTTTCTTAAATGGAGTGTGCTATCATATCAATGCCATCAATCCAAAACTATGTGATGTGTTCTCTCTAGTTAATTTTGGGTTGATTCGTCTATGTTAGCCACTCACCATAATATGGCTTAAATCTACCCTTTGGACTTAATTGACCAACCATGCACATTCACATTTCCATTCGACTCAAAAGAGTGTGCATGCGGCATTAAGGGAGATTTAATCCATGTTATGAGGTTTCTCTATTTTGGTAGCTCATTTGCCTTCCACACATAAAGGGTTACTAAATGAGAAACTAGTGCTTGTGCTACTAATACCTCTTGTGTTGAGCTTATTCATAGGAAATCAATAAGAAGAGGTTGTGCTTATTCATTTGGATGCATCACAAGCCTAAAGGTTACTCTTCACCTAAAGCAAGATGAGGTTGGTAGAAGTCGGAGTGTGTTGACTCACTCTCAAGATGTGGAGGCTCCTCATGTTGAAGATAATCTACAACCTACTGCTGATGTGCGAGCAGCAGTGCCGCTCAGCGGGCAGCACTGCCGGGCCACGGGCAGCACTGCCGGGCCACGAGCAGCACTGCCGGGCCATGAGCAGCACTGCTGCACACCTCCACACACAGCAGCTGACAACCGTCCATTTTGTGGACCTAGAGCATGATGTTGAGGTTGAGTTGGATATGCTATATTGGAAGAACTCATAATACTACAAATATTGATAAGAGGACTGAATGGTAATGACATCTTGTGAGTGTTCTAAGCCAAAACCACCTCATTATTGGACAAGAAGAGAAGAATTGTAAAAATTATCAAATCTGTCCAGAAATCTGAAATTTTGAGTTAGCTGCTTTCAAGCATGGATTTGGAGGTTCAAACACTGATGAATTGACCTGAAACTTTGTGAGCATGCTATATATATCTAGTACTTGTTGTTGTACAGTTGGGATGCAGTTTGGTTTAGCAGAAAATCAGTTTCAGTTGAATTTTGTCAGCCTCAGCACTGCAGTTTCAGACTTGAGCAGTTTTGGTAGAAAATAGATTTGACTGATCAAATGGAATCCAAATGGGCTGAAATTTTGACAGCAGTTAGAGGACTCATAGATGAACATTTCTACCAAATTTCATGCATATTGGACCTGTAATCTGGGAGATATGAATTTTTCACCAAGCAAGATAGAATCTGAAAATTACTGTATGAAGTTGGATTGCATTGCAACAACAAGTTTCGGTTGGCTCTCAAGTTGGTCATGAAGAATCAGTGAAGATGAGAAGCATCAGTTTGGTCCAAAGGATTTCAAATGAGAGAGAAGGACACATACAAGTATCCAAAAGAGTTGGAACCAAATTGCAAGCAAGCTTGAAGGAGTTTGAAATCAATTGGAATGTAGTGTAAACTTCTCCCTTGACCCCAGGATCATTGATATGCATGAGTGTACTTTGTGTACTCTTGTATGCACAAATTGAGGGGGAGTTTACTCTATATCTTGTGGGACAAATGGCTTCTCTCAAGTTTAAATTGTGCAGTTCCACACATTGCAAGGATGGATGTTCCTTCGGATTCACATTGGGTACTTCACAGTTCCCATGGTGGTCTTGGTCTTTATAAACCAAGTTCTCTCGGCTTAGTGTCGAATGCCCCAATCCTTTAGTGGAACATGTTTCTAATGAGTTGGAGAAAATAATTGAAGGGTGGACTCTCATTGTCAAATTCTCTACTCTAGAGCTCATCAAGTGCACATGATCCATCCTATTGATCAACCAAGACCTTGTCAATAAAGAGTGGTAACTCCTAGTTCACAATTTGCAAATTTCATGAATTTTACCATTTGCTCTCTATGTGAGTTGCTTTAGGTAAAGAAAGAAATAGGAATCTATTATGGATCTTGGATGACCACAAAAGCTTCAATTCACCACATTTCATCAAGTGAGAACTATGGCCATCCAAATCATTGAAATCTTACTTATATGATGGTCATGTCAATCAAAATTTATGTGGTGGTCTAGCTACCTTAGTGGTGGTATGTTTTCTTGGCATAATTTCAATTGTTGCAAACTTATCATGCCTTGACCAAAATATAGGATGAACTCCTCTAGACTCTTAAACCGATTCAAGTGCATTTCACAAGTAATTCGAGTACTTGGTGCACAAATTGAGGGGGAGCTCATTCTATGTCTTGTGTCTTTTGGGACTAACATTTTCTTCTAGTGAACTTGTGTAGTCTCTTGGTGAGAATGAGTTTCTCTTGGGTATTCTACATAACCAAATCAATCCAAATTGGTAAAGATATCTCTCATATTCATTTGGATTGCAACTTTAACTCTTATGTAGCTACTCTCCATAATATAGCTTAAATTCCCTTGATTGGACTTAATTGACCAAAAGTGCATATGTTCTACTTTCCACATACATATGTATGCACTATCAAATAGGGGGAATTTAGTCTATGCTATGAGGTTTGCAATTAGTGATCCACATGCCTTCCACATCCAAATGGTCACTAGTTGTAAACTGTAGCTTGTGCAATTTAATGTTATCTCTTGTCTTTGTGAGCATTCCCTAGGAGACATCTAGGTGATATTATGAGATACGAGCATCCATTCCTATTGGCATCAACTTGTGAAGATTCCTTCCATTGGTGTCAAACTATGAAGATCATATTTCAATTGATATTGGTGGATAATCTTTCAATTTGGTATATCAAGAAATATGTCTTCAATTGGTATCTCAAAATGAAAACAAGAGCTAGCAATGGATTTTCAACTAAGATGGAGCACAAGTTTGAAATGTCTCCTTGAAGATGATGAAAAGGAGAGATGGGCACAAATGAGATCTTTTGCTTAATGAAGTGCTAGGCCCATCAAAGCACTAAATTCAAAATCATCATCATGGTGGAGATTATGAGGCTTAGAACAAAGGTATATCACTCTATGAACATTTGTATTACCTTTGTGCATCTAGGCCCTTACATGCTAGAGTGTGCATGTGTATGCAATATTTTGAGTCACACCATGAGTTTGTTCTTATGGTGACGATTAGAGAATGAGTTAGATATTTGGTTGATACCTCTTGTGGTGATTATGTGAGTTTGTCTCATGTTATGTCACCTATGTGAGGTATGAGCTAAATATGCTAACCTCTTGAGAATCTTGACTTAAAGTGTTGCATACTTTGTTTGGTAGAAAAACATAGAAGAGAAATCATATATGCTAAACTTTTACCTACCTCTAGCCCTCACTTGTCTACCATCATTTCTTCCTTTTGGTGGAGAGATCCTTTTTGGAGATTAATGCCAAAGGGGGAGAAATTTTGGGGGACATTGTAAGGGAAGAGAGATTGATATGAGGATGGAAAGGGGTAAAGGAGAGGCATATAAGATTTTTCAAAATTATGTGGTGTGTGCAAGGATAGTTTAAATTGATGCTCTTGATAGGGACAATTTATGCTAGTGTGTGACATTCATGTGAGTGGTGCTTGTATTCTCTAGTGTTGTTCAGGCAGGTGCAGCAGTACCGCTCTCTGGTGCGGCAGTGCCGCCCTCTGCTGGTCAGCAATCCTTGAGTGCATGAACTGTCATAAGCATCATGATTATCATGTTAACACCTTGCACCCCACGAATGCTAAGATATAGGAGAGTTTCCACACTTTGTCTTAAATATGTGCATTTGGCATTTGAGGCCAAAATTTGAAATTCCTTTCAATGCACACATTTAGGGGGAGCTCACTATATCATAGGATTCAAAATCTTAAAGTTTATCAATCTCCTGTAAGCTTTAATTGTGTTGTCATCAATCACCAAAAAGGGGGAGATTGTAAGTGCATCTAGCCCTTAGTGGGTTTTGGTGAATTGAGTGACAACATAATTAAAGGTCTAACAAGTTTGCTAAGTATATCAAAGGTTCAACAAGAAAAGCAAACTTGATGATATTCCACATAGTGTTGAAATGAAGGCCAAAATTGTGTATTGTTGTATTGGAAGATCATGGAAACAATCTTGTTCAAGCAAAAGACAACAATGCAAATAGAGTTGCTGATATGGCTTCTATGTTGTGGGATATCATGGCATCATGAGAAAGCAAGCATATTTGGCAAATGACAAGTGAGACATGGATTGATGATTTTGGAATGGTCTCAACAATGGGTTGCTTTTCATGAGCAAGAAGAGTTTGATAGTGAACTAGCTTTGATCAAGGTTGAAGAATGAATCAAGAATGCATAAGTGAGTAAATGCCAAGCAAAGGTCAAATGACAAGGACTTAACTCATATTGGATATATGTCATCTCTACATTGGTTTGCTTGTATGGATAAATGTTTGGAGAATCACTTTGCATTGATTTGATCAAGCTAGAAGTATGAAGATGGAGATTGAAGTGAGTGTTGAGTGTCAAGCCAAAAGGAGAGGATATAAGGAATCGTGAATTGGCTTGACCATATTAATGATGATCCATATGTGTCTCTATGTGAGTCGAACTAAAGCTTGATTGATCTCAACATTCATATCTACAAGATGTTCAAGCAAGGATCACAATATTGAAGAAATGGTTTTCAATGGATGCTCAATATGATGTGACTTGAGTGTGGCTTGATAAGGTGAAGACAGCAAGGAAAGGGCTTCGAGGTACTAAGCGAGAGTGAAGGTCAAGGAGACCGAGGTACTATGGCTAGAGTGAAGAAGAGAGTACTTGCATTGAGTCGAGGTACTAATCAAGCTATGAGGATTCATATTGTGTTGAGGATCAAATCATTAGTAGAAGTGACTTGAAGCCATGGATTGAACTCATATGTGTGGAAATGGTTCAAGTCACATGCTCAAGGTGTGCTTGCTCAAAGAAAGGAGACAAAGATGATTGCAACCCCTTTTGAAGTAATATCAAGAAGAAATGGCATATGAAGACATTGAAGACTCAAGTGGTTAAAATGGTTATATTTTCTTTATCTTGAGTATAGTTATGTCGTACTATCAAGGGGATGCAATACGAATCATAGACAAGTCTCAAGTGCTCAAACTAACCGAACCCGAGTGCTAACATGAGAGAAAACACTTAGCACTGCACCTGCACTTGTTGATCTTGGGCTTGTTCTCTGTAGGGTTGGATAGCCCTCGAAATAAGCTTTCTGGAAAGTCCAAGATCACTGAAATCAGAGTTCGGAGTAAAAAGTTACGGCGTTTTTCGTGAGGTCACCTGTGCTGTCTCAGGGAGCTGCGGCAGTGCCGCTCTGTCGAGCGGCAGTGCCGGGCCTGTACAGCCAGTAACGACTAGTTTCTGACCTCCAACGGCTAGTTTTGGGTGTGGGGGGTATATATACCCACCCCACGCCTCCAGAACCTGCTGCTGGTGCCCAAAACACCTCTAACACATCCCAAGCCATTTGAGAGCTCTCCCCAACCCTCTCTTGTGAGAGTGACATGCTTAGTGCATGATTAAGTGTTGGGGCTGTGTGATTAAGAGCTAGAGAGCAGATTAGAGCCTTCCAAACCTTGAGCACTTGTCGGGCTTCGTCAATCTTCGTTGTGCATCTTTTACTCTTGGAGGTGAAGCCTCCTAGACGGCTAGGCGTAGCCCGGCGAGCTCCCGTGCTTGTGGGGAGCAGCGGGATCAGTTTGTAATCCTCTTGTGGAGCTAGTGGAATTACCCCTCACTTCAAGGATTTGGTTCCTTGACTTGAGACCGAGGAAGAGTTGCAAAGCTCTTGACCTAAGTGGTCATCCTCAACAACGTGGACATAGGCAAGCCTTGGTGGCGAGCTGAACCACGGGATAAATCTTGTGTCTTGTCTTCTATGTTTTGAATTGCAATATTTGTGTTCCACTCGATCTACTTGGTTGTGAGTGTTTGTGAGTGCAGGTACTTAGCTAACTTGCTGCTAGTAATCTCCAAACACATCTCCAAGTTGGCCTTAAGCTATAACCAAAGGCATAGCTGTTTGTGTGCTCTTTGCGCCGAGCGGCAGTGCCGGGCTACGAGCAGCAGTGCCGGGCTCCGAGCAGCAGTACTGGGCTCCGAGCAGCAGTGCCGGGAGGAGCAGTACCGCTCGAGGTTTTAACATCTGGTTGAGCTGATTTTTTTTAACAGGCCTATTCACCCCCCCTCTAGGCGACATCAAGGTCCTTTCAAGTTTGATTGGTTATTGCGTCTGTAGTCCTCTGACATTGCCTCCTTGTGCTTTTCCCAGAGTTCTAACACATCACTGGGCTCACAAAAGACCAAGATTGTTACAAAGAGCCTTCGTAGTGCATATGGCATCATCCACTGAGTAGCCTCAGCAAGGCTCTCATGCAAAGTGTTGTCCGCTTCAATAAGGCCCCTTTTTTCTGCAGCTTCACGAAAAGTCGGTAGGAGTATGCCAGAAACTGTCCTTAGATCAGCGAAGGAGGTTGCGCCAGCCACGTGGTTTAGAAGAACCCTAAGATAGTAACGCTCCCCTTCAGCCGGATTGGCACATACAACTCTTCTGATCTGTCTTAAATGATTCGTTTGTGCCCTCCTAATCCATGATTTTCCCTGCGAGTCCCACTTATAGTACTCAGGAAAGTCTCGATACAATATACCGCGGGCATGTTCAGATGTGTTATTCTTCTCGAAGTAGGCTGTAAGCATTGACCTTTCAATACCTGGATGATTAAGCACTCGTCGAACACCCTCACGCTGGTGAAATGACACCATGTGCATGCCAGGAAGATGGAGTTGCAAGGACAACACAGAAGGGTACCTATCACTTATATCAAAACCATATATCCTCCACAAGGCTTCTGGAGGAGTTACCCATCTAGCATCCCTGTACTGTTTGATCTCATCGATATTTCCTTCATTGTCCTCCTTGTCAGCCTCTCTCACAGCCACAGATGCACGGTCATCACCCTTGTAAATGTACTTAAACAAATACTTGACTGCCTTTATGCTCCCACATGCCTCAACATTGATATGGCAATTGAACAGACATAGGAGGTACGGGTTGTAAGGCACGACCCATCTGTTGTCAAGGTCATGCCCGCGAACTTTTTCCTTTCTACCATCGTCACGCCGTCTGTAAACCGGGTATGAATCCTTGCCCTGTAATGTGGCATCACAGAAAGGTCAGGGGTAATGGTTCTTGCATGATTCACGACCCTTTGTGCATGGGTAATTGTGATTAAGTGCTCCACAAGGGCCATGCATCATATGCTTTGCAACCATTTTATACAGGTCTGGTTACTTCTTCTTGTTTGGTAGCTCAGCTGAGATGAGAAGGTCATATTGCTCTGGGCATGTGATTTTGTAGCGTCCCTCCATGATTAGCAAAAAATGTGCATGCGGTAGACCCCTCTTTTGGAACTCCACGACATACACATGTGCACGAACCTTTCCAAGAATATCCTTTTTGATCAACATGTGTTTAAGCTCTTCCAACTTTGCCCTAAAGACCCGATCAATAAGATCTGGATGATCTTGTGGTTTTTGTCCTGGGTACAACTCACGGGTGATCTCTTCCCACTTTGGATTACATGTCATAATGAGGAAGATATCTGGTTTTCCAAACCTCCGCACCAGTGCCATGGCATCCAAGTACCTACGCCTCATGTCCCTCGGGCCTCCGATAAAAGATGAAGGCATCACTGTACGCTTTCCAATAGCTTCTGATCTACCTTCACCAGCATGTAGGCTATCAACCAATCCTTGGTAGAGGTCGGCCCTGATCTCCTTTTGATGGTTCCGTATGTAATCTAAACGAGAACTCTCAATTTTTATGTACGTATCCACCGCAAACTGTTGGAAAAGGCGCTTGCCATAAAGTATAGGATTAAAAATTCTTGGTCGTATCTGGAACTTGTAGCAGTAGTAGTCACGCACAGAAACACACAGATTTCCTGGAGAGTCTACAAAAAAAACTATGTATTAGAGGTTTTTACAGGATAACAGTTGGGTATTATATACATGAAAAGTATAAGAAGATAAACAAACCTGTTTCTTCTTCTTCTGATCCACTACGAGCCTTACGTAGGGCACGGGCCGTGTTGACATCCTCCATAGTAACACCTTTCTTTGGGATATCCATATGCCATCCAAGCTCACCCCTAGGGAAGAATAAAGGGTATGAAAGAGCATCATAGCATCCATGGTATGATCGGA
Source organism: Coix lacryma-jobi var. lacryma-jobi (assembly GCA_009763385.1). Classification (NCBI taxonomy): domain Eukaryota; kingdom Viridiplantae; phylum Streptophyta; class Magnoliopsida; order Poales; family Poaceae; genus Coix; species Coix lacryma-jobi. The sequence continues at coordinate 118,538,873 of CM019831.1, read as the reverse complement.
TGCCATGTCTGCTCCTATCTTTCCCATGAAGAACAACACTATTTTGAAAATGACCAAGGAGTTCACTACCCTCTATCCAAACAGCAGCCACTTCTGAAGCCATTAGCACGTTGTATGTCCTTTGGTCTAATCACTGGTCAAGGTTGAGTGTGAGACGATAGTCCTCGAGATGGTCAGTTTGCCCCATACTCCTCAAATGACTCGAGTATGGGTTGTCACGAAGGATGTCAACCAATCTTTGTATAACTTCTTTATCTTTTTGGCACTGCTCTTCACGACACCTTCTATATCGGTGTTCAAGGCTTGGATCGTCGTCATAGAAGTAAAGCTCAAGATGTCTGGGCTCTCTACCATCTTCTTTCCCAAATGACCTTATGTTGTGGTAGATCATGCCATGTGCACGGAAGGTATATATGCCGCTGTTTCTCATGCTAGCAGTCGCACTGTCGAGGCGACAATAGAGGGAGGTGAACGAGTAGTGGCCATTGAAAAACCTAATATTGTTACGGAAGTGCCTAGAGTCCGTGTCGGAGCTCGTCCAAAGCCTCATGAGCTGGTCTGGTATGACTGGTGCATTTAGTTCGATCTTTCCACTGCGGCAACAAAACCCAGGTGGTTCTTTTGGAAATCTCTTGGCACCGCAGTGCTGGCAATTTGGGACAGGTTTTAGCATGTGCGTCTTCATAGGTATGTTACTATACACCTTTTCATATGGATCGGGTACTTTAGGGTTAGAAGTTGTGTCTTCATCAAGAATATCACTTTGGACATCGTCATCTGATTCCTCTAATGAAATGACATTTAAACAAAAAAATATAGGTTACATAAAGAAGTGCATGTTTAGAAAGGTATTTGGTTTTTGGTACAAATACCTTGACCAGCAAACAGGTATCCCTCATCCTCTTCTTTGTCATCTTCAAATATATCACCCTCGTCATCGTCTGTGATCGTCATAGTGCCATGAGATATTACAAGCTTTGTAACAATAAAGGAAATTAAATAATGCAAAGAATGTTAAAAGTAGTGCAAATTACCAGTGTCATCAAATAATGGTTGTGCAGGTGTAGCTGATGCATTTTGATTGCTTGGTCCAGTACTTTCTGTCAATCACATAATGGACATGGTTGAGAAAGGATATAAGGGGTTTTAGGTCAAGAATGAGGGTAAGAAGGCATCATTATATTACCATTATGGGTCATAGTTGACTGAGGTAAGGGAGTATTTTCATCTGGATGATCTCTAGCCATGCATTTATCATCATTGTTAGATAGTCTTGTGTTCTGACCGATGCGACGCTCAAACATAGTGTTACGACGGGCTAATAATGATTGTCTTTGTCCAGATGGAACATTTTGTCTCGGTGTCATATGCTCGGGCAATATATTAGGGCATTCATCATCGTCATCATCATTTGTCTCTTCAGTAGCTTGTGGGAAGCAAATATGTGTTGCACTGGATTCTGGTATTGTCCAATCACTGGGACTCATTGTGGATCCATGAGGCCTAGTAGTGGGCCACTCAAACTTCGGATCATACAGTGGATTCTCCAATGCGATGGACTCACTGTTTAAGGTGTGTTTCTGCACCTCCCTGGAGTGTTTCTTAGCCACTTTCATTGCCTGTTTAGGAATTGGAGTTTTATTGTAAAGTCTCTGTCGCTTGCGCCTTTGTTCCCGTTGCTCAGGTGTCATGTTTGCATGTTGTATCCTACACCTTGCACGATGAGCCATGACCTGCTCATTTGTTAACTCTCTCTTACATGAAGCATTAGAATTGGCTATATCTGCTATTGAAACATGGGTGTCTTGTGTGTCTTCATTAACTATGTTGCGCTCTCTCTTACGTGAAGCATTAGAATTGGCTATATCTGCTATTGAAACATGGGTGCCTTGTGTGTCTTCATTAACTATGTTGCGGGCAGTAATTACATCATCACCTACATAATTATGTTTATTTAAGTTAAAATAATAGCAAGACAAACAGAACACACCTAATATCCTTAAACAATCCTCTTGTTGTATATAGAGCTACTAATAGATCCACCAATAAAAAAAATATAGGCATTGATGCTACATTAACACCAGTTTAATTACCTGTTAACCGATTGGATATAAGTATACGATCAATATTGTTTGCATGGAGTGAATCATTCCTATGCAACCAATCATCTGTTTCATTAGGATCCATATTTTCCTTGTTTGATGCATCTTGACAATCTACCAATTGTGACATATCACATATGAGAAACATCAATAGTAATATATATATTAGTATTCACCAATATTTCTACTATACAACCATTTGTAGTTTCGATACGTAGTTGTTGCTCTCTTTTTCTTTTATACGCTTCTCGACGTTTTTTATTTTTTTCATCCCTTTTCTCTTGAGACATTGTGTGCCATCGAGCCCTATATCTTTCTCTCCTGCGTTGTCCAGCATCGGTTCCTACAGTGTTACATCCATATAGCCTTGATTATCATTTTTATATATAATATAAACATTATGTTAAATAGAATATAGTAATTGCCCATGTATTTTGGTTACCTCCATTAGTGTTGTTAGTCTTGTCATCCAATGATGCCGAAGAGAGACTATTTTCCATTAAAGTTACTCACAATTTTACCACTTGTCTAATACAGTAACCGTTAGTTGAAGAATATGAAAGATAGCTATGCAAATATATTTGATGAAGTCTCAAACCAAAGTAACTATAGGGAAAGAAAATTAATATATGGAGTATTTGAACAAACCTGGGAGTTATGTAGCTTATACGTACTTACTGCTCACCTCTTTATTTGTCCTATAAAAAAATTGACATCAATAAGCAAATTGGAAGCACATGGAAGTTCAACCAAAGATCAACGTGTTATGTCAGAAAGCTCTAGAATTGTTAGATCCACTATTTTCAGGATCACAATAGCAATGAGATCTACATTAGTAACATGGGAAAAAAAGAGTATGGTACTTCTAGTTTGTTGCAAAGGCCATTATATTTTAGCAGCAGTAGCATGCAGGTTCACAAATTGCAGCAAGAGTGTGCAAATCCACTCCTAAGAACTGCAACCAACATCATGATATTTCAGAAAATAGCATTTGCAGCAGTAAATAGTTAAAACAATTTTGCATGATTTAGGTAGTAGTAACTATCTGATTACGTATGTCTTAAGTAGGATGTCTGAAACAACATCAATGTTTTTCAAAAAAGCCTAGGTAGTCATCATCACACTGTTGTTCTGCAGTAGGTCAGTTTGATAGGAGTGTGCAAGATGATCCGTCATAACCTCTCCCCCCCTCCCCCACCGCAACTTCCTTAGCCCAGCTTCATTTATACATTATATATCCTGGACAGGTTGCTTTATTAGTATTCAGTCACTCGAGCACTGTGATTCACCTGGCATCCTGGACAATAAGCTTTTATTCTTCTCTAGCCATGTCAGGGCCTACCACTGCAAGTTGCATCTGCAGCACAACATGTAGGTACCCCTGGACAAGATTTGTTTAGGAAGTTAATTTTCATTCAAGCTGAAAATTTATTATTCGATAGGTCCCCTTTATTAGACTGCGCATGGAAATTTTATTGTTTCATTCAAGCTGCTTGACATATAATTTATTATTATATTTAGCCTTCAAGTGATGGAGTCGCATCGGTATCAACTTGCATGGTATTGTTGTTTCATTCAATTAAACAATATAGTTTTAGGAGAAAAATATAATCAATAAGCTAATGCATATACTCAATAAAGAGATGTATTAAAAAAAATCTGGTGAAAAGAAATGATAACTAACAATTATCTTTCTCGTGATCGAATCAGTAAGCTATACCACTACAAAGAGAGATATCAAAAATATATCCACTCCCTTCAAAACACAGCAAAACAATACAGGAATACACCTTAATTAATAATTATTTGTTCTGATTGTTCTTGCAGTCTTCCAGCACATCTGATAGCGAACTCATGGCAATCTCGAAACAGTACAGTTCTTGGGGTATCAAAGAAACTCACCTGAACAAATAATTATTATAGAAAATTAGATAGGAATGGCTTGCTGTTCTAGATCCTCAAGTAGAGCTGTGTTTGGTGACATTTGACAAAGGTCAGCCCTCATGTTTCGGTCTTTAATTCTCAGTTCTCACCCTAATCTCATGAGTTCTTCATCCGTTCGCTGCCCTAGGATGGTAAAGTCAGTGACTGTTTGGTCCGTTCAAGATCGCCGCACACAGATTATCAACTTCGTCCAAGTTTTTCCTCTAACTGTTCCTTTGAATTTTATCGGTGGCTGCCTACAGCAGCCATCGCCCATGAGCCAAATTAAAGACAATATGAAGTTAGCCCCATGATTTGATCTTGAATTAATCACTACAGCAGGATCAGACTTTGCCGAGTGCTGGCAGCACTCGGCAAAGAGCCTTTTGCACTCGGCGTGCCGCACTCGGCAAAGAGCACTAGGCAAAGAAAATGTCGGCAAAGGGCTCTTTGCCGAGTGCCAAATATCGGGCACTCGGCAAAGGCTTTGCCGAGTGCTGACATATTTGGCACTCGGCAAAGAAAAAACGAAAAAAAATCCAAAAAATAGAGAAAAACTTTTATTAAATCGGGGGAGAGGCCCACTGGGCAGCGCCCACCCGTTTCCCTCGAAATCGCAAGTCCTGGTATTTTTCACACAATTTTTCTCTCACGCATCGCAAGTCCTGGTATTTTTCACACAATTTTTCTCTCACGCAGTCAGCAGGATTCGAACTCACGACCTCTCGTTCGCGCGGAGCCTCCTCTACCACTGCACTACACATATATACGTTCCATCTTCGTTTCGGTTACCTATATATTATACTAAACCGAGTGTAATTTGCTTATTTGAGGCCCTAAACGAATTCAAATCAAAAAGTTGTCAACTACAAAGTTTTCTAACTTTTTGAGATCTACAACTTTTATTTTGGTAGTTTTTCCATCTGAGGTCGTTTATAAAAATTTGAATATCAAATTTGACAATTTGAAACGTAGTTTTCGTTGACAAGATGATTTCAAATCAAAAGGTTGTCAACACCAAAGTTTCATAACTTTTCGAGATCTATAACTTTCATTTTGGTCATTTCTCCATCCGAGGTATTTTAAAAAATTCGAATTTTAAAATTTTCAAATTCGAACGCAGTTTTGCATAACTAGATGACTTCAAATTAAAAAGTTATCAACTACAAACTTTCATAACTTGTCAAGATCTACAAAGTTTATTTTGGTTGTTTGACCATTTGTGCATCCGACATTGTGGTTCTAATATTATTCACAAACATTATATATCACTCTTGTAGTTTTATAAACTACCGGAGAGATATATAAGATTTGTGAACGAATTTATTTTAAGTTTGTCAAATGAAGAAATCTCCAAAATAAAAATTGTTCATCTTGATAAGTTAACCAACTTTGTAGTTAAAAACTTTTTTATCTGGATTAATTTACTGCTTCAAAATGTAATTTAAAAACTGGCTTTGTCGAGTGTCAAAAAAAACACCAGGCAAAGAGCTCTTTGCCGAGTGCCGCCAAGCTGGCACTCGGCAAAGAGCCCCTCTTTGCTGAGTGTCAGCCTGGCGGCACTCGGCAAAGACCCGACCACGTGGCATAGTTCGGGGCCACATGCTTTGCCGAGTGCCACGTGGCTGGCACTCGGCAAAGAGGTGCCTTTGCCGAGTGTCGGACACTCAAAGCATCCTTTGCCTTATCATGCCTTTGCCCAGTGCCACGTGGGCAAAGCGAGTGCCACGTGGCCGGCACTTGGCAAAGAGGCTCTTTGCCCAGTGCCCGAAATTTGGCACTCGGCAAAGCCTATCATGCCTTATAATAAAATTATATGAACTCATGTTGGAATCATGAGCATAAACCAGCCAAGAATCACTATTTGCAAATTATTCTGTAACTTAAATAGTGGCCAATATTAGCAAAGCTGTAGAACTTGCAAAAACATGGTTGTAGGTCATGTCTTGCGTACACACTATGTGTGTTTGGTTAGAGGACTACATGGGATGGGTTGGCTCCATGCCCCTGGACTCCATGCCTCCATCCTGATTTTCTGGACTCCATGCCTCCATCCTGATTTTCTGGATTGGATTGAACCCAGTTAAGCATTTGGTTACAGTGTTGAGGTTGTTCCCGATTTCCTGTTTAGTTGGAGATACATTTGAGGTGGGTTGAGCTCCCTGACACGTGGGACCAGGCTGTCAGCCTTTCTTTCTCCTTTTCCCTTTCTTCCTCCCCGGACAAGCTCCCGCACGGATCTCTTCATGGCTGCTGCTGCTCCTTACGCCCCACCACTGCCGCTACTGCGAGTGCGCCATTGCAGCTCGCTGCTGCGCACCACAGCTGCCCGGGCTCAGTTGCTCGTGCCTGCTGCACGCGCTCGCCGCTGCCTGAGCCCAATTGCTCGCACCACAGCCGTCGTAGCTTGCCTGCTACCTGCCGTCGTGGGCCAGGACCAGTTGCTCGAGCCAAAGCAGCTGCTTGCCTGCTGCGCGTGCTCGCTGCTGCAGGCTGCAGCCCTTGCCTGGTCGCCGCCCGCACGGTCCCCTGCAGCTCGCCCGCACCCGCACAGCCCCTTGCTCTGTCACCGACCTTCGCGGATCTCACCTGCGTAGGCTACTGTCGTCACCTCCGTCCGGAGATGCGCCCGTCGTCCTGAGGCGAAACTCGGCCTGCGCCGCCATGAGCGAGCGCAGAGCCCGCCCTACGCACCGCTCCGCCCCTGCGTGGCACGGTCGCGTCTGCGTCTTGCGCTGCATGGTACGACCTTCTGCGCACGCCGGCACTCGCCCGACCCTGGTTCGACCCCGCTCCGCCCTGCGCGACCCCGCGTCAGTCAGAAAAAATTGGGTCGAACCTGCTCCAACCCAGTTGGTTCCTTAATCCAAACACACGCAAGTAGCTGAACACATGAACTCATAAAGCATGTTTCTAGGACCTCGGTAGGTCACGAACAGACCTTCAGTATTCATTTTCAGTATTTACTTAATGAAACCATACAATGTTTGAAACCATTACAGGCAATGAAATGACCGGTTAACCATGAAAAATTTGAAGATGTAGCAATTTTTGCAGGAAATAGTCATATAAAAATTAGACACATAGAACCAGTCATATATGGGAATTAGAAGTGACGGTCAACTGTTGCCGAGCAGCAACAGACCAAGACACATTGAGCATGTGACTACAGGTTCAGGGACATTTTGTCGAACAACATACCTGCACCAAACACCTTCTCGTCCTGTAGTAAGAATTCGTAGGCCTGCTGTGGGGGCTGTCTTTGTTGGATTCCTGCAGGGCTGCAGACGGTCTTCACCAACCGTCTGGAGGGAGATGTGGTGCCCTGACCCGCACAGGCGGACTCAGCGGCAACAGCAAGGACTTCGGGAAGCTCGAGCGACCGGCGATGACCTTTGGAGTGCGGGACGCGGACCGGCTTGGGAAAGCTCGAGCGGCCGGCGATGACGGTGAGGCGACCGATTGCTCCTGCCTGGCTGTGCCTCTCGATTCGATCTGGTGCGACGACAGGTGTGATGGTGTTGGCGCCTCGTACCACGCGGCACCGAACAAGAGACGTGAGAGGGAGGGAGCGAGGGAACTGAAAAGGAGGTGGGCAGCGGGGCTTCACGTCGTGCGCGGTTGCGTTAGATGGAGCCGGGTTAGCGATTCGCGTGGGGTGGGTGATTAGCGCCGGAGGGGGCGATTAATTTGCTCTGACGATGACAACCTGTTCTTTTTAGCTGTAGAGATAGGTATGCAGAATTCATAAGTTTAAACAAAAATAAATGCATTTACCCTACATTTAGTGTATTCAATCCTGTAAATCTTTATGGGAGATGGATCACAAACAGGTTCTTGTCAAAATCATGAGAAGTTTAAAGGCGTTAGACCGCAAAATCATGACAAAATTAGCTTTGTTTTTTTCTAGCACCGATCAAATCTTTTAGCATTGATCTATAACAAGTATCTTTTAGCCACAGTGACTTGATGAGACCTAATTTAGCACTGAACAGTCTTTTCAGAAAGTTGTCTTATAGCTCTGAACAACCTAATTTAGCTCAAGCAGAAAGTATCATGCAGAAACCATTGTTGTATGAAACGACATTTTCGTTTTTCCATGTGCTCCACCACTACAAGATGGAAGTGAATTCAATTCACCTTTGCTGTTTACCATCCTGTTAAGACAGTAAAGTCTTTTTTTTCCTTTCTCATTATATGATTTGATCATTAAATGGTGCTTCTTTTCTAGATAATAATAGACAAACAGGAGGTGAGTCATACAAGGATGAAGTGCCTAACTTGCGACAGAACAAAGCACTTTGTTTCAGCAAGTGCAGCAAGAACAAAGCACTTGAAATATCAAGGTTTACTTATACCTATTAACTTAAAGTCAGATGATTGAATTATAGAATAAAGCACTTTGCTCCAGTAGGTACAGAAAGAACACTCATACTCTATAATTGAAATAATTGTAGCCATGATTCCTACTACTTACTCATGGAAAGGATAGGCTAAATCGTTTCTGTACCTACAATTACTTGCTTCCAGCAGGTCAAACAAGAACACGGGTGAAAAAAGATGTGTCCGTATGCACTTGCCTGGGGACGAGAGGCACGGAGCAGGGGTGGCGTTCGGGGATGACGAATCGACGGCGAACATCAACAAATCGGCACACAACGGGTTTGAAGCTGCCAGCAATCGGATGGGAGGCGCCCTGGGCGCCGGCCGGATGGAGGCGTTCGGGCGGCCAGGGGCGGCGCAGAGGGAGTCGCGACGGCAAATGGCGGCACGCGGGCGGGGGTCTGCTTGTGCGGGGGGAATTGTTTGCGGCGAGGGCGAATCGGGGCGGCGGTGCTGCCGGGCAGAGCGGGGCAGCGGTGAGGGTAGGCCGGGGTGGCGGTGCTGCAGGCGAGCGCGCAGTGCGCCGGCGACGTGGACAAGCTCTGGACTCCGGTGAGTGCTTGGAGTTGGAGCTTCGATCGATTGCTCTGCTCGCTCGCCTCCTACCACGCGGCACCGAACGAGAGACGTGGGAGGGAGGGAGCGAGGGAACTGAGAAAGAGGCCGGTGGGCCGTGAGGCTTCACGTCCTGTGCAGTTGCGTTAGACGGTCTCTCCGCCTCTAAATAACTAAATAACTGTCGTCTATTTCGCTTCCCGAGAAACATCTTTAGCAAAATATATATTAAAAATATTAATATTTAACATACATAATTACTACTATTGGAAAGATCTTTTTAATAATATTATTTAGAGATATAAATGTTGTATACATTTGTTACGAATCGAGTTAAACTTGTGGCACACACGTACACTAACGACGACAATTAATTAGAGACGGAGAGAGTAGTTTGCAAACCTCATGGATATGGGTGGTAAAGGGCCCTATAATTTAGCTTAGCAAATTTAAGAATCGGGCTCAATAAGGATAGAGCCGTAATACTATATGATTTTGAACTAAAATTAGAAAGGACCAAGTTAGATTGTGAAAGAGGGACAAGGGCCTCGTCCATGAGCACCCTCTAGACGCGAAATGCGCGCAAATGGAATCGAGGAACAAATAGACCGGCCGGGGGCATAACAAAGCAATCATGGACTGGTGGCAGCGACGCGCAGACGCAACGGTAATGCATGATTGCGCCAATCCAGACCGGATCAACGGCAAAGCTCCCTCAGTCTGGCCTTGTTTAGTTTTTTAAAAAAAACTTATAAAGTATTAAATATAGACTAAAAAATAACGATAATTTTTTTAAGCCTAATTTAGCCCATAATTTGATAATATTGTGGTACAGTAAACTTGTGTTAATAATAAATTAATTAGCTTTAATAAATTCATCTCATGTTTCTATCTGTAATAGACTAAATTAGTGCCGCAACATCCGATATAAGACATTGAAATTTTTTCACAGACGAACTAAACAAAACCCCCACTCTCACGCACGCCCTTGCATGCATTCTTGTCGAGTTGTTGATCTTTCTCGGTCGTAACACAAGACAGAGGAGGATAGGATATAGTATAGGAATAGGATTAGCTAGCCGTTTGCGTCTTCCGCTAATGATGAGGCGCAGTGTACTCGTTGGGCTTTTGAGGCGTTCCCATCGCGCGCAGCAAGACTTTCAGTACCACGGGGGCAGACGACTAGCTGACCATGCACGCGGCATGCATGCTTGCATTGCATACAAGTTCACAAACTTGGTTTTGTTTAGGGGTTCATCACAAACATGGTTTTGAAATGCAGGCCGGGTATGTTCACCGTTATGTTGAGCAACAAGAAGAAGAATCCATGCATGCACCCCGTTCCATCCGCTTACGGCGCAAATCCTAGTTTAGGCCGTCCGTTCGTACGCCCCTGGTACAACTACCAGTGGCGCAAATCCTAGTTATTACGACTTGTACGTGCACGATTATATTCTCTGGACAAGCAGAGTATGTGTAGGATAACAAGGGGAAAAAGAAAAAAAAAAAAGAAAGAAACTGGAGCTGGCTCGCATCGATCACGTGGCCCATTCATATCATGGTTTTGTCAGGAATAACTCTGGGATTGGGGGGCATGATTGCAGGCTGCCCATGCCAAGCCATCCATATGATGCAAAACACTCAGACACACACAGACGCAGAGCAAAGCCAGCAAAGCCCCGTTCGTTCCAGGCTTTCCTCCTCCTTGGCATTTGTGGCGCTGCGAGCGGCCGGCGTGTCTTTTCATTCGCCGCCACCAGCACCAGCCGCCCGCCAACCATTACGAAATAAAAGGGCGCCACTGCCGCTGCCACTAGGGTCGCTAATACTATACTGTACTAATCGTGAAGCAGGGCCTTTTCTTGCACTTCCACGCAGCCTAAAGTGACCCACCTAGCGAAGTGCCTTTGTTCCATACTTCCTTCCACCCCTTTTGGCTGCCTCTCAACAAAGTTTCGTTTCAGAAAAGATAATTAGAATTTAGAAGAAGAAGAAGAAGAAGAGGGCCGTCCGGGAGAAGGCCACAAGGGTAGCTACTGTTACATACATAGATCACGCCTTGTCCTCCTCCAATGGATGCAACGACTTCAGCAGTCGCCGCCACCGCCGCCAAGAAGAAGATGAGCAGAGGAGCTGCTGCTGAGGGGAAGAAGCCCTCTCGGTCTTCTTGTTCGTCGTCGTCGTCCTGGCTTGCCAGGTCCATGGGGTTCTACTATCCTTCTTCCACCACTTCCTCAAGCAAGAGCAGAGCCCAGCCCGCACCAGCCCCAGCAACAGAAGGCAAGAACAGCAGCGGCGACAAGCAGAGCACCGGCGTCGGCGGCGACGGCAGCAAGAAGAAGAGGAGCATCAGCATCGGCCGGAGCATGACGTGCGCGGGCTCCATCTGCAGCACCAAGGAGAGCTCCGTCATGAGCCGGGACCGCGGCCGCAGCGCCTCGAGCAGGTCGCTCAGGGCCCCCGACCTCGACGCCGTGTACGCCTCCGCCGCCGCCGCCATCTCCGCCACGTCCTCCTTCAACTCGGACTACACCACCACCACGGCGGCGACCACCGTCGTCACCACGTCCTCGTCGTCGCCGCTCTCGTCCGCGCTCTCCTCGCCGCTCTCCTCCGTCGCGAGCTCCTTCCGCGGCGTGCATCAGATCAGGAACCTCTCCGGCTGCTACCAGTGCCACTCCGTCTTCGACCCCAGGAGCTTCGCCGCCGCCGCCTTCCCCTGCGCCGACTGCGACGAGGTGTTCAGCAAGGCAGAGTCGCTCCAGCTCCACAGAGCATCCAGGCACGCAGGTACACCATATCTTGTTCTCGAAAGTCGAAATCCAAAAACAAACTGTCATCTTTAAGTTGTACTGTTCAAACATTTCTTCGTACAAACAAATAATGCAACAATAATCTGTGCAGTTTCCGAGCTGGGCCCCGAGGACACGGGCAGGAACATCGTGGAGATCATCTTCCAGTCGAGCTGGCTGAGGAAGCAGAAGCAGGCGCCGGTCTGCAGGATCGACCGGATACTCAAGGTGCAGAGCAGCGACAGGACGGTGAAGAGGTTCGAGCAGTACAAGGAGAGCGTCAGGGAGAAGGCGAGCAGCGATCAGAGCAAGAAGAACCCTCGGTGCGTCGCCGACGGCAACGAGCTGCTCAGGTTCCACTGCACCACCTTCACCTGCTGCCTCGGCGTCGCCGGCAGCACCGCGCTGTGCCGGGCGCCGCCGCCGTCGTCGGAGCAGCAGTGCAAGCTCTGCAGCATCATCAGGGACGGTTTCAGGTACGTACCACCAAAACATTCAGACGACATGCATCTCGATCTGACAAGTTCTTCTCCACGCATTGTAAAATCATTGGCCATTTGACACTACTACTGTATGTAATGTAATTGCGTTAGGGTGGATGGCGACGGGAGGATTGCGACAATGTCGACGAGCGGGCGTGCTCACGACATGGCTCAGGTGCTGTCGTCGGACGGCGACAAGAGGGCAATGCTGGTGTGCAGGGTCGCTGCAGGGAGGGTCAAGAAGGGCAGTGACGAGAAGTCTTCGGAAGAGGACTGTGACTTTGACTCTGTCAGCCCCAGCTCAGAAGGGGTCTGCTCGGATTTAGATGAACTGTTTGTGTTCAATCCTAGAGCTATACTGCCCTGCTTTGTAGTCATATACAGTGGCTATTAAATTTGTTTTTTGTTTTTGATAGTAGAGTGGCTATTCAGTTATAACCACTAGTATAACTTATCACTTAATTCTGTATCATTTCACTGTTACGTACTGCATGCTCCTTTAATCCAATTCCCCTTTTCTTTACCGACTATAATAGTGCAAATAATTCTGGCTCCAAGTTTTCTCTGCAGCTTCTGTGACATCTCGGTACATAATTGCATATTCATGATATCAACCTTATTAAGGGTTATAAAAGTTTCAGAAGTCACAAGAATCATTCAAAATAGTCTGTGAGCAGCATAGCATGCAGACAGTAAGACAATAATGGCATACACTACGAACAAAACTAGTAAATTGTGCCAGCTTCCAAGATCTAACCAAAACAATATCAGACATCAGTTTGTCCTCATGTGCTGAGCTCAGATCAGATGCTTATTACCTCCATAAGCATTTTAGGTCCTTCCAAGAAGCAGCTAGACAAGAGGTTAAGAACAAATATGCACTTTGGGAGAAGAAACGGACTGCAAATCTTATATTCTCTTGGAGATGGTACCTCCAGCTACGTCCAACTCAATGTACTAGTAAATACAAGTATAGTACTGATCCCTAGCAAGTGCTGCTTGTCTGTACAGCTCTATACAGCCAGTATACCAGATGCTGATTGTGCAGTACTATTTTAATGAACAGTAATATGAGGTTGTCTGCTTGCCCACAACAAGACCTGGAACCTGGTACTGTCCAAACAGATCAGATGGTATTGGATTGTTTGTTAACTGTTGTTAATCTGTGTTCCCATGTAGTGTTCTGCTCATCTGATAACATGTTCAATCATCAAGAAAACTGGTGTCCCTCAAGTTGCCTCGTTTGTTCCGTTGGATGCTGCGCAAACAACGTGCTTTGAACGCTAAGTCTGGACGTGGGGTTGCTTCGAGATTCAACCTGAAGCAAATTTTATATCCAGATGGTCACCTATCTGCAGTGTTGGACCTCCAGTTAGCGGACCGGGGGATGCAAACCCCACATGGTACTTCAAATTAGCTGACACCAGGTGCAGCACACCATCAGGGCAACCTCAGCCTCGCCGGATACGCACGTGACTAGATGAGTATGCAGCTTCATTTATTCTTTCTAACACTTATTTCTGCATGGTTAATCGTTTTCTTGTTTTTCTCGCAGTCGGCGGCACATGAGAACCAGCCATGCTCCAAGATCAGGGCATATGCTATGGCCTACAAAGGCAAGGCGACATCCAACGTTGACTAGCACCCGGAGGACCCAGCCGAATCATTCACCAACGAGAGCTGTTGGGGTTTAGTCCCACATCGGGTATCGATGGTGGGGGAGCACAACATATAAGACGTGGCAGTCCTTACCTATCAGGCTAGTCTTTTGAGTTGAGTTAGGCCCAGTCCTTGATATGTTGCAGCTCCGATAGACCTAGGCCTGTGGGGAGCGCAGGCTCGTAACGAGCCGGGCCGGCTTTAAAGCCAAGCTCCGAGATCGAGAACTCGGTGGTCACCACCGGTTCCAACAAGAGCGTCCACGACCGCCTCAGTCAGTACACTGAGATGGTAAGGACGGTCTATGGGCCAGAGTACGATCCGAGGACCGCAAACCTTGATGTCGAGATCGTCATGAGAGTGGGAGGAGGCAAGAAGCATATGGGCGGTACTGGATTGACAACAACACGCTTGACACGGCCAATACTCCCACTCTCTCCGAGATCCGGGCAAAGAGCACGAGCGCTAGCCCAGCCATACGCTAAAGGCCAGGCACTGCGGCACTACAGGTTATTTCCGTTTTATTTGTCGTTCATTAGTTTTACATACCTTGAAATTACTTGTAACAATAGGGTCAAATATTATAGCCCCAGCTGGAACAAGAGAGGAAACAATGGGAGGAGTTAGAGGCGAGGATGGCGACCCTGCAGGAGGCCGGGCGGCAGGGGTTGCAGGCCATGTATGTGTACTTGACAAGTCCCGGAGACGAAGACTGGCATGCCGAGAAGACATAGGAGGCGAAGGCCTTAGAGGTGAAGGCCTTGAAGACGAAGACCTGCATGCCGAGAAGACACAGGAGGCGAAGGCCTTAGAGGCAAAGGCCTCGGAGATGAAGATCTCCGCAACGAGAAGGTCCAGGAGCTGAAGACCAATGCGTTGGGCAAAGCAAATGAACCATCTCATAGAAACAACAAAAAGGAGCCGAGGCCCAAAGATGAAAACATCAGGAAGATTGAAGGTAAGACGCTTTGAGCTACAAGCCCTTCAGTCAGAACATGTATAGGAAGCGACACTATTTGGGTGATTGTGGATCGGCTAACCAAGGTTGCACACTTCATACCCGTTCAGGCCACCTACCATACCGACAAGTTAGCTGACTTGTATGTGGAACATGTCCTCAAACTTCATGGGGCACCATCAAGCATCGTGTCCGATCGAGGCCCACAGTTTACGTCCCAATTCTGGAAATCTTTGCACAGGGCAATTGGGACGAGACTCGATTACAGCACAACCTATCACCCACAGACTGACGGGCAAACGGAGAGTGTGAACCAAATACTAGAAGATATGCTCCGAGCCAGCGTGCTAAATTACGACAAGGATTGGGAGAAATGCCTAGCACACGCAGAGTTTGCTTATAACAACAGCTATCAGGCCAGCATCAAAATGTCTCCATTCGAGGCATTGTACGGAAGACCATGCCAGACTCCGCTAATGTGGTCTCACCCTGAGGAGAGATCGCTTTTTGGACCCGCAAAAATCAAGGATGCGGAAGGAGTGAACCAGGTTTGTGAAAATCTAAAGATGGCGCAAACTCGATACAAGAGCTATGCGGATAAGAGGCGAAGAGACCTCGCATTCGAGGTTGGAGATTTTGTTTACCTGAAGGTATCCCCGCTTCGAGGCACCGTCAGATTCCACAAGAAAGGAAAGCTTGCCCCGAGGTTCGCGGGACCATACCAAATTATTGAGAAGGTTGGGAAGCTTGCGTATGAGCTAGATTTACCAAAAGAGTTGACAGGAGTACATCCCGTATTCCACGTATCCCAACTACGAAAGTGTTTGCGGGTACCTGAGGAAGCAGTGCCCACTAATATACTCGACTTACAAGAGACACTCGAGTATAAGGAACATCCGATCAAGATATTGGGATGAGACACCAAAGAAACCCGAAGCAAGACCATCGGGATGTGCAAGGTCCAATGGAGCAACCATACCGAAAGGGAGGCTACATGGGAGAAGGAATCTGATCTCCGAATGCAGTTCCCCTATCTATTCACCGGGTATGTTTTAGTTTGAATCTCGGGGTCGAGATCCTGATAAGGGGAAGGACTGTAACAACCCAATTTTTCCCACACCAAAATTCCCAACTACAAAATTTTTCTTTTCTTTTAAATCTTGCTTGATGAGTGATCCAGCATACATGTGCACCATTGTTTAGCATATGCATTAGCATTCTAGATTTACATGCTTAACCATGGAATAAGTCTTTTTATTATTACCATAACCAACTAGATTACCAAGCATATGTGATTTGATTCTTTTTGGAATTTTCGTGTGAATTAAGCTAAACAGTATAAAAATATGTGCCACATATATGATTGACAAACTATACCAACTAACCTTGGAAACAATACCTAAAACCTAATTAGCAACCAGCCTTAACACTAATTATAGATTAGCCAAATAAATTGGGAAAGGAAATAGAGAAAGAAAGGGAAAGGGAGAAAGGATCACCAGGCCTAAACCTTCCACCACAATCACTTTTGTGCAGCCCATCCGCGCGGCCCAAGACCCAGTGATCGGCCCAGCAGGCAAGCACGCGGCCCACGCGACCAGCCCAACCGCGCACGCGCAGCCTCGCCACCGCGCGCGCGCCCGCTCACCCCGCGCTGAAGGCACTGACGACTGGGGCCAAGATGACAGCGACCCGACGACCCTATTCTTCTTCCCCACGGCGCGGCGGAAGCAGAAGACAGGGGCGACCCCACCACGCCAGCTGGGAGCTGACCAGCCCTAACAACCTCGCAAAATCTTGTCCCCCACGATTCGAATTGTGGCCCGTGCAAACGAGGAGTGCCTCGCGGCCCTCTGATCGAGCGGAACGCCCCGATCACCGTCCGGCATGGCGAAGACCACACGGCTATAAATCCAAACCCCACGTGACCCTAGGGCTCCCTACGAGCATCGCCACGCCGTGGCACCACCGCCGCACCGAATCGTCAGGAGAGGAGGGCCAAGAGGGACAAGAGAGTAGGAGGAAGACGCGGAGCCGAGAAGGATCGAGGTGCCGTCACGGGAGTTCGCCGGAGCCGAGGAAGAAGACCTTGGGCGCACACGCCAACCACACGGGGACGGCACGACACTGCTACCGGAGCTACATGGCGTCGACTCACCTGCACCGCTAGCCTTTCTACATCGACACCGCGGTGAGTCGCCACGCTCCGTGTCCAACCTCGCCCTTCACCGGCCATGGCGCACCGTCTCGGAGCGCGCAGGTGACAGCGACCCGACGACCCTATTCTTCTTCCCCACGGCGCGGCGGAAGCAGAAGACAGGGGCGACCCCACCACGCCAGCTGGGAGCTGACCAGCCCTAACAACCTCGCAAATCTTGTCCCCCACGATTCGAATTGTGGCCCGTGCAAACGAGGAGTGCCTCGCGGCCCTCTGATCGAGCGGAACGCCCCGATCACCGTCCGGCATGGCGAAGACCACACGGCTATAAATCCAAACCCCACGTGACCCTAGGGCTCCCTACGAGCATCGCCACGCCGTGGCACCACCGCCGCACCGAATCGTCAGGAGAGGAGGGCCAAGAGGGACAAGAGAGTAGGAGGAAGACGCGGAGCCGAGAAGGATCGAGGTGCCGTCACGGGAGTTCGCCGGAGCCGAGGAAGAAGACCTTGGGCGCACACGCCAACCACACGGGGACGGCACGACACTGCTACCGGAGCTACATGGCGTCGACTCACCTGCACCGCTAGCCTTTCTACATCGACACCGCGGTGAGTCGCCACGCTCCGTGTCCAACCTCGCCCTTCACCGGCCATGGCGCACCGTCTCGGAGCGCGCAGGTGACAGCGACCCGACGACCCTATTCTTCTTCCCCACGGCGCGGCGGAAGCAGAAGACAGGGGCGACCCCACCACGCCAGCTGGGAGCTGACCAGCCCTAACAACCTCGCAAATCTTGTCCCCCACGATTCGAATTGTGGCCCGTGCAAACGAGGAGTGCCTCGCGGCCCTCTGATCGAGCGGAACGCCCCGATCACTGTCCGGCATGGCGAAGACCACACGGCTATAAATCCAAACCCCACGTGACCCTAGGGCTCCCTACGAGCATCGCCACGCCGTGGCACCACCGCCGCACCGAATCATTAGGAGAGGAGGGCCAAGAGGGACAAGAGAGTAGGAGGAAGACGCGGAGCCGAGAAGGATCGAGGTGCCGTCACGGGAGTTCGCCGGAGCCGAGGAAGAAGACCTTGGGCACACACGCCAACCACACGGGGACGGCACGACACTGCTACCGGAGCTACATGGCGTCGACTCACCTGCACCGCTAGCCTTTCTACATCGACACCGCGGTGAGTCGCCACGCTCCGTGTCCAACCTCGCCCTTCACCGGCCATGGCGCACCGTCTCGGAGCGCGCAGGCCAGGGCCTCTACCTGTCCATGACACACGTGCACGCACCCAAGCAACCACACGGACCGAACACCGAGCCAAGGATTGAAGCCGAGCACGCGACGTCGGAACACGCTCACGCCCCCGTGGCCAGACCCGCCGTGGCGAGCCGCTGTTCCGCCCGACGTAGACACCACAGGAGGAAACCAGCTGGCCCAGTGGAATCACCGTGTCAAGGGGAACCCCGTGCGCGCCCTAGCAAGACCAGTGCCCATAGGAGAGCCCCTTTTCCCTGACACATGAACGTGTCGCTGCCGCCGACGTCGGCTCGTCGGCGTTCCGGTCAGCGCAAGCCCCGACCAAGACCATAGATGGCCCCATGAATATGTTAGCACCAACGCAAAGCCACCTGTGATGACGATTCGTCCGGGGAAACGCCGTATAGCCATGGCCCTGATAACCGTGACCTCACCGGGAGCCGCCGAGTGCCATCGAAGCACCCTAACCCCGATAAGGGATCTTACCTTGAGCAGCATGACCTGGAGACTTTCTAGTTGCTACCGCAAGGAGAAAAGAGCGCAAATCGCCTTCGATTGTGCTCGAGACCGCCTCTTCGGTGAGGCGCCGAAGCGGACGACCGCCAAACCACGCACACCGGCCGCTATGAACCCTAGATTGGGAAATTGAAAGCACCCGGGGACTTGCCATCAACCGATGGACTGGACGATACCCAGAATTGGAACCGGAATGGGGAAAAGTGGGCGTGAATCGAAGCTCGCCGCCAGCAATGCCACTGCAGCCAAACAGAGAATAAAGGGGGGGGAAGGAGCTGGGCGGGAGGTAGCGTGAGCCTGGTCCATCATGAGCCGAGAGGGAGACTGGGAAAAACAGACGTAGTCCACCATGGACCGCAAAACCGTCCATGGACCGCACATGCATCGTCCACCATGAGCCAGGCACACCGCGCTCAGGAGCGGGCTCGGCCTAGCCCGATCCAAGCCCAACACGTGGTGCAATGCCGGATCGACACGTGGCGGCCCGACCCAACCCAGACCGGCCCAAGCCCAGCCCACTTGGAGCCCAATGATGACGTCAACGTGACGTCAGCACCTCGCTGACCAGGTCAACACTGACTGTAGGACCCACCTGTCATTCACCAACACCGAGCCAGCCAATCGTAGCTCGACACGTGTCATCACCAGATTAAACCGGCCATTTATCCTTTTCAGAAAATAGGATAAACTTCGGAAAATCATAACTTATTCATACGGACTCCAAAAATAGTGATTCAAATTGCTAAATTCATCTAAGATCAAGATCTACACAATGGTACCATGTATGAGTGCATTTGGATCTTTCAAATTTTCATTCGTTCTTTGTGCTAATCTATAGGGGTCACTAACGCGACCATAATCGCCTGTTTTCAGAGTCAGAGGAGACCCCTGACGACGAGGACCACGACTATCAAGAGGAGCTAAGCGACGACTGCTCTCAAGGTGCCACAGCCCATCCAACCTCGTAGAACCCATTACGCATGCTAATTACTTTCTGTTATTTATATAATGCTGCTCTGAATAGGACTTGCATGATAGAATTGCTTGTAAGCCCTTACCTTGACGCAACCTATCCCCTGCTACCCTGCTAATAGATTAGCCACACGTTGCTATGCATATTTACTATTATCTCTACTATACTTAATTATGCTATGGTGAAAACCGATGCATGATGATATGTGGTGAATACCGGGGAGTGTGCTGCGTGTGCCTTGGGTGAGTATGGTGGTGAGGGTTGTGTCGACCAAGCCGAAATATACGACGAGCCTGGTGCGAGTCTTGCCATGGGGCTGATCTGGATGTCCCTGTAATGTGAAACTTGTGGCGAGTTAAGTGGTGACTTGAGGTGGGCCCGGGTGTGAACCGCTGGTGGAGCCCGGGTCAGGGGCGTGTTGTGGTGACATGGATACTGAAAACCTTTGAGAAGACATTCCGGCTTAGTCACCCTAGGTGGAACGGGGACCTGACAACGGGGAATACCTTTACATGCCACTCGCTCCTTAAGGACGGGGACGGTCGGACTACCTGGTAGAGCAATGCCACTACTGCTAGGCGAGAGAGTGCGAGGAAGGTACGAGTATGAGAGTCCCACACCCTTCCGAGACGATCACAGCTCCCACTTCGGAAGAGGGAACGTGACTTCACAGACTTAGCCACCCCAGACGGACTTGGGGTGATTCCAGGGCTGAGTGGTAGGGTGGCATTACTCTAGGCTGGCAAGCGACCGGTATCCGCCTAGGCACATTCGGGGTGCTGATGATGGCGATCTTATGGATATTGTAAAACCTCTGCAGAGTGTATGGTTGATCGATCGATACGTTAGCCAACTCGTTGGCTGCAGACCTTTTCCCTGACTTGTTTCCGACTAGTGAGAGTCTCTCTTTTCTCCCTCTGGTAAGAGTATGCCGGCCGTGAGTCTAGGTGAGACTGCGGGCCGTTGAGACAAGGCTGGGAGGGAGCTGACCTTTGTCGACTGAGCGAATGTGTGTGTATGTGTGTGGGAATGGTGATGGATTTGGTGATTCAATGGTGGGATTTGAGATGGTGAAACATGATACAATATATATACTATTACTACACTGATTTGCATAGGAAAACCCAGCCATTTAGGCACATACCACATATCAATCATATTAGGATGAGAAAGTGTGGCCAGTACAAATCGTACTGAAAATTGAGGTTTCACGTTCCGAGGAGGAGTACTGCTCCGAGGAGTTCGATGAGTAGGGTTCCGTGCCTACGCTCGAGTGTGGAGTTCGATTCGACGCTTCTTCATCTAACGCAAGCTGTACTGGATGTTGTTTTAATTTAAATTCCCACCGTGTGGCGATGTAATAAATATACTACTGTATTATGTACTCTATTTATCGAAGTATGGATTATGGTATTCGACTGGAATTTCGGGTAATTTGACTCAAAAGGTCTTATTACACTTCGACTCTGTGGATTTTCCCTTCATGGAAAATCAGGTCATTTCACCAACCATGACCTAATAACCGAGGGGCTACTATTGTGGGAGCCCATAAGGCATATAGGCCAAGTCCCCCTAAAGAGGCCCAATAGAAGTTATTGTAGTAGCCTCTGAAATTTTCCTCCACCAAGGGGTCACTTGTAAATTGTTGTCTATCTATATAATGCTAAGACGATGAGAGCAAGAAGGGCTCTCTCTTCCACTCAATTAGAAAATCGAAAGTATTCTCACCATACACTATCTCCCACTAGATAAACCTTCGGTTGGAGACGGAGGTCCATCTCAAACCTAGCCTTCCCCTAAACCTATTCAGGACCAACAGTTCCAATAGATAGGTATTGATACTACAGTGAGATTTGGCTTACATTACATGGCAACCTCAGAAATTCTAGTTGATGCACAATTTAAACTTGTATTTTCTTTCCATCAATTATAAATTCTGACAACTCAATCTATGCAAATTCAATCATATAAATTGAACACTTTAGTAGGCGTTATCTATTGATATATAGAAAGCAGGTCGGTGGTCTTTCCTGGTTCTAGAATATCGATAAACTCTGTGCTGCATGATGCATAGATGTAATTTATTTAACGGTGAGCTCATCACAATAGCGTTATTAACTTTTGATTATAATTTTGTAAAATGACATATATCTAAATTTAGCATCGATCTGTTACTCGATACCAACACACAATCTATATATAGGTGCTAGTAGGTTTTAGCCCTGAAAAAAGCATATGTACAACATAAACCAACAAGGCCAAGTCTCCATGAGAAGAAATCATTTCCATAATAAATAAGGTTATGTCAACTGTCATGCCAATGCAAACAGAAACTGTAAAATAAAAGTACAGCTCACAACTCCATTTTCGCATGCAAAAATTTTATCTGATACGCCTATAAAAAAAAGTTGCATGGCGCGCCTAGTAGTAAGCGCTACTCCAATGACAGCCGGTGATCTCAAAACTTGGCACCTATCTGCATGACCAAACAAAAATAAAAGAATGTGTCAGCGGTTGAACAAAATGATAACAAATGAAATGTGTATGCAAATAAATGCAGGTCAAAATGGAGATTGTTCAAGAATTCAAGGCATACCGCTTCGATTTCATGATGGCTTAATCGTCATTCCCTCCACAAAATAATCTCTTATCTTGTGCTAACTTTTCAGACGTTCACTTATAACATTGGTCTCTGCATTTCCTAACTGGACCAGCGGACCGTTCAGGACCAATGTAGCGGATCACAAGGTGCAGGTAGACGTTGATGATGTTTATCATACTAAGCAGCTAATAAATCAAGCATTTGTCATACTCATAAACATGTATGAATACAGTTACTGGTGGATTCATCCTAGCACAAGACAAATAAGAGCTCATCCAGAAAAAAAATTAATAGAAGGTAAGTGACTACCATGAATCTTCCCTCTGTGTGGCTGGACGAGAAGTCTTCTTCGACCATACGCCGAAATTCGCATGAAGACACCCCAATGCTCAATACAGTGGCAAAACCTTTAAGCCAGAAGACTGGTTTGTCGTCATCTAGAAAGTTGTTGTTCAGCTGACAGAAAAAAATATAGTATTATAGTCACAACTCACAAGTGATTTGAGGTACGATTTAAATGATACCATATGAGAACCACAAAAAAAACTAGAATTAGTAATAATGAACCCATGCTTGTAAGCCTTCAACATTTACATGTGAACAACAGTTGGCCAAAAAATTTTATATATCACTTATTATAAAATGATTCATGATTTTGCTTCGGAAACCAAAAAATTACATTCCACACGAACAATAGCAGGCCAGAAAACTTGATATATCTCAGCTAGAGCCATGACAACATATCCAATGTAAGCTTTGTTATCATTCTCATTCTTCATAGTGAGACCCATTTGCATCCACATATATGTTAGGAGTATCACAATTGCAAATGAGCCTAACACCATGTAGTACTGCCACAGAAGTATATTGTGAGCATTTAAGTTAGAGAAAGCATTAATAAATATACTGGAATTCATGCATACCTAGTATTTTGCCCTTTTTATGCCACCACTGAGGTTATGAAACATTGCAAACATACAAATGGACATGACATTCAAGCCTAGTCCAAATGTATGAAGTATGACAAATTTCATAGCTTCGTCTTTCCTCGGACAGAAGATGTGATACCATAAGGTGATCAAAGTGGTGAAGGTGTCAGCGACAAAAATTTGAGGGCTAAAGCAATCATAAAAAACTTTTCTCGAATCCTTTGTCACTAAGTAACTCAAACTGGAAGTAAAACAAAATAAAACATAAGAACTCCAAATGCAATTAAGTTTTCATATCAAATGGAATCAATTCGTGAGGTACCATATGCGGAACCAACTTTTGAAATTCCATAATTTTAGCAAACTGAGAGAGGTATTCTCCTGTTCAGTGTTTACATAATATCTTCACAAGCAGGAAGACATTGAATTGTACTCAATTTTTACTCTTAGAAATTCATGGAATATAATTATATTTGTCAAATATGCAGTTATTCTCTACAGTTATTTAAATTATGAATATAGACATGGTTTCCTTAACATTCATGGAACAGTATTTCTGATAATTTGAAATTTAAAAAATGGACTAAAGTTGTACTATCGTCTCAGTTTATAAATGTACAACATTGCTAACAGTAACTGCCGTTTATACATTTGACCGGAAATGATTCGAATCTTTATGCACTCTAAATATTATAGGTGCTTAACCTGCACTACCGGAAAATCCTTCTTTGCGGTTTGCCAAGTTTTTTGTCGAGTGTTTTTTTTTTCAGGCAATCGACAAAGAAACTGTTTGTCAAGTGGCAAATAAAAAAACTCGGCAAAAAAAAACACTCGTCAAAGAAATTCTTTGTCGAGTGTTTAAAAAAACACTCGGCCAAAAAGCTCTTTGGTGTCCTGCGCGTTGGAACGGAACATCACCTCTTGCTTCTCATGTGATTGGAACGGTCTGTCATCCACGAATTGGCACACGTGCAATAATGCGTGGTCTCTTTGATGTCCAATGTATGGGACGTAGACTAAAATGCAAGAGATGCATGCATCGACAACTTGAATAAACACATTTCAGAAGAACATGTTAGTACCCATATCCCAGCGGAAGTTGCTCCTCGTGGTGCCCTTGTAGGACGCAGAAATGACAATTATTTTCATAGAGCCTTTAATTCAGTCCTGAGTCTTTAAGGGCAGTAGGAGACCTCACATCGGTAGCACTTGTTCTCATGAGTACAAGGAGGAAGCCTGACTAATTACTAATTGGTGTCTTTGGGTAGCACTTCATTGAGCTGGCAAGTACGTTTACCGTATGTCGAGGCATTTCATCCAACACATGGTGGACATTCGTTCGTAGCTTAGCTACATCCTCCACGGACCACAGGAGCTCGCCACCCAACAACCGCCGTCGTGACGTACGCGTGCCCCAGCTGTGCAAGCCCGGCCACTAACGTGCCCCTGCCGACTACTAGCCCACTGTCGTCGTAAGATATACAACCACCATGCATGCCGTGAGAGCTAGGAAGCGGTCGCTGGAGAGGTTTGTCCTGACACCGAACCGCCGTCATTGCGAGGTGCTTGACGTTGGGGATCGAGCACGGTCCGAGGTGAGAACTAGCAGGTGTACTCCGATCCTAGCGCTCGGCGTGGTGCTCGACGAAGTGAATGGCAGACACTACTACAGAAACATGCCTTTAACCCCGGTCGGCAAGGGCCTTTAGCCCCGGTTGCCGAGCCGGGACTACGCTTCCGGGACTAAAGGCCCCGGCTCCGGCCACCGGGGCTAAAGCCCACCCTTTAGTCCCGGTTGGTAATACCAGCCGGGACTAACGGGTGCTGCCAGCGGTGCACCGCAGCAGCACCCTTTAGTCCCGGCTGGTAGGGTCTCCTGGTTTTTTCCTTTTTATTTTCATTTCAGTTCTGTTTTCAGTTTTGTTTATTTATTTAATAGGTTTTCCAATATATATTCTTTGCTGCTAATATATTAGCAACATAACACAATAAGCTTATTGCATGCATATATAATTGAACTATAGAACTATATATATATATATATATATATATATATATAAATATATGTACATAAAATTATAAGCAATATACATATAGAAGTTGTCCAAATATATATCTACACAAGTTGTACTCCAAAGTTAGTACTGTAAACCTATTACAAGTTGTACTCCATCTAAAGATCTACAGGGCATACAAATGATCATCATTGTTTGGAATCAACTTCTCGTTGGTATTATAGTAGAACTCGCCCTTTGGATTTATGACTTGTTCCCGAAGAAATCCTGCTATTGTCTCTTGTATTGCTTTCAATTGGCCTTGTAGCATCACTTTTTGCTTCAACCAGTCAGTCTTCAATTGGAATTAAAGAAGATATTAGTTATATCTATATTATCAATATTAAGTCTATAAAAAATGAAAAGAAACAGGTTACGTACTTTGATGATTTCTTCAGGAATTTTATTTGATTCTATCATCATATACTCGCAAACATAGAATCCGCATAAGTTGTTGCCCTGTTCTTGTCTCAAAATCCACTGTAGAATGAAAAGATTCAACTCGTAATAAAGATATGATATGTGACATGATATAATAAAGATACACGTACATTGACGAAGGTGTAAACTTACTGGTAGTCGTGGCTTTATTGTAAGTGGGGCCTTACACTGACTCATATGTTCCCGAGCAATGAATTTTTCCCAAACCCTAATCCGGCCAATGAAACATTAATAGTTGGATCATTATTTAATTAGTATACATATACAAGCTTAGTCTATACTATAAGCATGCAAGGTAGGGATCGAAAAATTACCTTTGGAGGATGTCTATCATATCTTGGTAATCTGCTTGTGGTTTGCTCAACGAGTCATAGATTAACACATTGCTTTGTTTGAGATCGATGACCATCAATATCCAGTGATAGCTGTTCATACACATGATTCATATATATATTATTAGGGTTAAGTAAAATAAAATGTGCACATACTTATTATGAACTATATATGTCTCACGCACTTAAAGTTGTATGGGAAGAGAATTCTTTCTCTATCTTTTTGGTTCACGAAGAACCTCATGAGATTCGTACACGACTCATCGCTCCAAGTCGCTGAAGGGTTTGGAGCCTTGAAAACAACATATGGATCAACAAACCCAATAGAATTGTCGTGTTTATCTCTGAGCTGAGTCATCTGATACCTGCAAAATATCGAGTTGATCCACAAGTATGTGTGTAAGAATACTACTATATACACATACTAGAGAGTTCAATGAAAACTATAAAAGAAACACTTACAAACAGTAGCAGCTAAGGAGCGATTTGTCCAGTGCGTCCATATGACATAGCTGGTGTAATTCCTCCATCTGGACTAAGATTAGGTCATCGCCACGGAAGTAGTGATGGTTCCGAATTCGGACAGAAATCCAATTGACATCACCGTCTTTAGAAGCCTTCATGCACCATTTGTTGATTGCAAACATCTGCGTACCAAGTACGTGTGAGTGATTGGGGCTCCATTCATCAACTACTTCCGCTCGTGGAAACTCCAGCCCAGTAGCAATATTTTTAATGGTGTCGTACGGGAGACCGCTGTCAATAAAAAAATTGTCCATTGAGTCCATCTCAGACAAAGTGGTCTCTCCAGATTTCCTCTGTACTCTGCCCATGTTTGAACCATACTGATTTTGCACAACTAACGGGGACAAAGGTCTTGATGTTTCCCCGAGCTGTGGAACACCCTTTCCCACTTTCTTCTTGCTAGATTGTTGTTCTTTTGCGGACTTCATAAGAGAGCGTTCGTAATCTGATTTTCGCGGAGCCTTTCGGGCTTCACGCATCTTGATACCATGTTGGTCCACCCTTTTCCTTAACTCCTGCGGGTTTAACAAGAGGTAAGGCTTCTCCGGGTTCCTCTTCGCTTTAGCAGCGGCGTCACATTCCTCTAAAAAATTCTGCACATCTTTTTTCACTGAAATTTCTAACTCCTCGTCAGTCTTTTCATAAGCTAATTTCTCTTGGGCTTTTTTTCCTGATGCAGGAGCCTTCTTCTTTGGAGGTGGGGCCTTTGGTTCTGTGGCGGCGGACCGCTTCTTAGGGCCGCACGGTGGAGGCAGCGGTGTTGGAGCCCGCGGTGGAGGAGATGGTGGACCCGGTGGCGGTGTTGGAGCCCGCGGTGGAGGTTGTGGCGTTGGAGCCCGCGGTGGAGGAGATGGTGGGGCTGGTGGCGGTGTTGGAGCCCGCGGTGGAGATCTTTGTGCAGGAGATGGGGTTGAAGCCGTGTCCTCCAACACATCGTCACCGCCCGCAGCACTCTGATGCGCTGGGGAATAATGACGAACTGGACTATAGTTCCTGCTACGCAAAACAACGAATGATGTGAGCATCCAACTAATATATACATATAGGAAGTTAGTGTAATAAAAATTGTTTCTCATTCACGCGCACACTACCTATGGTGAGGATCTTGATCAGTAGGAGGAGGTTGCGGCGGTGACACTCCAGGAATAATAATGAAGCGCTTGCGCCAGCAAATAAATGTCTTCTCTGCTTCACCTAAAGTCTTCTCCCCATCTCCCCCTTCGATTTCCAGTGCCACGCTGCCACAACCTGTCTCAACCCTATCCACCGAAACGCTAGCGTATCCGGCTGGCACTGGTTGACCATGGATTCTTGGTGTTCTTGTGCGGTCGATAGGGTTTACAACACCGACAGCCACCTTTTTCGTGGCATTTCCATCTGGAATGTGCAGCTCACAAGTAGTAAAAGGTTCTTTAACGTCATCCACGGGAAAGCGTAGCTTGGAGTCATCTTGAATGGTTGGTACTTCCGTGGAGGCGCAGCTGCTTTTCATCTGATCTGGGGGGCTAATGTTCGCTTGAGGATGCTGTGATGATGTACCTTGCCCACTCGTCATTTGACTAAGTGCCGCTTGCACTTGCCTTTTGATTTCCTCCTGCATCCATTCTTCACGAGATTTCTCACGCTCTTGTGTTTGAAGAACATACTCCTCCAACTTGAAGAGTCGCTCTGCCTCCTCGTCCTTCTTTCTTTGGCGGCTTCTATAACTTTCTCGATCCGCTTCGAAGGAATGTAGCCACGAAACGGCCCCAAAGCCTCTCGTACGCCCACCGTGCTCAGGATTCTCCAGCGCGTACGTGAGTTCATCCTTCTCTCTGTTGGGCTTGAACTCGCCAGCCAACACCGCATTTCGTGCTTGAAATAGCCTATGTGCTGCTCTTGAAATTTGCGGGCCCCAATCAAGCTCCCCATCATTAGGGTTTTTGGTTCCCCCATGAGCGTAGAACCAATTTCTGGACCGTTCACTCCAATTTCTTCTTATTGTCTCTGGGACTACCCCCCTGTCAAGCATCTCGTGTTCTTGTCTCTCCCACTTTGGAAGGGCAGTCTTATAGCCACCTGATCCTAAATGATGGTGGTATTTCTTCTGAGCTGCATTCAGTTTGTTTACTCTGACCCGGGCCTCGCTCTCTTGTGATCTTTTGTACTGTACAAATTCATCCCAATCGTCCTTATCTTGACATACGCCTTAGAGTTGAAATCTGGCGTCTCGTTCTTCAGCACAAAGGTGTGGTACAATTTCTTCTTCCAGTCCTGAAAAAGTGTGGCCATCTTCTTCATTGTCCACTCCCGAATTCGCCTCAGCAGCTCCTCATCATCCGTGTCAAACGAGAAATGAGCTTGGACGTCATCCCAGACTAGCTGCTTGTCAAGATTGGAGACATAACTGATCTCGGGAGCACTTCGCCTCTCTTTCCATTCACGGGCACTTATCGGAATCCGATCTCTCACAAGGAACCCACAGTGAAAGACATATTTCTTTGCATTGGGTCCTAGTGGTTGGCCTGTAGCCATATCGAATTCGGAGATTACATGACGGCCCTTCAACGGCCTCTTCGGCCCTCGTTTTGGTCTGCTCTGCCCTGTCGCAGACGTCGATCCAGAGGGCTACATATAGGTAAAGACATGAAGATGAAACCCTAATACAAGTTGACATAAAACCTAATCAAGTAATAAAGTAAATGTAAACCCTAACACGACACATTGTATATATACCTCGCCTGTATTGCCTTCTTCCATCTCAACTTGTTGTTCAGGGAGATTTTCATCATGCATGGTCATGTCTTCGTAATTCAATAAGTATTGACTCCCGTCATCGTCGCCGGCTATGATATTCATCATTTCCTCCTCCATCACATTCTCATTTGGGTCGGCCATTTCTGTGAATATTAAAATATATATACAATATGATCGAACACTTAAAGGAGCTTTATACATGTATGTGAAACGAAAACCGAAAACCAGGGGTTTAATTAGGGGTTAAGGGATTAGGGTTTTGGTCTCGGGGTTTAGGGTTTAAGGTTTCGGGGTTTAGGGTTTCGGGGTTTATGGTTTGAGGGTTTAGGGTTATGGTTTCAGGTTTTACGGTTTCGGGGTTTAGGGGTACGGGGTTTCGGGGTTTAGGGTTTCGGGGTTTAGGGGTTCGGGGTTGCGGGGTTTAGGGTTTCAGGGTTTAGGGGTTCGGGGTTTCGGGGTTCAGGGTTTCGGGGTTTGAGGGTTTAGAGTTAGGGGTTCGGGGTTTCAGGTTTTAGGGTTTCGGGGTTCAGGGTTTCGGGGTTTCGGGGTTTCGGGGTTTAGGGGTTTGAGGGTTTAGGGTTTCGGGGTTTAGGGGTTTGAGGGTTTAGAGTTAGGGGTTCGGGGTTTCGGGTTTTAGGGTTTCGGGGTTTAGGGTTTCGGGGTTTCGGGGTTTGAGGGTTTAGTGGTTTAGGTTCGAGGGTTTAGGGTTAGGGTTTCAGGTTTTAGGGTTTCGAGTTTTAGGCAATTCATAAAAATAACATGACAATTCGTAAAAATAACATGACAATAACATATATTCGTAAAGAGTAATAAATACATGTTCCGACATGACACATGATTTTCTATGAACACATATTTCTAAGAGTAATAAATACATGTTTAAACATATCCTTGTCACGTGATTTACACACCGTGGACGAGAACGACGACGGCGGACAGCAGCGAGGATGACGACGGTGCGGATGACAGTGGACGGCGGCGAGGTCGGTGCAGCGGTCACCAGGACTACAGGTCGAACACATATTTGTTAGGTTAAAAAAACATATATATGATTTTCCTTTTTCTATAAATATATCTATTCATATTCATTATTTGTATATATCTATTTCTAGAAAAGAAGAAATGAAAAAGTTAAATAGAAAATAATCTATAAATATATATATCTATTTATATTTATTTTATATATATCACTTTCTATTTCTAAATACATATATATTTAGTTTCTATATATATCTATTTATATATCACTTTCTATATTTAGTTTCTAGATATATATTTCTTTTTCATTTCTTTTTTTTACACTCTCACACACCCACTGCTGGACACTGCTACACACGCACACCACGCACACTGCACACGCACAGGCCGTACGGCAGCGGCGCGGAGGACGGCGGCGGCGGCGCGGGCGGCGGCGCGGAGGACGGCGGCGAGGACGACGCTGTACGGCGGCGGAGGGCAGTGAGGCCGAGGAGGACGGCGGCGCGGACAGAGGCTCGTCGGCGAGGTGAGGGCGGCGGCGCGGGGCAAACGTCGATCTGGCCGGGAAGATTGGAGGGCACTGTGCCCTGTGCCCTATATACCCAGGAGGGCCTTTAGTCCCGGGGCGTATTACGTACCGGGACTAAAGGGTCTTTAGTCCCGGTGCGTAATACGCCCCGGGACTAAAGGGTTGGACCTTTAGTCCCGGGCGGGCTTACGCACCGGGACTAAAGGGGTCTTTAGTCCCGGTGCGTAAGACGGCCCGGGACTAAAGGGTTCTTTCCCGCCACAGTTTTGGGTTTTCAGTATTTTGGGTTTTGTATTAAGTTTCCACTATATAAATATGTTGTAATTCTTGTTAATTGCATAGTAAATTGAATAGTAGGCATAAAATTACTTAAAAATAACAGTTGTATATCCTTTAACCTTATTGTATAGTAGAAAATTTTGTAGCATAAATTCTTTTCTTTTTTTATAATAACGAATATAAATGTAAATAACCATTCATATTTTGTTAATGCAAAAATGTAATGTTCAATTTAAATTTAAAAAATTGTTGGCTTTCAATACAAAATTTATTTTCATATCATTTGGACGTTAATCTTTTGTTTAAAACCTAAACAATCATTGCCCAATTTTGTTATACGCGACAGATGCAGTGGTTTTAGATTTTTAAATTTAGTTTTTTTAAATATATCTTAAATCTTTCTAATTGAACAGAAAATTGAATATTTGATATACTTTCTTTTAAAAATTAGTATGAGATTCACATCTAGAGAAGCACATAAATCAATGATCACTACTACTAAATATATATATAAATCCATTATCAAATAAATGAAGTCTTAATTAATTAATTATTACATAATATATTTACAACCCACTATTAAGCGGGCACAACTGTGAACCTCCTCTTGACATATGTCCCTTGGTTATGATCATTCCTTAACCATGGAGTTTCCTCATTGTTTAACAAAATGCTTGAGTCTTTGTTCACTTTGAATGGCGGAATTCGATCATCTCTTTCATAATCACCTGACATGTCTGACTTGTCCTCAATTCCGACAATGTTTCTTTTCCCTGAAAGAACTATATGGCGCTTTGGCTCGTTGACGATCGAGTTGTTATCATTTTTCCCTCTTTTTGGTTTTGTAGACATGTCTTTCACATAGAACACTTGACTCACATCTGCGGCAAGGACAAATGGTTCGTCTTTGTACCCAATATTGTTGAGGTCCACTGATGTCATCCCATACTCCTTGTCGACTGTTACCCCACCTCCGGTACCGGTCATCTTGACCCATTTACACCGGAACAAAAGGACTTTAAAATTAGGTGCGTAGTCTAGTTCCCATATGTCATGTATGCGGCCATAATATGTTTGTTTGTTCCCATTTGGATCTGTGGCATCCACGCGTACACCACTGTTTTGGTTGGTGCTCCTTGCGTCTTGGGCTACTGTGTAAAATGTATTCCCATTGATCTCGTACCCTTTGTACGTGCTGATATGCCACGATGGTTGTCTGGCCAACAAATAAAGCTGCTCATCTATGTTGTCATCACCCTGACATTGTTTTCGCAACCAATCGCCGAAGGTTTGCATGTGCTGACGTGTAATCCAAGATTCACTCTTCCCGGGCCACTTGGATCGAAGGAAATCCTTATGTACCTCGATATATGGATCTACCAATGAGGAGTTCTGTAGAACTGTGTAGTGTGCTTTATCGAAGTAATCGTCTCCTGTACCGATATATGTTTTCTTCCCTAGTGTTCCCTTGCCACTGAGTCTGCCCTCGTGTCGCGATTCAGGAACGCCAATCGGGTCAAGGTCTGGAATAAAGTCCACACAAAACTCTATGACCTCCTCTGTTCCGTAGCCCTGGGCGATGCTTCCTTCAGGCCGAGAACGGTTATTAACATATTTTTTCAGGACACTCATGAACCTCTCGAATGGGAACATGGTGTGTAGGAACACAGGACCGAGAATAATGATCTCCTTGACCAGGTGAACTAGGAGGTGTGTCATGATATCAAAGAAGGATGGAGGGAACACCAACTCAAAGCTGACGAGACATTGAACGACATCATTCTGCAAAGTAGAAAGTTCCTCTGGATTGATTGCCTTTTGTGAAATTGAATTGAGGAATGCACATACCTTCACGGTGGCTAGACGTACATGTGGAGGTAGAATTCCTCTTAGAGCAACAGGAAGCAATTGGGTCATAAGCACATGGCAGTCATGGGACTTCAAGTTTTGGAACTTCTTCTCTGGCACATTAATTATTCTCTTTATATTGGAGGAGAATCCAGATGGGACCTTGATGCTGTTAAGGCATTCAAACATGCTTTCCTTTTCTTCTCTGCTAAGAGTGTAGCTAGCAGGGCTTAAGTACTGGCACCCGTCATCTGTCTTCTCCGGATGCAAGTTGTCTCGTTCTTTCATGCGCTGCAAGTCCTGTCGTGCTTCAAGTGAATCCTTAGGCTTTCCGTAGACACCCATGAATCCAAGCAGGTTCACACAAAGGTTCTTTGTCAGGTGCATCACGTCGATCGCATGTCGGACCTCTAGGACATGCCAGTAGGGTAGCTCCCAGAATATGGACTTCTTCTTCCACATGGGTGCGTGTCCCGAAGCGTCTTTAGGAACAGGTTCGCTGCCCCGTCCCTTTCCAAATACTACTTTCGTATCCTTCACCATTTCAAGTATATCATCTCCGGTTCGGTTACGAGGCTTGGTTTGGTGGTCTGCCTTACCTTTAAAATGTTTGCCTTTCTTTCTTACTGGGTGGCCCACAGGAAGAAACCGACGGTGCCCAACATACACGACCTTCCGACAGTTTTTCAAAAATAAACTATCAAGGTCTTCAAAACAGTGTGTGCATGCATTATATCCCTTGTTTGTCTGGCCTGAAAGGTTACTTAGAGCTGGCCAATCATTGATTGTTACGAACAATAAGGCTCGCAGGTCAAAGTGTTCCTGTTTGTACTCATCCCACACGCGTATGCCTGGTTTGCTCCATAGAAGTAGAAGTTCCTCAACTAATGGCCTTAGGTAGACATCGATGTCGTTGCCAGGTTGCTTCGGCCCTTGGATGAGCAACGACATTATAATGAACTTCCGCTTCATGCATAACCACGGAGGAAGGTTGTAGATACATAGAGTAACTGGCCAAGTGCTATGACTACTGCTTTGCTCCGCAAAAGGATTAAAACCATCCGTACTTAAAGCGAACCTCAAGTTTCTAGCCTCATCTGCAAACTCTGGGAATTCTCTATCTATCGCTCTCCACTGGGATCCATCAGCTGGGTGCCTCAGCATATTGTCTACCTTACGGTCTTCTTTATGCCACCGCAACATCTTTGCATTGTCCTTATTTCTGAACAAACGTTTCAAGCGTGGTATTATAGGAGCATACCACATAACCTTGGCAGGGATTTTCTTCCTGCTTGGACATTCTTCACCCTCTACGTCGCCAGGATCATCTCGCCTTATCTTATACCGTGATGCTTCACATACCGGGCATGCATCCAAATTCTCATATTCCTCCCCACGGTACAGGATGCAGTCATTAGGACATGCGTGTATCTGCTGGATTTCTAATCCCAAAGGGCAGACGACCTGTTTTGCTTCGTACGTAGTGGTGGGCAATTCGTTCGCTTTCGGAAGCATCTTTTTCATTATCTTCAATAACTGCCCAAATGCTTTATCGGATGTACCATTCTTTGCCTTCCATTGCAGCAGTTCCAGCGTAGTACCCAGCTTTTTTTGGCCATCTTCAGCAGTGGGATATAACAATTTCCTATGATCCTCTAGCATGCGCTCAAACTTGACCTTCTCCTTGTCACTTTCACATTCACTTTGTGCATCACGAATGACATCACCAAGAGCATCAACATCAGCTGTCACATCTTCTGTCGCTGCCGCATCTTCTTCACCATCTCCCCCCACTGCATCATCATCAAAGGCACCGTACTGAGCAATAATATCAGCGTGAGCCAATTCTTCTTCACCTTTTTCACCATCATCCATTACAACCCCCCTTTCTCCATGCTTCGTCCAACAAATATAGTTTGTTACGAAACCCGACTTCAACAAATGCATATGAAGAGTCCTTGGGCATGAATATTCCTTCAAATTCTTACAGACGGCGCATGAGCAGCACATGAAACCATCTTGCTTGTTTGCCTCAGCCACACCTAAGAAATAGTGCACGCCAACAATGAACTCTTTGGAGCGGCGATCGACATTATACATCCAATTGCGTGACAACATCTGCATTAAATATTACAACCATGCACTTAGTAGTTTCTCATGTTATTGCACAACACTCATGACATCACATGATTGATTAATTCAAACAAGCTTGACTACAAAGAAGACTATCGCAGCTAGCACTAAAAAAAGTAAAAATAAAATGCACTTAAGCAACATAATTAGATCGCGTCCGATCCCAACTAAAATAGACAGATCATTCGCTTCATCAGCATGGATGGGCTGCTGCCGCTGACTCACTGCCTCATCACCTTCAGCGGCAACCTCCTGTGCAACAGAATTTCGTACGTGCTGAACGTACTCTTCCTCCCAGTACCAACCTTTACATCCGCCGGTGCCCTCCCACTGCAATTAGAACAAAGAATAAGAAATTTAAACAACATCATCAAGCAAAACCGATACAAATGAACCATATTAATCAAATGCGGGTAAATAATAACCCACCTCATGGTCCGGACACTTGTAGAATATACGACCCTTGTTGATTCCCTCTTTTTTCACTCGGTACTCCTTCACAATCTTCTGCTTACACTCGCCGCAAGCAATGAGAGGAAGATCCGGCCGCAAACGCTTCGGATCCCGATGATGAGAGGCTGAGGATCCGGTCACGGTTGCCATCTACTATATCCATGCTCATTTTTAAACTATTACATGCAAATTCCTAATTTTCTAAACAATTATAAATAAAAAAGACTCTAAATTTTTCTATTTGTTTAGATAATCGAAAAATATGATATAACAATACCAATTTCCACATTATCTACTCTCTATATTTATTGTTGCAAACTATTATAAATTCCACATTTTTCTAAAGAAAATATACTAAAAAGACACTAAAATTCAATATTACTCGTCTTGCATAAGTATGAAATATAGAATGGATACTACCTAGCAGTAGAAAACTATCAAGTGATTGTGATGAACCAATTTAAACTACTCAACTCTCTATGCTTGTTCTTGCAAAGTATATATTTTAATTAAATTCCTCTCATATTCAAAAGACATGGTAGGAGATGAAAATAGTTACCTCTAAACGCAAAGAGACGATGACGGAGTCGAAGAAGATCACCAATTGACGCCGGAGACGAAGAACAATGAAGAACAAGCAATAGCAACAGCAAGAACAAGCAAGAAGCTCACTGAAATTTGAATGTCTCTGGCTCGGGGGAGGAAGAAGTTGGCTGGTTATAAAACCAGGAGCTCTAGTCCCGGTTCGTATTAAAAACTGGGGCTAAAAGGTGATCATTTATCCCGGGGCAAGCCACAAACCGTGGCTAAATCTTTAGTCCCGGTCCGTGGCACCAACCGGGACTAAAGAGTGCCCTTTAGTCCCGGCTGGTAACACGGACCGGGACTAAAGGGTCCCTGCCCCGGCAGCTCTGCGCAGTAGCCGTTGGGGCAGGCCCTTTAGTCCCGGTTCGTGTTACCGACCGGGACTAAAGGGTCTATTAGTCCCGGCCAGCAAAAACGCCGAGACTAAAGGCGATTTTGAGAATCGGCCTATGACCCTGTTCTGTAGTAGTGAGAAGGCAGTGCGACACTAGCGGGAGGTCGCGATGGGACCCAAGTAGGGCCCGCTCCTGGCACGCACGCACAACATCGCTGATAATCTCGCACGCACCGGCACAGACACCAGTAGAAAGATGATTTTTCCTAGCGCTTTATTTTTTTTACTGGCGGTTTGAGTTACCACGCGTCTGTAGAAATGAAACGGTAGGCCTCAAGTCTAGAACCGCCTATAGAAATGGATTTCTACAGGGGTGGACCTTGCTATCGACCTAGGCATGGCTCAAGCCGGGCTTAGGCCGGCCAGAAAGCCTGCCGGCCCATGTGTGTGTATATATATATATATATTTATATTAATATATAAATTTATATTTATATATATACTAGGAAATATGTCCGTGCATTGCTACGGAAGAAAAAAATCTGTTTTATGTTTGATGCTGGAGCACGGGTGGCGACTGTTATCCGTTGCTTGCCCATGGGCTTGGTGACCATTGTCCAATGCTTGCCACAGGCCTGACGACGTTGGTCTTCATGTCATCTAAGAGCTTCAGAAACAATATAGTAATCGTGTTTACACGTGGACCTGTATTTGCCCCAGCTGACAGTCAAAACATGGTCGTGGAGGTTGTTTAGTCAGAATCAAAACTCAAATGAAAGAGAGGAAATATTCATGGTTTGGAGAGTATATTTGATTTTATCATATAGTATAGGGCATAATCGAGTCTTAATTGGATTGGGATGAGAGTCACCAACAAACACGACACATGGAAAAAGAAAAAAAACAGATGACTCAAGGGATCACCTCCTAATAAATAGAAAAAGAATAAAAAAAAGTTGAAAAAAGACCAATGTTAAGAAACTCTTCATGGTTTAATTTAATATTAGATTTGCCTACTTTTTACTTTTCTTATCCTTTTTCTCCTTTTCTATATGGATTAGGATTCCTATTTAGCTTCATCGTGATTAAAATTTGGATTATAATTAGGCTTCCCATGCTGCACATATATATCATCATATAAATCTTCTATTTAGATTAGGATTCCTATTCAGCTTATTCACGGTCGAAAAATTGGTCATATCTTGTAATGAGAGTATTTTTGAAATATTATTGTATTTATTAGCTCAAACAAAAAAAATATCATCAGAAAATGTATCATAAAAATGCAATATAATTAAACCTGGGAGTGCTTTGGACTGAAACCAGGCTATGTGGTTTGGTTTTCCATTTGGTCCCACACAGTTTGAGTGAAGTTGGGCTAAAGAGTCTAGTGGACTGGTTTGGTTTGGAGTGGTGTGAATCGGTTTCTATCCGTCTCCAGTATCAGATGCTTCTCTCTCAACTTCATCCTCTCGTACGAGCGCAGAGCCATGATTCTATATTTCTACGAACCTGTCAGCGCACGAGAGAGACGACGGGGCTGAAATAATAATACGGTCTGGATTAGGCTGGTTTCAAAAGAAAAGAGTTTGGTTTTGTGCGGATTAATTAATCAACATGTATCTCTCTGGATAGATGTGAGTTCGGTTGGGATCCTAGCTCTGATTGGAAAAGTGTGAACCCCTTTCTCGATTCGATTTGTATTTCTTTACAGATTTCTCCTTCCTTTCCTTCTTTGCACTCCCGTCTGTATTCGATTTCGTGTGGTTATACAGTTCGATTCAATCTATTACAGTATTACCTATAGTAGTATTTAATTTATAGTCGATCTGTCGTTTCTGTGGCGGTGTGATTTTCGGATTTGTGCAAGTTTTGAGGAACACAATTTTTGTATTTGTATGGCAATAATGACAATTTTGATTTGGTATGACGTGTGCTAAGAAAACTCTTACTGCTTCTTTGTTTGAGGTTACCATTATCTTACCATATATGGACGTATATAAGAGCGAGAGAGGCCGGACGAAAATTATCGGACGAAAAAAGAGGCAGAAATTTTACTTCTTTAGTATTATATATAATAATATATAATCCCGTGCGTTGCAACGGGAGAAGAAAGAGACTCTAAAAATCTTTTAGTTTGAGTTTAATCCGAAGTTTAAAATTTTAAACTCTAACTATAAATAAACTCTTTTGGGTTTAGTTTAAAAATATGAAAGTGATGTAAGTAGATCCATTTCAAAATTTAATTTCATAGTACATATGCCCGTACGCTGTAACGGGAAAAAATACATTAGGATTGTTCGGCATGATTTATGGCGGTTGTTTTGTTTTGTTGTGATAGAAAAACATTGACCAACTTTGACTGATCATAAGCTTTAGCAAACAAGGTCATTAACACAAAATAAGATATGAATGTTAAATACCTAAATATTTATATTTGTTCCTTTCTATTAATTTTTTGAGCTATAATTTTCTTTATGATGGATTCGTAGTGTAGGTTAACGTCGATAATAATATCATAATGTCCAGTTAATCTATACCTAATAATAAAGAGCCCCCGTTGGATGGAGCTTAGGGCCCTGATGGCAGCAACGGTGGCCGATCCAAGGAGGGGCGGGGATGTCACGTGGATTTGACGGAGTTCACCATAGCGCCATGGGGGAGGGGAGGAGTAAAAAGTGTCTCGCTGATGGTAGGGAGCTCGGTGAGACCGGGTCATGATGTGGGGCAGAGGAAGATGAAGGCGAGAGCGACACGAGGAGAGGAGAAGATGGGTGAAAGAAGATACGTACGCACCCGCACATACGCTAAGCATCGCATTTTTAAAAAAAAAATCAGTAAAAAATTTGTTTGGGTGCAGATGAAGATGAAAGCGAGGGCGACACGAGGAGAGGAGAAGACGAGTGAAAGAAGATACGTACGCACCCGCACATACGCTAAGTATCGCATTTTTTTTAAAAAAAATCAGTCAAAAAATTTGTTTCTGCAATACTTTACTTTATGATAACCATGACATTCGTAATATAAGTTAGTTACAAATAGTATAGTAATATTTTTCCTTTTCTTTTTTTCTTTTGATGGTCATTAGAATAGAAATTTTTTATCACAACTGCGGCCTCATCACAAGAATAAAAAAGATAAAAACACAAACGATCTGGAAACAAAGGTCCAATAGAAAAGAAAAGAAAGAAGAGACACGGAAAACAAATCTGAACAGAAAAGTGAAACAACAAATGGAAAAGCCGAAATAAAAAAGGAAAAAAAAATTCCAAACCGACACCTACTACGTACGTGACCGAGGGAGGTGGGAAGTTGGACGTTGGCAGAAATTTTGGCTTTTTACGGCCAGACAAAAAACAGTGAAGAAATTTTGCCTCTTTATTATTAATTATTATTAGGTAGGTATAGATATATAATAAATAAATTTAGTCAAAATTGTTTCACGGGAGAAATATTTGTCAAAACTGACCTAATTTCGAATCTCGAAAACAAATAAATGCAGAAAGACCAAAGTTTAAATTGTTAATTTTGGCAGTGGTCCACGAGCCTTAATGATCTCATGTCAGGTAAATATGGAGCAACAGGGCACGGGGCGCTCTTCTTATAGCGTGAGCTCGTGGCTCGTCCGCCTTCAGCTGGTGAGGTGGTGCTAAACGCCCAGACCGAAACTGAACGAGCGCTCGTCTCCGCTCTACTGCCGCTGAGGTCTCGTGGGCTACTGAGACTGGGCCTTCAAGTTCGGGCCGATTTCGTTGCAAAGAGGTCCGGGCCGAGACGAAACAGCTAGACTGGATCGGTTTTTGCTCCAACCGGTGCTGTCGACCAGACGAAAGGGGAGGGGGAACGGACAGGCTATTAGTCCCATATTCGTTCCTCTAATCTTGTGGGAATCCTAGCTAGTCTATATAAATAGGCTTGACGAAAACGGACAGACAAAAAACAGTGAAGAAATTTTGCCTCTTTATTATAAAATATATATATATATATATATATATATATTGGGTATAGAGTATAGAATACATATAGATATAGATATAGATATAGAAGATATAGAGGTATATATATATAATAATATATAATATATATATATATAATACAAAACATCAAGTTATTATGGCGTATGTTATAGAAAAAATAAACATTGTAAAACTGTATATAATGCCATTTTATTTTTCTTTTTTCTTTTCTATCTTTTCTCATTTATTTGTCTTCGCTGGTTTCTCTCTCCACCAAATCGATCCTAAAGGCACAACACCACGGAAGCCAGTGCGACTGCGCTCACGCCGCAAGCATCGCCCGCGCCGCCGCCGTTTCGAGCTCGGGCCTCAACTCTTCCTGCACCAACGCCCTAGCCTCTCCTACCTCGGCCTCGACCGCACTGTTGTTTCTCTCTGTCCCAGGCCGCTGTCGCTCGGGCGCATCTCTGTGCCGCCGTCGCTCTGTATCTGCTTTGCATCTGCGTCGGTGCATTTATGCCATGCCAACGTTGGCTAGAGGCCCTTCCCGGCGCTAAACTTCGGATGTTTGGAGCGCCGACTTCCACCTCTTTCCCAAACAATGGTGATTTTTGACCATCTTGTTTGCAATGTATAGAAGTTGCTGGGTTGGTTTTTTCCTCTCTTGATGGGTAAGGATGCCTATATTGCATAGGCTTCGATGTTTTCCCTTTTTCTTCTTCGTCTGTAGATCGACGGTGGCTCGGAAAGGTGAACTCGAAGATGTGATTTATGATTGGAAAAGTGTGAACCCCTTTCTCAATTTGATTTACAATTCTTTCTCGATTCGATTTGTATTCCTTCCTTTCCTTCTTTGCACTCCCGTCTGTATTCGATTTCGTGTGGTTGTACAGTTCGATTCAATCTATTACAATATTACCTATAGTAGTATTTAATTTATAGTCGATCTGTCGTTTTTGTGGCGGTATGATATTCGGATTTGTGCAAGTTTTGAGGAACGCATTTTTTGTATTTGTATGGCAATAATGACAATTTTGATTTGGTATGACGTGTGCTAAGAAAACTCTTACTGCTTCTTTGTTTGAGGTTACCATTATCTTACCATATATGGACGTATATAAGAGCGAGAGAGGCCGGACGAAAAAAGAGACAGAAATTTTACTTCTATATGCATAATACGTGCATATCCATCTGTCATCTCCTCATCACCATGCATGAGAGGGTGTTTAGTTCTGATCAAAAAACTTTTCACATATCACATTAAATGTTTGGATAGATGTATCTGCATGGAGTATTAAATATAGAATAAAAATTAAATACTTATACAGATTGTGATAACTTTGTGAGACGAATTTTTTAAACCTAATTAGTCCATGAATTGATAATATTATGCTACAGTAAACATGTGTTACTGACGAATTAATTTCTGATATCACCCCCAAAAACTTTTATACCGTACCAACTAAACACTCCCTGGATGTGAATTGCAACGATGGCCGATATTGTTTTTAAAACGAGTAAAATTCATCGCCGGTCCCTAAACTTGGCCGGTGGTGTCATCCCGGTCCCTGAACTTATAAAGTGATATCTGGAGGTCCCTAAACTTGGTCGCTGGTGTCATCTCAGTCCCTAAACTTGTAACCTGATCACCACTGGTCCTTAAACTTGGTCAGCAGTGTCATTCCAGTCCTTAAATTTGGCTTTGAGTCTCTTCTGGGTCGTCAAAACCGGGCGATTTAAAAACTTAATATAAAAAAATTCATAACTTTTTTATACAATCTCGAATGAAGATAAACTTTATATCAAAATTGTAGCCCTCAACACGATCTACAACTTTGTAGTTGAAACTTTTTTGAATAAAAACTGTTTAGAGTCCCAAAATATTATTTTAAGTTTTTTGAATCAAAATCTACAAACTTAAAATGATATTTTGGGACTCTAAACAGTTTTAATTCAAAAAAGTTTCAATTACAAAGTTGTAGATCGCATCGAGAGCTACAATTTTGATATAAAATTTGTCTTCATTCGAGTTTGTATAAAAAAGTTATGATTTTTTTTATATTAAGTTTTTAAATCGCCCGGTTTTGACCCGGATGAGACTCAAAGCCAAGTTTAAGGACTGGAATGACACCGCTGACCAAGTTTAGGGACCAGTGGTGATCACCTTACAAGTTTAGGGACTGAGATGACACCAACGACCAAGTTTAGGGACCTTCAGATATCACTTTATAAGTTCAGGGACCGGGATGACACCACCGGCCAAGTTTAGGGACCGACGGTGAATTTTACTCTTTTAAAACCATCGTTGGGCCATCTTTCATATCATTATTTATTTATTTATTTCTATTTTTATTATTGATTGAAGAGTGAAGTTTCTTGGTAGGCCACCTTACCTACATGCCATGTGGGCCACGAGCCTTCCAGAGCGTACTGGTGGTGGTCTGCTTACGGTTGCTGATAGTTAGTAGGAGTGGTTGGATCAGCCGTCCCTACCTAATCGTTTCTACAAATTAGATTTTTAGGAACGATTAGCCAGCCGCCTCTAATCGTTTCTACAAATTATTGATTTTTAGGGACGATTAGCCAGCCGCCTCTAGAAACTGATTTGTAAAAGCGGTTAGCCAGGCGTCCCTATAAATTGATTTATAGGGGTGGTAGTGTATAGAACCGCACCCCTATAAATAGTTTTCGAAATACCTATTTCAGATTTTATAAAACTTGAAAAAATAGTAAAACATTTTTTTAATTGGGGGGACCCCACTGACTAGTGCCTACCTATCTCCTACCATTTTGCAAGTTTGTGGCATTTTTTCACATGAAAATCATACACTTTGTGACCAGTGAGATTCAAACTTATGACCTCACACTCACATGCACATTGTTCTACCACTACACCTCACATTTACTTGTGTCTATATTAAATTTTGGGTCTACTCATATTATACTAAACTGAGTTTAAAATTGAGTATTTGAGATCCTAAATGAATTCAAACGAAAAAGTTGTTAACTACAAAGTTGTGTAACTTTTTAAGATCTACAACTTTTATTTAGGTTCTTTTTCCATACGAGGTCGTTTAAAAAATTTGAATTTTAAATTTGACAAATTCAAACGTAGATTTCTGTGACAAGATGAATTCAAATAAAAAGTGGTCAACTACAAAGTTACATAACTTTTCGATATCTACAACTTTTATTTAGGTTGTTTTTCCATTCGAGGTTGTTTAAAAATTTTGAATTTTAAATTTGATAAATTCAAATGTAAATTTCTATGACAAGCTAAGATTAATTCAAATAAAAACTGGTCAACTACAAAGTTGCATAAGTTTTCGAGATCTACGACTAATTTTATTTAGGTTGTTTCTCCATTCGAGGTCATTTAAAAATTTTGAATTTTGAATTTGATAAATTCAAACGTAAATTTCTATGACAAGATGAATTCAAATGAAAAAAGTGATTAACTATAAAGGTGTATAACTTTTCGAGATCTGCAACTTTTATTTAGGTTATTTCTCCATCCGAGATTGTTTCACAAAAATCAAA
Source organism: Coix lacryma-jobi var. lacryma-jobi (assembly GCA_009763385.1). Taxonomy (NCBI): domain Eukaryota; kingdom Viridiplantae; phylum Streptophyta; class Magnoliopsida; order Poales; family Poaceae; genus Coix; species Coix lacryma-jobi. The sequence goes on along the minus strand of CM019831.1, from coordinate 118,494,852 downwards.
TTTTAATACTTCTTTTGATTATTCGGCGTTTATTTATAAGGACGACTAAATATAGAATCGTCCCTACAAATAGAATTTATAGGGGCGGCTAGATATTGAGCCACCACTATAAATCCGAGACGGCTCATTTGAGGGTATTTCTAGGGGCAACTCTATATAGAGTCGTTCTTGTAAAAAAGAGAGGCGTTGCTACGAATCTTCCCATACCAGTCACGTTATGTCGTGCCTCCTGGATCATGTCTAACAAGGCCACAAGCCTGGCCCACAGCCCGATTTTTGTGTCAGGCTAGCCCATGGTTTTAAATAGCGAGCTAAAGCTAAAGTGTTTAGCGTTTTATAAATTGTAATTAGCGGACTTTAGCGGCAGAATTGTGCATGAACGCAAATAGCGGCATAATTTTTTTCAAGCTATTTCGGGCTATAGCGGCACAAATAGCGGGCTATTTAATTCCATGGGCTAGCCCGATAAGCACGGTCTGCTAAAGAGGTTGCGCTAATGACTCCTCACGCTTCAACAGAGGCAGGGAGTCGAGATTGTGGCACTGGAGGATGTGGAGGTGATGACAACGCAGGGTCAAGGGGGCCGCCAACAATAGCATCTGATTTGCATGCTCCTATAGCAGGGCTGCGGCGAGGCGCTGTTGCCCATGTTGGAAAGGGGCGACGTTGGCCTGCAAGAAAAATGGACCTCGATCCATTTAACCTCAAATTTTGGTGTTTGATGACCAACACAACCGAATTGGGCTAATGACTCTTCTAGTGTTTGTTTTGTAATCCAATAGGATACAAATGTGACTTAGACAAAAGGCAAATTGGTGATCCAATAACCAACACCTCAAATAAGATCTTAGAAGCTCAATTGAAGACTCAAAAGATCAAGCAAAGTCCAAGGCACAGCGATGGAACCAAAGAAGGCGGAAATTGCAAAGAAGCAAAGGAGATGACCCATTAGACGTTGGCCATTCAGGCGTCTGACGTGTCAGGTGCATCGGACGCGTCAGGTGGTAAACCCTAGCTCGGGTTGCGCTAGCAGGAGCATCGGATGCTGAGACCGAAGGCATCAGAAGCAATGATGGCACTGTGTAGTCATGCGTAGTACGCATCAGACGCGTCAGATGGCTATCGGGCGCTGGACATTAGGCACACCCGATGGCTATGCAGAGAGGTTCTAGAGGAGCTCTCAGGCCATCAGACACGTCTGATGGGTGTGGCATCCGATCCACACAGAGTCCGATGTGACAGAGCTATCAGTCGATCACTGGTCATTGTGAGACACCAGATGTCTCCAATGCCTAGGATAGGCCCGTCTAATGCTACGTAGTGAAGTCAATCAAGTTGTCCAATGACTCCATTTGTTTGGGGCTCTATATATATCCTCATGGCTGGGCATTTGAGTATGGTTAGAACAAAAGGAAGGATACCAACAGCTAAGACTCATATTTAGTTACTCTAGCCACCAAAGTGCTTAGTGATGTACTTCGTGATTAGTGTAGGTGCTTTGCGAAGTGCTTAGGCTAGTTAGACCATCGCTTTGTGCTTGCTCTAGGTGTAATGCCTAGTGTTTAGTGAGGTTTGCATACCTCTTACCTCTTGGTTCTTGTGCACACCATTATTGTACATCCGAGGGGCTTGTAGTCTTGTCAGACCACAACAACCGCATTTTTGGTGCAGCCGCCACCGTGTACTGAAGGGAATAAGATCCGCGTGTCGCACCCCGATTTTAAGGATAAAATCGAATGCTCAATATATGTATGCCAGGATCAATTTGCATACATATATCGATGTCATTTAATAGTATCAAAAACAATGTTGTATTACACAGGAAACTCGCCATCAGAAAAAGTACATCGACTCTTATGAAGACTTGCAGAAACTGGACGCCAACTCCACACGAAGGTCGACCGGGGGAAACACCAGCCTAGTACAACTTGTTTGGGTCGAATCCACCATCTTTTAGGTACTCCTGCTCCTTGTCGTAGTCTCTAGCTTCTGGCTGGGGTAGCAGGGGGGACAAATAGGAAGGGTGAGAACATGGAAATGTACTCCGCAAGGGTAGGAAATAATGTGACATATGGCTAGTAACAAAAGGAAAAGCTAACTTTGATTGACATGAGCACCTAAAGCGATACTTTCTATTAATCCTATTTTTCTATGCACCTATTTACTAGGTTTAACAACTTTCTCCTTTAGAACCAACACTCGGAATCCACCGAGCAAAACCGCACTCGAGTCCACCGAGCAACCGATACATGGAATCCACCAAGCAACCAACACTTGGAGTCCACCAAGCAAACCCACACCTGAATTCCATCAGGTAACCACACCCGAACCAGAACCATAACCAACTAATCCCGAAGAAGTCCAAGCCCGATTGAGACCGTGAGCATGACTGATATATCAGTTTTACACTCTGCAGAGGTTGCACATCTATACCCACGAGTTGTGTTTCCCTTTTGCGGTTTTACCCGAGGTAGCTAGCCTCTTGATCCACTTCCATGGTGAGTTGGCATAGTTCACTACAAGGCCTTTACAAAGCCTTCTCCAAGCCTGTTTTACATGTACCTCTAAGATTTCACCCCATACAAAGGTCATCGACCCCAGGGCCCCCTCTTCAGCCACACAAACCGTCCCCGTGTAAACCCTCAACTTAGAGGAAACTAATTACTTAGCCAGGCCCATAGCCTATGTAGGTCTCATGGTTGCACTGTTTTGTCTGGTTACTTGTCCAAAAACCGGGTCCTAGGGATCTAGAGAGGATAACTAGCGCAAACTCAAACCACCAACATCATCTGCCAAATCCGTGGCAACCAAACTCAACCAAATGGTCTATCCTACCAGATTTACCTACTCACCGTGTTTCTACAACATTACCAGAGTATCCGTTTCATAGATCATTAGTCAAAATTATTATGAAACTTCCTCATCCCAAGACTGCAAAGCTAAGCATGACACCCTTTTCCCCAAACCTGGTTACAAGGAAAATATAGCAAGTTAGAGTTTGCATGCATCTACTAGACTAACAAGAGCTGCTACTGTCGAGCTAGACTAACAAGAGCTGCTACTGTCGAGCTCGCCTCTCTTATGTCTGCCTTGCAGGAAGTGCACCTGTAGGAAGGACATGACATCAAAAGACTGACTTCCACCCAAAAGCCATTCAAGTCCAGTGATGCGTACAACATGTTGGCTCCATCATCACCATTGCAGGATCTACACGACCGTTGGATTTGGGGCACAAAAGTGCCAAGCAAGGTGAAAATTTTTGTGTGGCTATACTTCAAGAATAGGCTAAGCACAAAAGCGAACCTGCTGGACAAACATGTGATGGAGGATGCTATTTTTGGTCGGTGTGGTCATACTTCAGAAGACCGGCAACATGTCTTCTTTGATTGTAAGCTTATTAGCAAAGAAGTGTGGGTCACCTTGGATTTACATTCCCTTTCAACTACTGCTGATATTGTTGTATGGGCACTACCCTCAGAATGCCAGCAAGACCCAGTGACCTGGTCCTCTGTATTACTAACCATTCTTCGACGATCATGGGATGCCAGGAACAGAGCTATTTTCATGAACAAAAGGAACAGAGCTATTCTCTGCCGTGGAAGGGGTAAAGCATCGTGTGAACAGGTAGTACAAGTACAAATGCTATGCTTATAGTGTTGATATTACATTACACTCTTGATGTTTCCTTTTGTTGCTGCAGCCTCCCCTATCCGGTGTCGTACGTAATACTTATACGCTGCACACCCCGCTGCTTCGATCCATTGATCCGTTGAGGAAGAAATTCTGTCGGCTTCACTGCAGTGCAGGCAGGATTGGCGCAACCAGCGAGTCAAATGACGATATGCAATGCACCTGCACGCATTTCCCAAATGTTAAATATGTGTTATATATACAGAGAACAGCAGCAATCAGTTGTCAAGGAATGGCAGTCAGGCAGACGCGGGCATTGATGCAGTCTGCTGGAATTACTGAAACAGCACCATATGTTCTCAGGTTGGAGCCTTGGAGGACAGCAGCAAATGTGTAGCCAATTTTTTTACCTGAATCGTATGCAAAGGGGCACACGTCGTTCAGCATACGTGCATCGTCCTACTGGCCACTCTTCTTCACTGGGACATGTTTCAGAGTAAGGAAACCACCCGCGGCGGCTGCGGGCTGCACAAGATGAATTGAGTTGACTGAAAAAAACTAAGATAACAAAATACCTGAAAAATATAAAATGTTAGAAAACTGCTATGCTAATATACCTTTGGCAATGACAAAGCGACTGATATTTGTTTCAAAGCGGAAAGGATCCCTTGTGTAGAGCACATACCACTTCCTTGGACTGCCTTCATCATTTGCATATACTTTGACTTGGTGGACATGGCTAAACTTGTCCCACTCAGCACCAGATTTCCCTACCGCTACCGAAATGAGCAGCGATGAGGAGAAATTTAGTAGCAAATGCCTTAGGCTCACATCCTGCACATACCTAGGGACGGTTGCCATATCATAATCCTCAAGATCGAGTCTCTGTAGTGCAGGCATGCCTTCCAGTACTTTCATCTTGGTGCACTTGACAATGACGAGCTTCTGCAGTTTTGGTAGATTACTAATCCTCTCCAAGTCATTGTTTTCAATCACGTCAAGATGGACAACAGAAGTAAGGTTCTCGAGATAGCTTAGGTTGTTGACATCAATTATGTGCAATTTCTTCAAAGCCCTTGCATGAAAGGCAAGTCCAGGAGGTATGTGGCTCAACATGCACAACTTCAGGATAAGCCTATCCAAAACAGGCATGGCTTTTACATGTTGCTCCCACTCCCATTCCTCCCATCCAACAAATCCATCAAACATCAACCTTTGCATCCTGGGAAACGCAAACCCTGCCTGATGGTTTCGTTGCAGAAATTCAAGGCCGACCTGCTTGATCGCTGGGGCACGAACGATCTGTAGGGTCTCCAAGCAGGGGAGCTGACTCAAACCACCAGGAAGCTCCGTGCAACAGACCAAGTCATCAATCATAAGAGTTCTCAAGCTCCTAAATTGCATAACTGTTGTTGGCATCATCCAAACAGGGAGTTGCTGGCCAAAATAACCTCTGATGTAAATGGTTTCTATGCAAGGTGGAGGGCAGAGCTCATCAAAAACTGCCTCGATTTGTCTCTGCACCTTTTCTGAGATTCCTACTTCAGCTTTTACCAATAGGCCATCATCATCCCCATGTCTGCTGCAACCCAGTGACAGATATCTTAGGCGATTCTTTTCACCAAGTTTGGCCTGTCTAGCAGATGATGAAAAATTTACCTTCTCCAGAAAATCTATACTATGTTTTCTTAGCTGGGAGAGTGGCCCTAGTTCTTCCAAACTACACCGATCACCATCCATGTGGGCTGGAAACCCAATTAATTGCCTCAAATTTGTTAGACAACCAAATGACCTAGGTATAGTTTTTATACTTGTCCCAATAATTTTGAGAGACCTCAGGTCTTGTAGCATTCCAATGCTATTTGGAAGTTTAACCAAATTCTGACAACCAGAAAGGTTAATGTACTGCAGCAATTTCAACTTGCCAATTGTTTCTGGTAACCTAGATGTCTTACTATTTGTTATTGACAAATACCTCAAATGTTTGAGTTCACACAAAGATTCGGATAATGCGTCAAAATCGACACCATCCAAATGGAGTGTTCGGAGACTTGAAAAGGCATGAAATGAATCACCTGGCTGAATCTTTATATTACCAACACAAATGAGTGTTCTCAGTGAGATTTGTCTTTGTAGAGAATACCACTCCAAATCATGTTCTTTGGATCCTTTGGTTTCTAGAGATAATCGAATAAACTTTTGTGATGTAAGTTTTTCATTACCAATTTTAATATGATGAGCTATCAGTGCTTCGTCTCTAAGCACATTCTGGGCAAATGACCGAACAATATCATGCATGTTGCAAACTACTTGATCAATGTAATGCATATCTGGCTCAATAAGGTTCCTCTGTATTAACTCATCATAGTGTTCCCTTCCTATTTCTTCTAAGTCACCTGAAGTTCCATGAACAAATCCTTCACTAATCCACATACTAACAATGTCATCAACCAAAAACAATGTTCCCTTAGGAAGCAGGGAGTAGTGCAAAAAGCAAGGCTTCAAACATGGGCGCAAATCTTCAAAGCTAAGATATATTGCATAATTTAGATCTTTAGGCATTTGTGATACTGACCATAGAGAACTATCTAACACATTTTCCCACTCAGTTCGTCTTATCCTTTTCTGACATAAGAGACCTCCTATTACTTTGACTGCAAGAGGTAAACCATCACATTTTTCTACAAGTCTCATTCCAATATCCTTTAGTATTTCAACTTGGGGCTCATCATTTACGTTTCTGACAACCTGAGAGAATTTCTGGTCAATTAGATAAGCAAGAATTAAGTAGGCATTGTCGAGATATCCTTACAATACAAAATCACATCAAGAAAGAAACCTATTGCATCCTCTACACACAATTTTTCATCAACTTCTTTTGTGTTTGTATGCATGTGCAAATAAGTAAAAAGAAAGAAAGGCATTAAATTCACTTCGGAGATAACAAAGTATTATGGACAAATGTCCATGCCGCATTTCCTCTTCTTTGCTCCTATCTATCGTGGAAGGAGGATCTTTCGTAATCTAAAGCAATATCAGTGCTACTATTTTGTTCCGCATATTCTCAGTTAATGCAGCATTGTGTTCACACCAGCTACCACTACATCAATTCTGAGCTTGCCAAAATAATCACTACCTAGTCAGTACTAATAAGATTCTGTATAACAAGCTATAGTCATGCTAACTAAACTCAATAGATATGGCAGGTAAAAATTTTAATAAACAATTATTCATACTACAAGGTGGCACACACCCAGATGCACACCACTCTCTACCAGCACAGTCAGCAAGTAGTCCTCCCCCATTGCATGCCTACAAGGAACCTTGCTAGTTCCCATCACACATCAACCACCAGACAAAGAGAAGGTTCACGTTGAAAAATCAATTTTACATAATTCTATAGAGAATTTCATGTGACCCTTCTTAGTCACAATACCTACCATAGCACACAATAATGTTTCATATCAATTAGAATTTGGCTCATGGGTACTACCATTCTGATGGTATTTTTAATTGCAGCACATATTTTATAAGTTGGGGACAGAATAGTTTATTTATGATTTGATCATTCTCGTACTTATTAGGTTGGTATGTTACTAATTTATTTGAACTCAAATGTTAGAAAAAACATAGGGCAGTACAATTGCTATATATTCCCTCTGTTGAAAATTATAAGTCGTTTTGACTTTTCTATGTATATAGTTTTTGAAATGGATCTAGATTCATTTGCTTTTGGTATGTATCTAGAAAAGCTAGATTAACTTATAACATAAAATGGAGGGAGTATTACTTTTGGACAGTGTTCTTTTTTGAACAGTGCCATTGAGTTTTTGATATGATGTCCGGCTACCTGTATTATAAAAATACTAGTTGAATAACATTTATTTTAATTTGTTGTAAATTAACTTAAACTTGTTGTGAAAGGTCCTTTAAGAATTATTTGTATTTTCTACATCCTTGTACTAACTTTATCAATAAGAAGAATGGTCAAACATCATGCCTAGAAGTTGAAGAGGACAATTAAAAAATGAGGAAATACCACATAAAGAAGTATAGAATGCATGGCATAGTGCGTCATTTAAATCCTGGAACTCCCAAAATAATTTTTTTGGTCTCCCGAACTTATCCTACGAAGTTATCTAGGTCTCAAACTTTCAAAATACTACTTCAAGCCAGAACATGTCACTTTAGAGCCACTCGGTGCCTTGATGTATAGCATGCCATGTTGCATCCGCATGTCTCATGCCTTAATTAGTGGTTAACATGCAAGGGTTGGGACCCATATTTCAGCCCTTGGTGCAACATTTTCTTTTTCCATCCCCTCTCTCTTTGATTTCGTGCTCCACTCTAGTGTTATTTTGATCCTTAAATTCTCAAAATTAATTTTTAGGTCCCCCAGTTTACTCTACAACGTTTCTATAGGTCCAAAACTTTGAAAATACTATTTCAAGTTAGGGAACATGTCACTTTAGAGCGAAAAGAATCATGATCCTCTCAGTGTCTTATAGGGTGTTTGGTTCGTGGAACCAACTCATGCTTCATGAGGTGATGCATCATGAGTCCATCCCATGAATTTTGGTTGAACCAACTCATTCGTCATGATATAATAATTATTGACTTATGAGGAATGAGGTGGTGATGCATCAACTCATTCCATTCCACCAACCAAATAGAAAAAGTGAGGAGTGAGAAGATGATGGACCACCTCATTCCTTGAACCAAACACACCTTAATGTTCCATGGTACGGCGCATACACTTGTGTCATGTCTTGACTAGTACGTGGATACCATGAAAGGTTAGGACCCATACGTCAGCCCTCATCAGTGCACCATTTCTTTTCTCAAACCCCTCTTTCTATCTCTCAATTCATGCTAACCATGCATGTACATGGGTTTCCTAATCCACCCAATCCAATCCTTGAGAAATAATAACACATAAGGTTTGGGTTGACATCGAAAGGACCCATAAGACCTACGACGTGTTTGGTTGGGTTGAATGTAACGGTATCTGAAAACACCGGGTAACGAATAACGATTCAAGTGTTTGGTTCGGCCCGGCCCGTTATAGCCTTACACGCAATCAGAAAACGCTTCATTCATCCCCGATACCGGCCCTCTTCGTCCCTTATCTGATTACGCTTGTCTCCCACCGCTCGCTCGCGACCTCCGTCCCCAGCTCGCATTCCCCTTCTGCGCCGCCGCTCGCTACTCGTGGACGTTCGCCGCTCGCCACTCGTCGACGCTCCCCGCTCACCGACGCTCGCCACTCCGGTACGCTCCGCCTCTCCGCTTCTTCTCCCTCCCCTTTCCTCTCTCTTCTCTCCATACAACAACGCGATTTGTTTCTGAACCCTAGGTTTTTTTTTCTTGTTCAAGATCCTTGCACAGGGAGAAGAGGACACGTTCGCCGGTGCGTCTCCTCTCCTTTCCCTTTTCCTCTCGCTTCTCCCCATGCACCAGCGCAATTTCTTTAACCCTAGATGACATTTGTTTTCCCTAAAGGTCCAAGATCCTTGCACGGAGGAGAAGAGGACGTGGCAGGAGCAAGCAAGGCACTTCATCGCCGGTGACCGCTGCTCTACCTTGCCTTAGGTATGACATTATGGTTGTCTGATTATCCACTGGTTCGGCGGAGGGGTTGGGAGGGATGAAAGCGATTAGTTTAATTAATTAATTAATTACTCTTCTAGATGGGGTGCGGGATGGGCGGCGTGTGGAGATGGACTAGCTGACTCCACGCACACGGTCGCAGTTAAATCTGAATTAGTTGTCTGATTATGATGAGTACATAATTTGATTTTCATTCTCTGGCTTATAGCCCATCATTCTTGATACGACCCTGCTTCTGATATACAGTATAGTATTTTAGTACTGTATTTGTGATGCAGTCTCCAAAATTTGTTTCTGGGATATCCTCGTATTTTTCTACTCAAGCTGTCATTTTATTTTTAACTAAAGTTATGTACTACTATGTAATAACTAGATGTTGCACACTGGACAATGCTTATTTATCATGGTGCGCGTCCTGTTCGTACTTGGATACTTCTTGATAATGAGTTATGAAATGATTTTGTCATACGATCATCTCCATTATGAATCTAGAATATCTCCATTATGAATCTAGAATGCTTGATTATTCCTTGTCAAGAGTTTCACTGATGCCCTGGTTTCTGGAGTACTAGCTAGACTCGTCAGAAACTGAACTGCTAGTAGTTCTGTCACATCTCAGTTTATATGGTAGCTTCAGTTCTGATATCTGGTGGTTCAGTTAACTTTTGATGGACACTGATAACTATACTTTTTGTATCATGTAGACAAGATAACTTATTCTAAACTTTGTATTTTCGTTCATCTGTTAATGGAAATTAGAATGTCTCGAGTAGAAAAAAAAATGTAGACAAGACAACTAGATCTGCTGCTTGCTAAGCGCTGCCTAAGCTCAGCATGCTTAACTAGATCTGTTATTTTCTAAGGATATAACAAATTATTTTATTTTACTGGTTAGTGCTTTAATTAATATTACTAATTTTTTGTGTCCAGCATCATGGCTCGCCTTCCTTTAACTACAAGAACTCGAAGAAGGAACATTGCACTTAGAAATATGTTGACTTGCATAGTCGTCATGTACTATTACATGTGGTTCTTTTTTGCACTAGCACATAGAAGAAGGTGTTTTAAGATAGAGAGAAGGATTATAAACGAAGGCCTTAGAAATGAGAAGTTGTTCCAATTAATTCGTAACAGTGACACTACTTGTATAAGTGAGCTTCGTATGGATAGGAGAACATTCTACACCTTGTGTGAGATGCTTAGAGATGTTGGTGGGTTGAAAGGCACACGCAATATGGAGCTAGAAGAGATAGTTGCCCAATTCTTGTACATACTATCCCATCACTTGAAGAATCGGACAGTGCAAACTACTTTCTTCCGAAGTGGCGAGACAGTTAGTAGGCAGTTTAATTTATGTCTGCTAGCTGTTCTGAAATTGCACCACTTACTACTTAAGACCCCAGAACCAATACCGGAGAATAGCACAGATAGTTACTGGAAATATTTCAAGGTAAAGACTTGTCAACAAAATTCTCTTTTGAGAAAAATACATATTACAAAGTAAGCATGTGACAGTTCTTTTTCTATATGGATCTTGTTTGTAGAACTGTTTGGGAGCCTTGGATGGAACTCATATAAAGGTGACTGTTCCAACTCGGCTAAAAGGAAGGTATAGGTCTAGAAAAGCAGATATTGTAACGAATGTCCTAGGAGTTTGTGCACCTGATATGCAATTCATCTATGTACTACCTGGTTGGGAGGGCTCAGCACATGATGGTCGTGTGCTAAGAGATGCCATTACCAGGCCAAATGTCTTGCATATCCCCCAAGGCGAGTTTGGTTTTATTAACTCATGTAGTTTCATGATAAGTTATCTAGAGCTTCAAATGTTGATTTGTTTTTTTTTTCAATCTCAAGGGTGTTATTATCTTGTGGATGCTGGTTATGCAAACGCAAATGGCTTTTTAGCTCCATATCGAGGTCAAAGGTATCACTTGGGAGGTTGGACTGCACAAAATCCACCACATAGTGCAGAGGAGTATTTTAATATGAGGCATGCAAAAGCAAGAAATATTATTGAGAGGTGTTTTGGAAGGCTAAAGGGTCGGTGGGGAATTTTGAGATCTCCATCTTTTTTTCCTATAAAAACACAATGTCGAATAATAATGGCTTGTGCTCTTTTACACAATTTGATTTTGCAAAAAATGTCAAGAGATCCAATGGAAGTTGAGGATGAATCAATGGGACCTTCAATGGAAATTACTGAAGGAGAAGTTAGTGAACTAGAATTTATTACTTGTGTGTCAACTTCTAATGAGTGGACTAATTTTCGAGATGTTCTTGCTCAAGGGCTATATAATAACTATAGGGCTTCTTCTAGTTCTAATTAAGGTATGTTTTTCATATTCTTCTAGTTCGTTAGTTCTGAAATTATTATATATTAATTCTGAATATATTAGTTATAGTTCTGAATCAGTGATTTTGAAATTACTATGTAGCTATGGACCTTTCTCAGAAATCAACAATTGTGCGAGGAAGGGGAAAGAATAAAAGGAAGTGGACTATGACCGAAGATGATGAGCTTATGAAAGCATTATATGAGATATCATTGGAGCCAAAGTGGAAGGGGCAAGGAGGCTTTAATAATGGGTATTTATCTGCATTGGAGGATATCCTGGCTGAGAAGCTACCAAATGCTGGAATTTCAGCTTTACCTCATATTGAGTCTAGAGTTAGGCATTTTAGGACAAAGTTTGGAGCACTGGAACAAATGTTGAATAATAGTGGCTTCACCTGGGATGACACTAAGAAGATGCTTCAGTGTGAGAAGAACCAATATGATAAACATTGCAAGGTATGTAGCTTCTCGTTTTTGTGAATAACACTACTCATTTAAGTTATGTGCAAAGGCTGCTGGTACTGCCAGTTTATTTGTGCGGTATTATTATCAGTAAACATACCTACTAGTGTAACAATGCTTGCTGGTACCTGCCTCATTTAGGACTGGATATATCAAGTCGGATTTATATTAATCTAATTACCTAATAATAGGATGAGACCGTCTCAGATGGGGCTTGTGATGTTCAATGCTTGGTGCATCATCTGTTTAGTCATTGTTATTTTTATTCTACTAGACATCAGTGCACCACTAGTGTAACATACTCAGTTTTATCGGTTGTGCTTCTTCTTCAATAGCTAGTGGACTAAAAGAGGAGAACATGCTGCCACAGCTGCAGCCATTCCAGAAAAAGGATAGCTCTATCTTTTTCCACTAATGATGACCATACTTTGTTTTCACTAAGTTTCACTAAGTTAATATTATTTGCTTGTCTCTGTTTCGTAATAGTACTTATCCATGGTTTTCAGAGAAAACATTACAAAATACTCGTTCATATGGTTGTAGTTATTGCAGTATTTTCACTGATGATGACCATACTTTATTTATTAGTTTGTATTTTTCAGCACATAAGTGATACATATAATAACTGATAATATATTGCTACTATCATATGTAGGATCATCCTGATGCTAAGGGCCTATATGGCATAAGGTTCCCTTACTATGATACATTATCTGCAATATATAAAAATGACATAGCCACTGGTGAAGGTGCCGAAGATATCGGTGAGGCTGTCGGTAACATGGAAGAGGAGCTTGCTGCTGAACATGGTAATCTACGTGACGAAGAAGAGGATAGGATGTCTAGAGAAACTCCTAGACGGTCTCTTGACTCAGCAACATCTAGCTGCAAGAGGAGGAAGCGAAGGAGGGAAGAGCAAGGATAGTGCAACAAGTGATCTTTTTTTGGACATGTTACATGAAGTCCAAGGTGATCTCAAAGGTGTGGCCAGTAATGTTGGGAAAATGGCAGAGGCCATGGATCGTGAGGTTGCAATTCAGGAGAAAATGATGAATGACAATCCACAACAGACATTAAGGGAGAAGGCAGTAGGAGAGTTGCGCAAGCTTGGGTTTACTGGAACTGAACAAATCAAGGCTGCTGCTGTATTTGTCAAAATGCCAGAACAAATGAGCATGCTCTTAACCCTTGATGAGTCTTTGAGGAGGGAGTTCATTCTAGACATGCTTAGCGGTATGATTGCTTGCTTTCCAATTCTCTATTCTACTTTCTTTGTTAACTATGCACATATTTTGTACTATTATTTTGTAAACCATACACTTGATCAAGCTTACATAATTATTCCTTTTTAGAGCCTTATTTTTATAAACTCTTATTTTTGTAGAGGAGGAGAGAAAGAAGCGCAGAGAAGGTGGAGGAAGATAGGATTTTGCATATGCATAGAAGACTTGAAGCTAGAAGAAAGCATTGAGAATACTTGTTGTCTTTTGTTTCAGCCTATCTCAAGCGCTAAACTGTGTTGGGTTTTTATTAATATATGAATCTCGGTCTTGCTCTAGTGCTATACTTAATGGTTTGCAATATGGATAAACTCCTATATAAGTAGTCCTTTCTATTATGGATCGGTTGTTTCATTTGTATTGAACTTGTTAATGTAATGATGGTGTGGTTGCCAATTTCAAATTTTTTTTGACGTTCAGTTATTATCCAAATATATATTCTTGTTAATGTATTGAACTTGTAAATGTACAATGATGGTGCGCCTGAATTTCAATACTAGTATTTAAATTGGCAAAATGAATTTTAATACTGTATGTACCAGCAACCAAACGACCGTAAGGGTATTAGATACCTTTACCTTGTGCAACCAAACAAAATAAGTAAATGGGTATCGTATTCCAATACCCCCTGTGATCTGATTCCCTTTACGTTTCCATTAGCTGTACCTCAACCAAACAGCTCGCTATATGCATTGGCATGACGCCTAGCTCGATAGGAACAACTCAGATGGTGCGTGCTCCTGCTCCTCCACAATTGTGCGATTGTATGTTAACTCTCGGAAGCATTGGGTAAAACTCAATATAGTATTGGTAGGCAACGCGTGACTGTACGCTATGCATTGGTTAGAACTCACGAGCTGTTTGGTTCTATGCTAGTTAACGCTATTTAAAACTACAAACGTTACTACTAGCGGGAGAGACGTTTGAACTATTTTCCTTTACATTTGTGTTACAGTGTACATTACCAAAATAACTCGTCAATAGTATTGGTAGGCAAGCGTCTAAATGTGCAAGGCCGCAAGCATGCAAGTTTGAGCCTTCGAGGAGATGGCGTGAGGACTAATTTCACAACTACTGTTACAGGCTTCTAACGGGATGGGATGTTAGAAAAAAATCCTAAATTGAATCTCTTTAATGAAAATTGTGAGTAACTACCCTAAATTAAGTGGAGTCTGCATGAACACATATTCTTGATATAACATTACTAACATATGGAAATATGGTTATATGGGGATGATGTTTCTTTATATTCAAAGGTCACAACTGTGGAATTTTATGGAAAAGTAATTGCTGGAACAGGAATCTAGTTCCCACTATTAATATAGGAGGGAAAATAAAGTGATGTAGTGGTAAACACCATACAAAAATAGAAAAACAAAAGGGAATAAATGTATGGATTAACTTGTACGGACCTGCTTCTTGAGTAGCAACCAAGCATCATCATGCTCAAGTTTGTTGATACGGTGGTATATATGGCTCTTCGGCCCCCATCCCACGGGCAACTGTGTCATGCCTCGTGGTGATGAGGACACGACTACCATGAGCTAGCATGGCATTGACTAAGGGAGTTCTAAGTACACCCTCCCATATGAAGTAGTCCCAGACATCATCCATTATTAATATGGTATTGTGCCCCTTCAAGGCTTCCATTAGGGTTCGCTCTAGTGTCACCTTTGTATTTCCAGTAACGTGGTGGTCTACTCCAGCTTGGGTAATAGCATTTCTCAATAGCTCAGTGGTGCTAAAGTCCTTGTTGACACTCAACCATATTTTCTTAGTGAACTTCTTTTGTATGATATCATTGTTGAAGATCTTCTGCGCGAGGGTGGTTTTGCCAATCCCACCAACTCCCACAATGGCCAAAATCATAATTTTTTTGCATTCTCGCAGGGTTTGATACTCATTTGTGAGCATCTCCACTAGAGTTTAATTTTGTGTCCTCCTTGATCATCTCACCGACCAAATCTGTCTCATCGAGCCATCCTGATGTCTCACGGATACTAGATACAGATGATACCATCTTTCTTCCATGGTCCTCATAGCTACCAAGGTTGATGAAGTTGAATGATGCACTGCGTGCCTTGATGCCATCTAGCCTCTTGTTAAGGTTCTTGATGCGGCTTCCGATGTCATGGGTGTAGAGGGGATTCCGTATGCAGAAGAGCAGGGGGTTGAAACATCCTACGTCATGGCACGGGCCTCGCTCCTTGGCCTTGAGCTGGCATAGGTCAAGTATGTCAGTGGCATCATACATGGCATCCCTTAGCTCCCTTACCCATGCTTGGACACTCTTGTCAGTGATGTTCCTCCTATCAGCATCAGCGAGGAAGTTCTTGAGATCATGAAGCTTAATGCCCATGTTATCAATCTCACCTGACACCCCGAGCAACATATGCACCTCTTGTGCTGCCATCTCCACCAACATGTTTTGGATATAGGATGCCAAAGCATCTAGAACGCCGGCCATATGAATGACAACTTTGATCTTTGCTGCAACAAAATCAGAACAAAGGTCAGCTCCAAAATGGCATTTTACTTTCCTACAACAAAGATATCAATCATCTGCAGCCTACAGATGCAGCTACCACGACCCCTTACGTACTACTGAGAACTGACTACCCATTATTAGTAATGAACCGTAGTACTACACTACTAATTATTCGTAGCTTTAGAAGTAAGCATATTTTTTCCTTAGAAAACAGAGATCATTGATACAAGTATACAACTATATAAGAGTAGGCGCTATATACAGATCGAGCTATGCTTAAACAGCAGCAGAAACGTAACAGTTAAGGAAACGAACCCAAGGCCAGCGAGTTGAGCAATGGTCAGAAGCTAAGCGGTGAGGCTGTGCCAGTGTGGTTCTTCCATGCTCGAGGAAGAAGGGTCTATTGGTTAATGGCTAGACAGGAGGAGCCGGGTGAGCTGAGAGGGATTTAGGCCGTTACCCGGGAGAGCTGGTGGCTTCTGGTCGCTGCTTGCCCTCGGATGGAAATGGTGATTGATTCAGGGAAGAAGAAGAAGATGATGATGATTAGGTCAGAGTGGTGACAGTGGAAAGGTGGGAGAGAAAGTGAAACTAACAACGGCGGCCAATGCATCTGCGTGCAGTAGCGTGGAGGTACCGCAAGATGCTTTCTTGATGCACGAGATAACAAGCAAATAAGACTGACAGTGGCCATTTGGATGCGTGCATGGTGCTCAACGCTCGGTGGCTGCCTCGAGTGGCTGGAAGCTTCACGTGTGACTGCATCGAGTGCAGATACCATGCCAGTCAGGTTTGGACATCGGGTTGCCAAGTATCTGTGTATAGGCTCACGTGTGACTGCATCTGTGTACGCCTAAGACTGTTCTAGGCTCGACAATACCACCTAGAACACCGACGAATCTCGTGGAGAGATGCAACGAACAACACGAGATTGGAAAATGGCACAAAGTGGGTAATAAATGCAAAAAAGATAATTAAGTGTTGGGTACTTCAATCGAGTATGATCCTCTAATATATAGATAGAGTCATCTTACATTACTAGAGAATAGACTTTTGAACCACACCCAAATTTAGATTTAGTATCGTCATATTTTGTGTTCGGGACTAAAGAGACCAAGACGACTGAAAGGACCGTGACGCCTAAGAGGAGGGGTTGAATTAGGCAACTAAAAACTTTTACACTAAACTAAGGCCTATAAAAAACCACCTAGTCAAAACCTATGCAAAACGTAAAGAAACTAAAGTGCAACTAAGGTTTTGCTAGGTGTGTTGCTATCTCTACCGCAAAAGAGTTTTGCAACCTATGATCCAAACCTATCAACTAGCCTATCAACTAAGCTAGGAAAGATAAAGCATACAAAGGAAGCAAAGAAAATGCGGAAGCTAAAGAGAAGGGTAGAGATGCAAACTCCCATCGATGACTTCGGCATTTTTACCGAGGTATCGAGAAGCGCGCAAGCTTCTCCCTAGTCCTCGTTGGAGCCCCTCGCAAGGAATCCCTCGCAAGGGCCAAGCTCCCGGTCGGGTAACTCCGTGGATAGCTCCGGGTCTTCCCCACGCGCAAGTGGGTCTCCGGTTCAGCCACTCGTGGCAAAGCCTCTCCCGGATGCTCCCCGCCGTTTTCACTATCAAGCTTCCGGCCGAACCGCCGCGGGCCTTGTTCCCTTCGGTACACGGTGGCGGCCACACCACAAACGCGGTTGGTGTGGTCTCGCAAGACTACAAGCCCCTCCGATGTACAACAACGGTGCGCGCAAGCACCGGTAGGTAAGAGGTATGCAAACCTCACTAAACACTAGGCTTAACACCTAGAGCAAGCGCAAAGCGGTGGTCTAACTAGCCTAAGCACTTCGCAAAGCACCTACACTAATCACCTAGTATATTCACTAAGCAGTTTGTTGGCTAGAACAACTAAATATGTGTCTATGCACTTGGTACACTTCCTTGAGCTCCAACCATACTATTTTGGCCGGCCACGGGGGTATATATAGAGCCCCAAGCAAATAGAGCCATTGGACACCAGAGATGAACTTTCCTGCGTAGCATCGGACGCTCCTAACGGGAGCATCGGACGCGTGTCCGATGTCACATAACGGCTAGTTTTGCCGACCTGGCACTGAGTCACATCTGACTCTGACAAGCGTCCGATGTGGCGACATCTGACGCATCCGATGTTTTCAGAGCCTCTCTGGAACCTGTTTGCATAGGCATCGGACTCTGGGACTGTAGCGTCCGATGCGTCCCTGTACCGTCCGATGTAACACTATGCACGATGCACAGTGTTACCGTTGCGTCCGATGTGGTACAATCGGCGCGTCCAATGCTTCTGCTGGCGCCAACCCGAGCTAGGGTTTACCATCGGTGCGTCCGACGCCTTTGAGCCAGCGTCCGATGTACCCTTTTCTTTGTTTCTTCACGATTTCTTGCGCCGTCTTGGTTCCATTCTTGTGCCTTGGACTTTTCTTGATCTTTGTGAGTCTTCTACTGAGCTTCCAATGTCTTGCTTGAGGTGTTGATCATCGGATCACCACGTTGCCTTAGTCCAAGTCACATTTGCACCCTATTGAAGTACAAAATAAACACTTGCAAACGCATTAGTCCAATATGGTTGTGTTGTTCATCAAACACCAAAATCAAAAGTTAAATGGGTCAAGGTCCATTTTTCTTACAATCTCCCCCTTTTTGGTGATTGATGACAAAGCAAGCAAATCATAGATACAAAATTTTAAAATGCAATTTACTTGCTAGGATGCAATGCAAAGGCGAGATCATATGACGCTAAAAGATACCAAAAAGAAAAGCACTACTATAACTTATCTTGCCCTTGCCATTTGGTCCCTTTGCGAGATTATGGATTTAAGTCTCCCCCTAACTCCATAATCCACTTCCTCCCTTTCTCGGACCAACCCAAAGACATAACCATAAAGATTTTAAATTTTTAAATTTTGGTTTTGGTTATTTTATTTGTTTTGGGCTTGCTTTGGTCCCGCAATTTCTCCCCCTTTGGAACCAAACATCAAAAAGGAAGACATTAGAAGCACAAGGGAGGGTCAAATTTTGTGATCCTTTTTATGTGGAGTGAAATTGATCACAAAACTTGACTCTTACATTATATAAACTAAACTCCCCCTAAGTGTATGCATACATATGGTGTATGGCAAAGCATATGCATAACGAGCAAATTAATGCACAAAGGAGTTTAATCTATATAATGCATGGAGAAAACATATAAAAGTATCAAATTGAAATCAACTTAATGATATTGGTTTGGAATACCACATGTAGATACCAATTAGATTATCACCACACACAATGCTTGTCTCCAGGACTCCATTTTCCTTGCAATGAGACTACTACACACATGATAAAACTTGAAAAAAGTGTTAGTCTCAAAGCTTCCAAATTGTAGAGTAAACTTCCCCTAAAGGTGTGCATACAGGATTGAAATACTTGTACGAGACATGCACATTGACTTGTAAGGTAAAACTACCATTTTGCAAGTTGACATCACTAGAAATGTGACACCAATTGAAGATGGTAATCGGGGTAGCTTGCCTACTATTTGGACTTTGGCACATAAGATAAATAAGAGTAAGAGAAGCTATGTGTCGTGCTCCTAAGCAATTTAAACCATGTAGATTTTCTCCAAAGATGAGAGAGATACCGAGCAAAACTACCATATGATAAGCCTAGTATATGCATGACTAAAGATTTAAATATGTAAATGCAAATATAGGCAATAAAAAGAACTAGATGCTAAAAGAAATGGCAAGAAATTAAATCTAGTTACCTATTATGGGAAGGGGAACTTGGGTCCATAATAGCCACTAACATACTTGGCAATGACATGATCCAATGAGATGCATCCCATGATATGCACCCAACCTTTGCCAAGTCTCCAAATTCCCCGATGTCCACTTGACTACTCACTTCCCTTTTGGGACCCAAACCTTTTTGGTGCTCTTCATGGTTGAGATAATATCCTTAGGCACCCAAATGCGTTTGGCCCCATTGTTGGCTTGCTTGTTCATCTTGATGCCCACCACCTTGTCATTCTTCTTCTTCTTCTTCAAAAGGTAAGGTGTGGAGGCCTTCTGGTTCACCTTGTTGGTGTAGGTGTTGGAGAGCTTGCTTGTTTGCTTTTTGTTTTTCTATTTCTTCTTTTCTCCCCCATGCTTCACCTTGCACTCATAGGACTTGTGTCCTTCTTTGTGGCAAACATAACAAACCACGGTTTGCTCCTCATCAAGCTTCTTCACTCCCTTGACGGTGTTATCTTGATGAGTTCGGGTTTGCTTTGTCTTGCCTTTTGCTTGAGTGAAGTCCTTGGTGAGGCGAGCCACTTCTTGCCTTAGAAGCTCATTCTCAATTGCAACTTCTTGTGTGAAAGTATCTACAATCACATTTTCAACACAAGCTTGTTTTCACATGGGTGAGTCTAAATCAAGTAAATCAATGCAAGAAGTAGAGGCATCCTTTTTAGGCATGTCAAAGATTGATTTTTCAATTTTACGTGCCTCGGTGGGGTTTGCTCCGATGGCTTGTAGATTAGCAACTTTATTAGTTAGCTCATCACAATGTTTGCACATGATTTCCATTTTAGCAAGCAAACTTTTGTAGGCATCTTGTGTGCTAGCTAACTTTGCTTTTAGTTTTTCATTTTTCTTAACAAGTTGCTCATCATTACTTGTGCTATCACTTGTGTTTGCACTAGCCTCAAGTTTCTCAATTTTATTAGATAGATCAACATTTAGATTTGAAAAAGTTTCATATTGATCAAGCATGGCGTTATAAGCTTGTTGAGAACTATCTAATTTTTCTTTTAAAGCATTTATTTTCTTTTGTTGGCTAGTGCAAGCCTTAGCATAGTTGAGATTATCTTGCACAAGTTGATTATAAGAAGGTAGTTCATCATCACTATCGCTATCACTATCACTAGAGATAGGACTTGTGTTACCTCATGCCATAAGGCACATACATGAGGAGCTTGATGATGAGTGCTGGTGGCTGCGCCTCTTGTGTTGGGCTTCATCATCGCTTGATGAATCATCCCAAGTCTTGATGGTGGTGAGGGCTTTGACCTTGCATCCCTTCTTTTTCTTGTCCTTGGGTGTGGACTTTTGTTTTGGACAATCCTCCACAAAGTGCCCTTTCTTTCCACATCCATAGCATCCATTTTTTCTTTGCTCTCTTCTTTGATTGGTGAAGAGGAAATCTTCAATTGTGATGGGCATTGTGGCGGAACCGTCCTGATTATAAGAGCTCAAGTACCGTCTTAGTCAAATTCGTCTGACATCGACTCATACTTGAACCCGTATAACCCCGGTAGTCCGGAAATCTCGAAGGATTTCAAACATCATACAACATACAGGATCACATTTGTTCAAGTACCACATTAGTAAGGATACATCACTAATAATCGAAACCGAATTTAAACATCAGAGTGCGAAATCATAAAAGAGTTATTACAATACAGAGTTTAAAGAGCGGAAGCTTAAATAAGTTTTGAAATACGACCACCACACGCGTGGTCCAAATAAAACACCGTTTGATGACTCACTCCTCCTTTTTCAGATAATGTGCCACTAGTAGTCTCAGTCCAGCAAAAGAAAAGGGGAAGCTTCTGGATGACCCTACCCTGGGCCTACTCCTCATCACCCTTCACGGGGTAGAGACAGTGCTTACAATAGCCGTAGTAGACCTGGCCATCTGCAACAACGGGATAAACCCTGAGTACGGGAATGTACTCAGCTAGACTTACCCGTCCAACTGAAAATAAAAGACACCAAGGATATGCAAGGCTTTTGGTGTAGCTGAGATCTTTAGTTGCGGAAAGCTCAATTTAAGAGAAGGAATACTTAATAATATTGGTGAGTAGTCAAATTTTAGACCTACCTCTTAATCTAGATTTGCACCTGAACTATTACATACACTTGAGTCTAACAAGCAATAATATAACCATATCCAGTTGACTTATCCATATTTTAGTTGAACCTTTAAACAACACATGGAGTTGTATCGTGGTGAAGCTCGCCATAGTTTCCCACTAACCGTGGGGAGACGGCGACTCGAATCGAATTCCAAACCAGCTGGTGAAAGACCTTTAATACCAAGCCACACTTTCCCCGTCGGGTCCATGCATTGGGTAAGCGCTCGATGCTTGTTCGTGGTGGTAATCGTCGCGGTTCAAGCACAGACCACCCAATTAGAACTATACGATGGCCATTCCGAGGCAGATCGTGTTTCCATACTAGAAGGTGCGACACGGGTTAAGACCGGCCCGAACAGCGTCTAACCGGCTTTGGGGTCGATGATTACAGCACCGACATATCCCTAAGTAAAAGGGCGCGTTCAAAAATGGACGAGGGCCAACATCGATACAAACCTACACGATCCAACGGACGGACTGCCCCCAAGTTCCAACTTGGTGCCTCGCCTTTCAGTTGACCGTATTTCATCACTACTCAGGTTCTTTTCCACGATAGCAAATATAGCCAACCGTGATCCGGTAAATACCCACCAGGGGTATTACGGGAACATCCTCAACTACTACTTTTATTAAGCAGACTAAGCAATTCTACATTATACAAAGATAACAGGATAACAATGCAGATATTAATCAATAATCAAGGAATGGTAATGCAGTAAGTAGGATTCAATCAACTCCTATGCCTAATGCATCACAATATAAAATACTCAAATAGATTAATCGGAAATACTGGGAGACTTAGAATGCTCCGGGGCTTGCCTTGAGAGAAGACCGAGGCCTCGTGAGAGGGGCACTCAGGCAGGTTAGTTTCGGACGCGGGGTCGGCCTCCTCGGTTCTGGGCAGCTCCGGGATCTCCTGCTCGACGTTTTCTTCCGGCTCCTGGCTGGGCTCCGGGACTGTCGATCCTATTGCAATGCGGTGGATAATAATAAATAAATAATACGTGGTACGAAACATGGTGGTATGAAATGTAAACATTTCTTGCAAAGCAACAAAACCAACTTGTTGAACCACTTTTGACATTGGGGGGGAAAACACTTAATTACTGCATTAAATAAAATCGTTAACTCGACTAATTTCCATTGATTAATTCAAAAAGAAATCATGTTTGAACAGCAAGTGCAATTTTCTGAATTAAGAAAAATCCACAAAAATTCCAGAAGGTAACCTACACTAACTGGACCTCACTGTACAAATTTCACCAAGAAATAAATTACTGAACAGCATATACAAAAAGATGAAATAAACTGTTCAAATGGTGCTTTGAACTAGCTTTTCTCATAAAAAGTGTCAAAAAGTAGATTTCGTATTTTTTCTGGCTTTATCTACTTATAACCACTCTACTGCAGAAAATTTACTGCTAAGGCATCAACACATAAATCTATACAAAATAAACAAGTTTATTCCAAAATAAACCATTTGAACTACAACCCTACTGAAAAAGGGTGACATCCTCATTTTCATATTTTTTCCAGATTCTAATCCATATTTCATACTTATCAAGAAAGTTCCATGAACAGAAACATGATATTCTTTTCTACATGAATTTTCTAAGAAAAACACAAAAAAGCACATTTGTACAGAAACTTCCCATTTTTCCATATAACAACCTATGCTTAGCATTTTTCGTAGCTTGAACATAACACACAGAGACTGCATAAATTTTCCCATATTTTAGTTTCACATATAAATCATTTTAACAATTATTCCAAGAAAATAGCTAAAAAGGAAATTAAACCTAAACAGATACTTTTTCTACAGAAATAGTGCCTCATAAATTTTTCACAGACATACAACCTGACAAGAAACCTACACAAATTTTTCCATGAATTAATTCAACCGGAAAGCACATAAACACATTTATCTAAACAAAAGCACCTAAACTGGATTAAATAAAAACAGTGAAATAAACTTTCACCAAAAATACTTTCATATTTTTCCATGACAGATCTACTCATGAGCAAGCTAACAAAACTGAAAACACCTCATTTGGATCATTAAAACGTGCTACACAAAATAAACAAGGCTTTCTAGAAAAACAAAACAAAAAGGAAAAACATTTTTGAATCCCGGCTGGCCTTCGTGGACTCGGCCCATAGACCGGGTGAGGCTGACGTGTGGGGCCTGTGTGTTCAACGGACCCACCTGTTGGTGGAAGCTGAACAGGGGACGGCCTTTGACCGTCGATTCCTCGCCGACGGTGAGGTCGCCGGTGGGGAGGTAGGGCTCGATGAGCTCGCCTTGACGAGGCGAATCGAGTGGTGGTGGTGGTTTGGCCAGTGCACGACCGTAGCTCGCCGGCGGTGAGCAATGGCGGATGGTGGCGGCGGTGGAGCTCGGCTAGGTCGTCTCCGGCGGTCGCCGGTGGAATTGACGGAAGGGGAAGAACCAGTGAACCCTAGGGAGGCTACTAGCGGACTTGGTTCGGTCAGCGAAGCTCCAGAGGAGCTTGGCCTCGTGCATGGCCATGGCGGCGCCCATGGCGCTCGGTCGGGAAAGAGAGAGGGGCTAGAGAGCGGTAGAGACCAAGCGGTGGGGTGTTCTCACCTTGCCTACTCACGGTGAGACCCGACGGAGAAGGATGGAGACGGTGGAGCCTTAGTCGGGGAAGAACGACTTCGAGCTCCGGGCGGCGTCAGTGGCAACCGCGGCGAGGCTCCTTGGGTTCCGGCGTCGGTGAAGCTTAGCTGACGGTGTGGGTGTGCGCACCATGTGTCCGGGATGTAGGCGGAGCGATGGTCGGGGTTAATCGACCGGTGGTGGCTCGGCTAGGGCGGAACGGCGGTGCGGGCTTTCGGTGTCGAACGGTGTCGAGCAATGGAGTGCTCGGCTCGTTCGTGGGAGAGGAGAGGGAGAGAGAGCAGGCGGGTTTGTGCGAATGGAGAGTGAGGGAGTGGAGAGATGGAGGCGCTCGGGGTTTTGGGGTTCGGCTGGCCGGCCAGTGGTCGTGGCGGGGGCCACGGCCGGCGAGCGGCGCGGGTGGCAGAGCGGGGCGAGGCAGCCAAGGCAGCGAGGGAGTGGCCGCGGGTGATCCTTGCGTGATCAGGTGGGAGAGGATCGCGCGGTGAGTGGCTCGGGCGGATCCTCGGCAGAAGATGGCGGCCACGCGACGCTCGGGCCGGCGTACGGCGCGGTGGGCGGTCGCGCGCGGCGCGGCGCGGGCGGGAGCGGAGCGGCGCGCGTGAGTGGGCCGGCGCGGGCGCGAGGTGGGCCGAAAGGCCGGTTGGGCCGAAAGCTTTGCGCAGAAAGAAAAGAAAAACCCTTTTTCTTTTTCCAAACTTGTCCAAACTTTGACCATTTCAAAATAGTTTCAAAAACTCAAAACTAGGCTTTGACCCAAAAATAAAAGTTGCTCTAAATAATTTTCTCTACATCTTTCATATAAGACACATTTTCTGAAACTCATTTTCTCAACCTCCACATAAATAAAGCCAATTTTTGAGCCATAAATCATTTTGTTCTCACATTTTTAATTATTAAATTATTTTGAACTAGGTCAAGGTGTCAATATAAAAAGTGTTATACTCAATATTCTCTATTTTATAAAATTATTTGCCAAGATAGAAATCCACTTAAACAACCAAGTCTTCTAGAAACCAAAAATCCAAATAAACAACAAAAGACAAAAACACTTTCATGCACATGAAATGATGCAATGCATTGCTTATGAATTTTAGTAGCTAAATGTAGTTCCTAATGCAGTGCTTGACACTAGAGTGACACTAGAGTGCTTGACACCCTTTACATTGAGCTTGCGGATCATCCTCTTCACTCCTTTCATGAACTTGATTGTTTCTTCTTGATCTAAGGAGGAATCGGATGAGGTGGAGACTTGATCATCATCACTTGATTCTTCATCATCATCATCCTCTTCTTCATCTTCACTTGAGGAGCTTGAGCTTGTCTCAACTTGCTTTTTGCCCTTCATCTTTTTGTGCTCATCACATGTGAGAGCAATGCCTTTGTTTGATGACGTGGCTGCTTCTTGACCCATCTTGCGTGACATCTCAAACGCCACCAATTTGCCAATGACAATGGCCGGGGTCATGGTGCTCAAGTCCTCCATGTCGTGGAGGATGGTGATGATGGTTGCATACTTGTTCTTTGGAAGCACGGAGATGATCTTTCTCACAATATCCGCATCACCTAGCTTTGTGATTCCTATAGAATTGAGCTCATTGATAATTAGATTCAAACGAGAATACATATCATGAACAAGCTCATTATCATTCATTTTAAACGAATCATAACTTGTTTTAGTTAGGTGATGTTTTTGCTCACGTACATTACTTGTACCATCATGGAGCTCATGGAGTTTTAACCAAATTTCATGAGAAGTTTGTAAAGTAAAAACTTGGTTAAAAACGACCATGCTAAAGGATTCAAACAAGCAATTTTTAGCTCTAGCATTATATGAATTTCTTTTTCATCACCCGCGGTTAACTTGGTGGGATTCTTTGGGGGTCTCATCCCATCGTGGGTGACTCTCTAAACACCTAGATCAACGGCTTCTAAAAAGCAAGCCATCCTAGCACTATAGTAAGGGGAGTTAGTGCCGTCAAAGTGTGGAGGCCTAGAGGTATCCATCCCAACCGCTCTTAGGGGCGTCGGCTCGAAGGCGGTGAAGCCAAGAGTCCACAAAGGAGCCAACCGGCTTTGATACCAATCGAAATGACCGTGACGCCTAAGAGGGGGGGTGAATTAGGCAACTAAAAACTTTTAAACTAAACTAAGGCCTCTAAAAAACCACCTAGTCAAAACCTATGCAAAAGGTAAAGAAACTAAAGTGCAACTAAGGTTTTGCTAGGTGTGTTGCTATCTCTACCGCAAAAGAGTTTTGCAACCTATGATCCAAACCTATCAACTAGCCTATCAACTAAGCTAGGAAAGATAAAGCATACAAAGGAAGCAAAGAAAATGCGGAAGCTAAAGAGAAGGGTAGAGATGCAAACTCCCGTCGATGACTCCGGTATTTTTATCGAGGTATCGAGAAGCGCACAAGCTTGTCCCTAGTCCTCGTTGGAGCCCCTCGCAAGGGCCAAGCTCCCGGTCGGGTAACTCCGTGGATAGCTCCGGGTCTTCCCAACGCGCAAGTGGGTCTCCGGTTAAGCCACTCGTGGCAAAGTGTAACATCCCTGGTTTTCCAATAACCAAAAACACGGGCTTTTTAAAACTTTTTCTATAAATGTGTGAAGCATGTAGTTGCTATGCCAAACGCTATCTCCTCACGAAACGTTGCACACATATAGCTTTGTTTGTAGGATTGTGCCCGAGTTTCTGAGTCAATGTTAGGGTTTGAGTCGAGTCAGAGTCGGAGTGCACAAATCCATAATGATCTCCTCTTCTTCTTTTTGGGACTTTTCCGATCTCTCTTGTATTCCACCCCAAAAGATCTTCAGGTCATATTGATTCATGACTCGGGGAAAATCCTTTCCCTTCTCTCCCCTCTTTTCCAATTTTCGAATTGACTCCAATTCCTTTCAAACCCCATTCATGAATTCACTCCAAATCTTCCGTTAAACCTTTTTCCTAAGCGATCTTTGGAACTCAACCCTAACTTGTTCATGTACCCCTTTGGACCCTTTCAAATTCACTCTTGACTTTCCTTTCGACCCCTCTTTAGCTATCTCTCAAATTCTTGGCGGAATGGACAAATCATACTTTCTCTTGGACCAAAACTCCTTTTTCTCCTTCCCCTTTTCTCCTTGCGGCCCAACCGAAGAGGCCGCTCCCTCCCCTCCTCCCTATCCTGTTCGCGCACCAGGCCCCAAGCCCCGACCGCGCCCGTCCTTGGCCTGCTCACGCGCGCGGACCGCGGCCCAGCCTGCTTGCCCTCCACCTTGGTTTGCTCGGCCCAGCTCCCCTCTCCCTAGCAGACAGCTCGCTCGCCCCTGCTCCCCGCCTGCAGGCCCATGCGCGTGTGCATGCCCAAGCCGGTTGCCGCTCCTCTGCGAACCCTAGGGGCAGTGCGCCCCAACGCTCCCAGCCGCCGCTAGGGGCGATAGCGCCCACGCCCGCGCCCCTATCCCCTCGGCGTCCGGGCCGTGCGATGGAGGCCACGCGTCCGAGAGTACGGACGTCGAGGCATCTCGCCGTTCGTGCCCGAACCCTAGTCCGGCGCCCCTATAAGAACAGCGACTGCCACGCCGTGCTCCTCTCTTTCGTCCATAGCGCCGCCACCACTTCCCCTCTCCCTTCGTCCAAGCAGCCGGCCGCCAGCTCTGGCCGTGTCGGTCGAAGCCGTGGCCGCGCCACGCTGTCGCGCCAGCCAGCCGCAGTCACCCCCGAGCGTGCTGCAGCCGGTCGCGGTTGCGCAGGCTCCCAAGTGCCCGCGGCAAGCTTGTCGCCCTCCTTGAAGCGTCACCACCGGCCTCTGCTCCGTCCCCGGCCGCAGCCGCGCGTGCTGGCCGCGCCACGCCGCACTGCATCAAGCCGTGTCGTGGCCATGGACGCAGCCACCCCCGCGGCTGGTCATCGTCTGGCCGTGTTGGCTGAGTTCCAGCTGTGCGAGCCGACCGCCGAGCCGCTTGACGTCCTCGCCTGCGCCCCGGTAGGACCATGCCGCCACCGCAAGGTCTCCCTCAGCCCCGACCAGTCGTGACGTCGCACGCCGTTCATACCGGCTCCGAGCCCATCACTACGAACTGCGCTAGCCGCCTGGTCATCGCCGACCAGCGAGGCGGCGACGCTGTCCACCACCATTGGCCACTCCACCGGAGTTTTCCTACGTCATCGGTGAGCCTCTGCATCCCCGAAAATCCCACCTTTTTCCATTTCCGTTGGTATGCCTGAGTCCGGCCTTCGCGCTGTGTCATGCACTGTTGCAGGGAAGCCGGCCTGGCCGCGAGCCTTTGCCGAAGCTGTGGCGCTTCCTAGACGCTTGCTGCCACGCTCACCCAAGCTGCAGCACTGTTCGGGCCGCAGCAGCCATGGCGACCGTGACGGCGAGCGCTAGCAGTTCAGTCAGGCCGCGAGCTGCTGTTCGGCCAAGGTGCGTCGTGGATCGGCTGAAGCCGCGTCCTGCTGATTCGGTCAGGATCGTTGTGCGTTCGGTCGATGGCGCCGCTGTTTGGCCTAGGCCACGCTCGATGCCTCCGGCACCGCTCCACTGAAGACCCGTCCTTCGTGCCATCGTCAAGGTCGAACATTTGAACCCTCGTCGACGCCATCCTCGACGTCGACACAATTCCATTTATTTTCCTTCTTGTTCGTATCATGTCACTCTTACACATCTTATGTGTTATACTTGCCTGCGCCGAGCCTTCGCGCCGGTCTATTTTCCGTGCTATGGATATGTGCTACTCCTACGTTGAGTTGGTTGTGTCGGTTATCGTCTTGTCGGTCCCTGTGTGTTTGTGTCTGAACGCATATTGGCCCCTAGTGGGTTTCGGTGATTGGATGAAACACAAGATTACTGTGACTAACGTGTGTTTTGCAGAAACAGGGATAAGTTAGGTCACGGTAATGGCGACGATACGGGCATATGGAGTTCATGTCCCCTGGCGATGGAAATCGTTTCGGTTTTCAAAGGACGGACGACGAAGACGGTGGTAGGCTAGGCTAAGTGTCGCATGGTGTTGGAGGACACTTAGGTAGTCTTAGGTCTTTGTTTTTTCCTTTGGCCGTACTATAAAGGGGGGCATGAATCAGTAGCTTGACCTAGGTGAGTCTATCGAGGTAGGTGTGGTGCACACTTGTTATTTCATAGCCCTAGGTAGCTCAAAGAGATGCCTTATGTCGAGAGGATCAAAAGTCATTTAGGCCGCGTCGCGATCCGAGTTGGTTTTGGCCTTGGTATAGGCATCGGACGCTGGCCTGGTGGGCATCGGACGCGCGTCCGATGCTCACTAGACTTGGGCTTGTCTGTTGCGCGGCATCGGACGCGCCGATGTGTTCACATCGGACGCGCCCGTGCCACTGTTCACGTGCGCGTGAACTGGGGGTCACATCGGACGGTGGCATCGGACGCTGAGGGCCAGCGTCCGATGGCCATCCAGAGAGGTTCCAGAGAGGGTAAATCCACATCGGACGCGTCTGATGTGGTGGCATCGGACGCTGCCCAGCGTCCGATGTCCCTTTAAACAGTCTGACAAGAAGGTACAGTAGACCGTTGGACGAGGTCATCGGAGCGTCCGATGCTAGGCATCGGTGCGTCTGATGCCCCCGCAGAGTGCCTATCTTGTGCTGTTTTTGGATGGCCGGTTGGGGGAGTATAAATACTCCACCTCCTCATCCATTTCAGTCGTTCTTGCCACTTTCCTTTGCTGAGAAACACCTTGTGAGTGTGAGAAAGAGCAAGAGCCCTAGTGAGGTTGAGAGATTTGCTAATTGAGAGAATTAGTGACCTCCTAGTGAGAATTGAGTAGCAAGTGTGCATCCATCCATCTCTTTGGTCTTGTCTTGGTCAAGTGAGAGTTCTAGCTTGTTACTCTTGGTGATCGGCATCACCTAGACGGCTTGGTGGCGATCGGAGAGCTTGGTGATCATCCGGAGGCTTTGTGGATGACCCAAGCCATGTTGTGACCGGTAGCGAGCGATTCACCGGGCCGGAGTGGCGAAGAATCAGCTCGTAGTGAGCACTTGATCCTTGCGCGGATCAAGGGGGAGCGATACCCTTGCGCGGGTGCTCCAACGAGGACTAGGGGGTGTGCCGACACCTCGATACCTCGGCAAAAAGATCGTCTTGTCATCTCTACTCCTTTACTTACGCATTTACTTTCAAGCAATTCAATTCCGCATTATACTTGTTGTTCATTCACTATTGAATTGCTTTGCTAGAGTAGGAGTGGCATAGACTTGGTCTTTTGTGTGGTAGAATAAAGAGAAACACACTTCTAGGCACTAGGGGGTTAATTGGGGCTTGATAGGTTTAATTCTTGCAAGAAGTTTTAGAAAAGCCCAATTCACCCCCCCCCCTCTTGGGCATCTTGATCCTTTCAATTGGTATCGGAGCCTCGTGCTCTCGATTTAGGCTTAACCGCCTAGAGTTAAGATGTCCGGGGGTGATGGTCCACCGCCCATGTTCGAGGGAGATGACTTTCCATATTGGAAAATCCGTATGGAATCGTACCTAGAAGCGGTTGATGTGAAATGCCACGATGCCGCAATAACCGGGTTCCCCAAACCCAAGGAGGGCACTACCCTCACGCCACATGAGGAAGAAAATGAGAAGTGGAATGCAAAGGCCAAAAACATTCTTTTTAGAGGCATTTGCAAGGATGTGTTCAATCGCGTTCGGAACCACAAAAATGCCCATGATCTATGGGAAAACATTTGTGCGCTCCATGAGGGAACCAAGAGTGAGCGTGAGGAGCATTATCATTTGGTCATGCAAAAGTTAAATTCTTTTGAAATGCTTGCTCATGAAAATGCCAATGAAATGTACTCACGCTTGAATGTTCTTGTAGAGGAGCTCAATGGTCTTGGCCTCACACAAATGCAACCATCTGATGTTGTGAGGAAGATTCTATGTGTCCTTCACATTGACAAGTATGGACACATTGTGACAGTGCTACATCAAGGTGATCTTTCCACATCCACACCAACACAAGTATTGGGGAAGATCAATGCTCATGAGATGTACATGCACATCACACCGAGTGGTGGCTCTTCCACCGACAAGAAGAAGGACTTGGCCTTCAAAGCAAGTCATGACAAGAAGGGCAAGTCCAAGGCTATTGAGATGCATCATGAGAGCACAAGTGATGATGAAGATGATTCCAACATTGCTCTCATGGTGAAGAAGACCACCAAGATGTTGAAGAAGCTTCACAAGAATGGAGTCAACTTTGACTCTAGAAAGAAGAAGTTCTTCACAAGTAGCAAGAGAAGGCCAATCTCCGAAATGGATTGCTACAATTGTGGAGACCTTGGCCATCTTGCTCACCAATGCCCCAAGCCCAAGAAAGAGAGCTACAAGAACAAGAACAAGGGCAAGAAATATGACTCATCTAGCGAAGATGAGAAGAAGAGTGAGAAGCCCTACAAGAAGGATGGCAAGAAGAAGAAGCAATACCACAAGAAAGGTGGCAAGGCTTACATTGTTGGTGATTGGCTCACCGATATTGACTCCTCCGGTGGCTCATCAAATGAAGATAGTGATGATGAGAAGGAGAAGGTGGCCGCTCTAGTCATTGGGACTTCTACACCACCACCACCACCACCGCCATCATCCTCTACACACCTATGCCTCATGGCAAACGGTGACCAGAAGGTACAAAGCGATGATGACTCTAGTGATGATGATAGTGATGGAGGGTTCAAAGCTCCTACTTATGATGAACTTGTTGAATTGCTAAATGACTACACTAAAGTCATAAGAAAGACTAGAGCTAAGAATGATAGGCTTGCTCGTGATAATGATGCTCTTGTTGAAAAATATGACAATGCTATGCATGCTAGTGATGAGTTGAAAAATGAACTTGCTACTATGTCATCTTCCATCAAGGAGCTCAAGTCCTCTAACAAAGAGCTCAAAGCTCAAAATGAAAAACTTGATAAGATGCATAGTGATCTTTTCTCTAGTCATGCTTTGCTCAAGGAACAATATACTCAAGTGAAAGTAGATTATGATACTCTCACCATTGCTTATGATATGCTTTCACATGAGACACATGATGCTCCTAACCTTGTTGTTAAGTGTGATATAGCAACATCTTGTGAGGACTTGGTTAGTGAGCATGTTGAGCAAAGTGCTAGTGGCAAGGGAAAGAAAGTGGTTGAGGCCGATCACTATGATGACTATGTCAAGATCAAGAATGAGAATGCAAAGCTCAAAGTTGATCTAGAGAAGCTTACAACAACCAAGCAAGTGATCATTCAAACTCATGATGATGATTATAGCATGACACTTGAGCTAGACATGCTAAAAGAAGAGAACAAGAGATTGAAGATGGAGAGGGACTACAAAATGACACCATCTCAATTGCAACTCCAACAAGAGAATGACAAGCTCAAGAAGGAGAAAGAGCACCTCACCACCGGATTGAGGAACTTCACCAAGGGTCAATGTCTTCAAAGTGAGCTTCTCATGAACACCGTCATGAAGACAAATAGAAATGGCATTGGCTTTCTTGAAGAGAAGATGAAGCAACGCAAGAGCATCACAAAGCCAAAGAAGAAGAAGATTGGGAGATGATATAAGTGTGGAAAGGAAGGACACTTTGCTCATGATTGTGAGGAGCCAAAACCCACACCCTTGCCCAAGCATGCTAGGCCCTTTGCTTTCAATGCTCACTACATGCTTAGACAAGATTCTAGTGGCAAAGTGAAGGTCATGTTTATGGGGCCACCTAACAAGAATAGGCCAAAGCAAATTGGGGTTGCTAAGTCACTAGTTGAGAAGGTTAAGGGACCGCAACAAGTTTGGGTCCCAAAAGCTCAAGCTTGATTTCTTGTGTGTGTAGGTGAACTACAAGACCGGTGGATGACATTGGGTAATTGACAGTGGTTGCACACAACACATGACCGGCGATCCCCGGATGTTCACCTCACTAGAAGAGAATGTCGATGACCAAGAAAAGATAACATTTGGTGACAACACAAAGGGCAATGTCAAAGGATTGGGCAAAGTGGCTATCTCAAATGATCATACCATCTCCAATGTACTTCTTGTTGCATCTTTGAGCTTCAACTTGCTATCCGTTGGGCAACTTTGTGATCTTGGCTTTCAATGTTTGTTCACCGACAAAGAAGTGGTTGTGACCAAGAAAGATGATGCACAAGTGATCTTCAAAGGCTTTAGATACAACAATCTCTACTTAGTGGATTTCTCCTCCAAAGATGCCAACTTGAAGACATGTTTGTTCACTAAGCAATCACTTGGTTGGCTATGGCATAGAAGATTGGCTCATGTGGGAATGAACACTCTCAACAAGCTATTGAAGAAGGATTTGGTTAGAGGCTTGAAGGATGTCAAATTTGAGAAGGACAAATTGTGTAGTGCAAGTCAAGCCGGCAAGCAAGTTGCAAACACTCATCCAACCAAAGCCTTTGTATCAACATCAAGAGAGTTGGAACTCCTTCATATGGATCTATTTGGGCCAACAACATATGCAAGCTTAGGGGGAAATATCTATTGCCTAGTGATTGTTGATGACTACTCTAGATACACTTGGGTATTCTTTCTTCATGATAAATCCGAAGCAACCCCTTCATTCAAGAAGTTTGCCAAGAGAGCTCAAAATGAATTTGATGTAAAGATCAAGAAGATTAGAAGTGACAACGGAAAGGAGTTTGACAACACCCATATTGAGGAATATTGTGATGAAATTGGGATCAAGCATGAAGTCTCCGCAACCTACACACCACAACAAAATGGGGTAGTTGAGAGGAAGAACCGGACTCTAATCACCCTAGCAAGGACAATGCTAGATGAGTACTCTACACCAGAGAGATTTTGGGCGAAAGCAATCAACACCGCCTGCTATGCATCAAACCGATTGTTCCCCCATCGTCTACTTGGCAAGACCCCCTATGAGCTACTCAACAACAAGAAGCCGGATGTATCCTTCTTTAGAGTGTTTGGGTGCAAATGCTACATCTATAAGAAGCGCCAACACCTAGGGAAGTTTCAACGCCGATGTGATATTGGTTTTCTTGTTGGTTACTCATTGAAGTCCAAAGCATATCGAGTATTCAACCATGCCACCGGGATGGTAGAAGAAACATATGATGTGGAATTCGATGAATCTAATGGCTCTCAAGGAGAGCATGAAAATCTTGATGATGTAGGTGATGAACCATTGAGGGAAGCAATGAAGAACATGCCGGTTGGAGCCATCAAGCCTAAAGATGATGATGATGATGTGCAAGTCATTGACAAGCCATCCTCATCCAATGTACCACATGATGATGACAAAGATGGGAGGGATCCAAATGAAGACACTCATGTCTCCCATGATCAAATGGTGGTACAAGCTCAAGATGTTGGTGCTCCACAAGCGACCCCTCAAGTGGTTGATCGAAGAACTACTCCTCTACTACAAGCTCATCCTCAAGATCTCATCATAGGGAGTCTGACAAGGGGTGTAATGACTCGATCTCAAAAACTTGCTTTATTTATGGAACATCACTCCTTTGTTTCTCTTGTTGAGCCTACCATTGTAGATGAAGCTCTAGGTGATCCGGATTGGGTGAATGCCATGCATGAAGAACTAAACAACTTCACCCGCAACCAAGTTTGGACACTTGAAGAGCGACCAAAAGGCGCAAGAGTCATTGGAACAAAATGGGTGTTTAGGAACAAGCAAGATGATCAAGGCAAGGTTGTTAGAAACAAGGCAAGGCTAGTGGCAAAGGGGTTCTCTCAAGTTGAAGGTTTGGATTTTGGAGAGACTTTTGCACCGGTTGCAAGACTCGAAGCCATTCGTATCCTCCTTGCATATGCATCAAATCATGACATTAAATTATATCAAATGGATGTGAAAAGTGCATTTTTAAATGGCTTTATAAATGAACTAGTCTATGTTGATCAACCTCCCGGGTTTGAAGACCCTAGATATCCTAATCATGTTTATAGGTTGTCCAAGGCGCTATATGGGCTCAAGCAAGCCCCTAGAGCGTGGTATGAGTGCCTCCGGGACTTCCTCATTGAGAAGGGCTTCACCATTGGGAAGGTCGATACCACACTATTCACCAAGAAGCTTGATGGAGAGATCTTCATTTGTCAAGTCTACGTTGATGACATCATCTTCGGGTCAACAAATGAAGCCTATTGCAAGGAATTTGGTGACTTGATGTCGAAGGAGTTCGAAATGTCCATGATTGGCGAGCTCACATTCTTCCTAGGCTTTCAAGTCAAGCAATTGAAGGAGGGGACTTTTATATCTCAAGAGAAGTACACAAAAGACCTCCTCAAGCGCTTCAAAATGGATGATTGCATGCCTATCAAGACTCCAATGCCAACCAACGGAAATCTCGATCTAGATGTGGGAGGTAACCCGGTTGATCAAACTCTCTACCGCTCTATGATTGGTAGCTTGTTATATTTGACCGCATCTAGGCCCGACATCATGTTTAGTGTGTGCATGTGTGCTCGCTTTCAAGCCGATCCTAGGGAATCACATCTCATAGCGGTGAAAAGAATCCTTAGGTACCTAAAGCACACCCCAAGCATTGGCCTTTGGTATCCCAAAGGAGCTAACTTCCAACTTGTTGGGTATTCCGATTCGAATTACGCGGGTTGCAAAATTGATAGAAAGAGCACATCCGGAGGGTGCCATTTGCTTGGGAGATCACTAGTGTCATGGAGTTCAAAGAAGCAAAATAGTGTAGCCTTGTCTACCGCCGAGGCGGAATATATAGCCGCGGGTGCTTGTTGTGCACAAATCCTTTACATGAAACAAACCCTTTTAGACTATGGTGTAGTCCTAGAAAGGGTACCTTTGTTGTGTGACAATGAGAGCGCGGTTAAGCTTGCTAACAACCCGGTTCAACACTCTCGCACAAAGCACATAGATATTTGCCATCACTTTCTTAGAGACCATGTTTCCAAGAAAGACATATCCTTAGAGGGAGTTAGAACCGAAGATCAATTGGCAGATATCTTCACAAAACCCCTAGATGAGAACACCCTTTGTAGATTGCGAAGTGAGCTTAATGTGCTTGATCTAAGTAACTTTGTGAAAAGGTGAAAGGGGGTTTGTCTTTGCATTGCATTGTATCATATGCCATGTTTAAATTATGCTATGCACATAGGCTTGTCAGACGTGGTTAAGATAACCGCCCTAAAAAGCGTGTGAAGAAGCTTACCCATGAGCAAACTTGACAAGCAACCTAGATTCAAATTTCGTATTGCATTGCATATGCATGATTGTTGCTTTATCGTTTCTTTTCGTTTTTGCTTTGAGCAACCGCTGTGTTCGTCCACCGCTAGGGGGAGCATTTGAGGCTCCTAATAGTTGTGTCCCCTAGTTTTGGTGGCCGCATGTTGTCTCCTCGGGATTTATTGCCTACTTTCTCTAAACATGATATGTAGCCTATGGCAAAATACTTATAAAATTGAGGGTTTATGCGAGGATGCTCATACTAGGTTCCAACTGGTGTTTATTTGCTTCTTATTTGAGTTGGAACTTGGTTGGGAGAGGGAGCCGCAACGGAGATCTTCGAAACAGTCCAATTTGCAGCATCGGACGCTGCATCGGACGCTGGCTTTAGCGTTCGATGCCCCCACTGTACACAGCTCCGGCTGGAACAGTGTTGGCGTTGCGTCCGATGTGTAACCATCGGAGCGTCCGTTGCCCCAACGGACGCTGCCCAGCGTCCGATGCCATGGCATAGGACACGTCCGATGCTGAATGGACGTTTCTGGAGCTCTCTGGACGAGCATCGGAGCGTCCGTTGTGATCACAACGGCGCGTCTGATGCCCCTTTAAGCGGTGCAATAGGTTCCTTTCACTGGCTTCTTGGACCCACGCGTCATCACTCGTCTTCGTCCACCTCTGGCCTGAACCCGAGCTCACACCGCCGTGCTTGCCCAGCCGGCCGCCATCCGCCGCGCGCCCTCGCCCCACTCCCAGCTCGCGCGCTTGGTTCATTCGTGCGCGCTCGCCACCACTGAAGCTCGCCGGAGCCGAAGCTCTTCGCCGGCATCCGCTCCACCCTCGTCGGAGCTTGTCCCTGGTGTCCCCGAGCTCTCTTACCACTCCGGCGCTTTCTTCCCTAGCCAGCCGCACCCCCCACAGTAAGCGTCACCATCCACCTCCATACTCCATGCCTTCGACATGCTCGATGAAATGTCTCAATCAACGTTCCACCTAGTTTTGACCTTTTTTACTCCAATCTCTTGCAGTCCTCCTAGGTGTGTCGTGTGGGTGCCGAAACGTTAGTATCTTCCCTTTTTCTTGGGTTGGTTCATCGTTCGTTCAGGTAGCGAAGCCAGCTTCTCACTTCTTATCCAAATGCTTTGCTTCCCTAGGACTCGCTCATCTCTAGTGTACGTGTCTCTTATATATCTCTCTCTATTCCATGCAGCGAGTCAGTGGCCAGTGTGTCTGTTGGGCAGTGATAGAGAACCCGGGGCCAAGCCCGCGGGTACGGATCGAGGCCAAGCCTCGCGAGTGACAGCGCCCGAGGATCAATGACAGTGGGGGATTCTTTGTCAGGGGGAGCTTCTGTCAGTTGGTTCTCTTGTCAGCTGGTTGTCCGGGGTTTTCAGTGGCAGTTGCTCTTTTCAGCGGCAGTCCAGGCAGTTCAAAGCTTCTTCAGTGACAGTGCCCCTCATTCTTGTCAGCCATGCAGCGCTGCAAGAATGTCAGTGGCCCAGGTGACTCACCTCCGCGTCCCCCGCCTTCCGGTTAGCGGCCTGGGAAGGCGAAGCTTATCGTACGCCAGAAGCGCACTCGTCAGGAGAGAGAGGCAGCTCAGGCACAGGCAGTGGCCGATGCAGCAGAGCAGGGCGGCAGTGCTGG
Source organism: Coix lacryma-jobi var. lacryma-jobi (assembly GCA_009763385.1). Lineage (NCBI taxonomy): Eukaryota > Viridiplantae > Streptophyta > Magnoliopsida > Poales > Poaceae > Coix > Coix lacryma-jobi. The sequence continues at coordinate 118,456,645 of CM019831.1, read as the reverse complement.
CGGACTCAGGATCGAGGATCAGTTGTCCCCAGACCAGCGCCGAGCAGTCGAGGAGGTTGAGCGTCGGCACGGCTCGTCATCTGGCACCCTTATGGCCACAGGACGCCAGACCACGTTCACCTCACCCGGAGTCGAGCCCCAGAGCTCGCAGCAGGGCCAGGCAGAGGCCGCGATAGCTGAGGCAGCAGAGGCAGAGGCACCCAAGGCCGAGGCAGAGGAGGAGGTTCCCCAGGCGGCTCCCCCGCGCCGGTCGTCCCGTCGCAGGACAGAGGTGCCACCCCGGCCCGATGTCCCTCTGCGGGGAGGACGTGCTCCGTCGAGGCGTGCGCCCCCGCCGATACCGCGACTGGACCTCCGGGCCGCCACTTGCTCACAGATTCAGACACTCAGACTTGTACTAGTGGAGCAGTGGTTCCCGAGGGAGAGGCAGCAGCAGGCCAGCGCAGACTTCTATACCGTGCTGCAGGAGGACTTTTACCAGGGCTACAGGAACGCTGGTATCTGTCTTCGTTCTCAGAGAGTGTGTCCGCTAGAGGCAGTGGTTACGGCAGCAGGAGAGCAGATCCGCCCCATACTCACCTATCTACCTGGTTTGGCGGATCTTCTGGGGCGGTCTGGCTCGTATATCGAGGATTGGGTGTTCCAGTTCTACGCTTCACTTTGGGTGCACTCGGACCGCGAGACTATAGAGTTTGCTTTTGAGGGGGAGCACTACAGGCTGTTTTTGTCAGAGATCCGGGATTGGTTTGGACTGCGACACTCACAGACCCGGATCCACGACCTGTGCTACGACAGGACGGAGCCACCCCGCCGCCCTCACGGTGGTGCCTAGCCGTCGACCGACCTGGTCCGCCCCTGCTTCACTGAGCCCTTCGGTGAGGGTTCGAGTCGCGTGCCTAGGGATCTCACCCCTACGACTCGGATCCTCAACGAGGTTCTTTGGCGGACCTTGCTTCCTAGGGTTGGCTTCCGAGAGGATCTTTCCCGCCTGCAGCTCTGGTTACTTGCGTATATGGCCAGGCAGCAGGAGTTTGACGTCTGGGACATCATTCTTTGTGAGATGGAGGACACTATTGCAGAGGGCATCAAGGCCCGCAGGCAGCTACCCTATGCTCATTGGATATCCTATATACTGTTCAAGGTAGCTGTCACTACTGGTTCTCGCCCCAGTCAGACTCTCGCTGGGTCCGCGACCGTGTTCCCCGAGTACAACATGAGTCAGTTATTGGGACATGGTCGGGACCGCAGGCAGCAGCAGCAGCACGAGGAGCAGCGTCCGTCCAGCTCGCGACAGCGTCCCGAGGTACCAGAGACCGCACAGGAGCAGGACGAGGCTGTCCGGGCCCTCGCCGAGCAGGAGCTAGCAGACCTAGAGGGTGGTGACACATTCGTCACAGAGGACCCCACCGATAGCTCTGACGAGGACTACCAGCTCCCGCCCCGCTACCAGCCCAGAGCTCACAATTCTCAGGCCGGGACGTCTGGTACTGCCTCCTCCGACCCAGCTCTACTCGCTATTCTAGCACGGATGGAGGAGCAGCAGAGGACGGTGACTCAGGACGTCCAGAGGTTAGCCCAGGAGCAGCAGCGTCTCGCACAGCAGCAGACACTAGCACAGCAGCAGGCTCAGGAGCTCTCAGACGCCCTGCAGCGTCAGATGATGGAGCTACAGCAGCAGACACTCAGCTTCATGGAGCGACTTGCCAGCGGTCCTCCCCAGTGGCAGTGGCAGCAGCCCCCTCCCCAGCACTAGATCCAGTGGCAGCCACCTATCCCTCCACAGCAGTTCGGACAGCCACCACTGTTTCCGCAGCCACTCACGGGCCCCAGCTCTTCTCAGTTCACGAGCTTCACCACTCCTCCAGGCGGGGCCCCGCTTTTCAGTCCGCTGCGTACCAGATTCACTCCGTGACCGACAGAGTCCCTCTACACTACGACTACCTCAGTGACTAGGGATCTGTCTGCTACCTTCAGTGAGCTCACTGGGTTCCCCAGGCCAGATCTGCAGGACCCAGTCCGGACGTCTACAGCTCCAGTCACCTCCACTACCGAGACTCTTCCGAGTTATGTAGCGTCCTCCGAGCAGACCGAGTCGGTCCAGTCAGAGACCACGATGTCAGTACAGCCTGAGCTACCTCTGATACTCGGGCTTCCGCACTTCGACACTCAGGCTGTCACCGCTACCGAGACTGAGACGGCTTCAGAGCAGGCAGAGCTGACAGAGCAGACCGAGCAGGTCCAGCAGCCAGAGCCGGCCCAGACCGCTTCTCAGCAGCTTCCAGCTTCAGAGGGTCAGCATGCTACCGGCGCGTCTTCGTCCGACTCCGAGGAGTACCTCCAGCAGTCCGAGTTTACTCAGCGCACTTCGAAGACTGCTCCTGGCTCATCTGCACCACCTCCGCCCTCCGATGCTTAGTTTGGCGCTTGATGCCAAAGGGGGAGAGTGGCCGAGTATAGCGATAGGGGGAGCGATGTGAGAGGGGTTTTGCGTCTTTTGATGTGTTATGTTCACATACGCTCTTTACTTATCGCATCTTTTGTGCATGTTTATACTTATGCTATGGACATGATGACATGTATGTGCTCACTACGTTATCATATATGACATGTCATTTCGTTTCGCTCATTACTTGTGCTTAATTCTCACTTGATTATGTATGAGCTCTTTTCTCTTGCACTTGCTATTCACTCTAACTTGTTGAGTGTAGGATGTTGGCATGATATGTGTGAGCTTGCCCCTAATCATTTTCTCTTATTCATTGCAAGTTCATACATGTCATGATTTGAAAACCTCTTCTCTCTATACTTGATCTCGTGTTGTCATCAATCACCAAAAAGGGGGAGATTGAACGCATCGTGGCCCCTAGTGGGTTTCGGTGATTGGATGAAACACAAGATTACTGTGACTAACGTGTGTTTTGCAGAAACAGGGATAAGTTAGGTCACGGTAATGGTGACGATACGGGCATATGGAGTTCATGTCCCCTGGCGATGGAAATCGTTTCGGTTTTCAAAGGATGGACGGCGAAGACGGTGGTAGGCTAGGCTAAGTGTCGCATGGTGTTGGAGGACACTTAGGTAGTCTTAGGTCTTTGTTTTTTCCTTTGGCCGTACTATAAAGGGGGGCATGAATCAGTAGCTTGACCTAGGTGAGTCTATCGAGGTAGGTGTGGTGCACACTTGTTATTTCATAGCCCTAGGTAGCTCAGAGAGATGCCTTATGTCGAGAGGATCAAAAGTCGTTAAGGCCGCGTCGCGATCCGAGTTGGTTTTGGCCTTGGTATAGGCATCGGACGCTGGCCTGGTGGGCATCAGACGCGCGTATGATGCTCACTAGACTTGGGCTTGTCTGTTGCGCGGCATCGGACGAGCCGATGTGTTCACATCGGACACGCCCGTGCCACTGTTCACGTGCGCGTGAACTGGGGGTCGCATCGGACGGTGGCATCGGACGCTGAGGGCCAGCGTCCGATGGCCATCCAGAGAGGTTCCAGAGAGGGTAAATCCACATCGGACGCGTCCGATGTGGTGGCATCGGACGCTGCCCAGCGTCCGATGTCCCTTTAAACAGTCTGACAAGAAGGTACAGTAGACCGTTGGACGAGGTCATCGGAGCGTCCGATGCTAGGCATCGGCGCGTCCGATGCCCCCGCAGAGTGCCTGTCTTGTGCTGTTTTTGGATGGCCGGTTGGGGGAGTATAAATACTCCACCTCCTCATCCATTTCAGTCGTTCTTGCCACTTTCCTTTGCTGAGAAACACCTTGTGAGTGTGAGAAAGAACAAGAGCCCTAGTGAGGTTGAGAGATTTGATAATTGAGAGAATTAGTGACCTCCTAGTGAGAATTGAGTAGCAAGTGTGCATCCATCCATCTCTTTGGCCTTGTCTTGGTCAAGTGAGAGTTCTAGCTTGTTACTCTTGGTGATCGGCATCACCTAGACGGCTTGGTGGCGATCGGAGAGCTTGGTGATCATCCGGAGGCTTTGTGGATGACCCAAGCCATGTTGTGACCGGTAGCGAGCGATTCACCGGGCCGGAGTGGCGAAGAATCAGCTCATAGTGAGCACTTGATCCTTGCGCGGATCAAGGGGGAGCGATACCCTTGCGCGGGTGCTCCAACGAGGACTAGGGGGTGTGCCGACACCTCGATACCTCGGCAAAAAGATCGTCTTGTCATCTCTACTCCTTTACTTACGCATTTACTTTCAAGCAATTCAATTCCACATTATACTTGTTGTTCATTCACTATTGAATTGCTTTGCTAGAGTAGGAGTGGCATAGACTTGGTCTTTTGTGTGGTAGAATAAAGAGAAACACACTTCTAGGCACTAGGGGGTTAATTGGGGCTTGATAGGTTTAATTCTTGCAAGAAGTTTTAGAAAAGCCCAATTCACCCCCTCCTCTTGGGCATCTTGATCCTTTCAGTGTCGCTGGTGGTAGACCGTGCCTTCCAGCCGGTCCTTGTTCGTTGTCTGTGGATCGTGCCTTCGAGCCGGTCGGGGGATCGTCCTTCGCTCAGACGTTGTGATCGTGGGTTCGTCCCGCCGTGGTCATAACGCCGAGCGTAACTTGTCCCTCATAGTCTTTGATGTTTGTTTGGTTGGCCTCGTAGTGCTACGAGCGTTAGCTCCCATCCCTAGCCTTAGGGCGAAGCCACTTTGGGCTCGATATTGGAAACAATATCGATGCGGATATTACCCGCACACTATGGCCCCAGTGACCTAGCCTAGCGGGCGAAGGATTTAGAGACGACGATCGTGGAACAACGGGTGTCAACTAGTTCAGGTGAAGCTCATGGTCGCGAGGTGACTCGCCATGACCATCGGGCTCCACCTGTTTGACTCTTTTCCGACCTAGTCACCTCGTATGCTTGCATCGCTTCGACCATAGCATTCCTTCGACTCTCGCGGTGACAACCGCATCGCTACGAGCCGTAGGAATAGCGTTGTGCCGATTTAGTTGCACGAAGGTTATGGTGCCCTACGAGTTGGCTTAGGTCGAGCGTCTCTCATTCTTCGACTACCACTCTTGCCATGGCGTGTTGATTGAGCGAATGCGGAGACCGCTCCTCTCTCTCTTTTATTTTTTTTATTTGATCCTCACTGATTTAGTAAAGTGTGGATCGAGTCCGTCTGTTCTAGTCACTCTGATCCCTGTCAATTCAATGGTCGTGGATCGAAGTACCCGTGGAACCAAGTTCCTCGCCTTTAGTCCGTCTCTTTTGCGCGTTAGTCGTGTTTGTGTGTAGTAGTCTTGCTTCTTGATCCCATTCCTGTGATTCCCGTCTACTGCTATGGCATGTGGATCAAAGGAATGTGGACCCCCGTTTTACTTTCTCTTTTGCTTCTTCGTACTTGAGCCCTCGTATGCTTGTACCTATTCTAGACCGAAGCGCCCCTAGAACCTCGCGGTGACAACCGCACCGCTACAGATTCTAGGAACGTCTAGTGCCATTTAGTGCACACAGGTCGAGGTACCCTAGGAGTGGTTTAAGTGCTTGTGTTCTCGGTGTGTCGCTCCCTTCCATGTCCGTCTTTGCTATGGCGCGTGCATAGAAGGAAGTGAGACTACCTTTGCTTCTCTTTTCCCTTCCTGTTCTGTTCCCTCTTCTCGGTTCCTGTCGATTACAATGGCGTATGGATCGAGCAAGAGATTGGAACTGTTTTCCTTTTTTCCTTACTGGCCCGATCTATTCGATCCCGTCCTTAGCCATGACGATTGGATCAAAGACCGGACCCTTGTTCTAGTCGGCAAAGCTAAGGTCCATGTCGTGATCTCGGTCCCGTGCGAGTCGACTCAATCGACCGTAGGAAACCATCTACATCGAGGACATGACGTAGACGTGCTTAGCCAAGTTCTTCCTTCACCTCTTTTGAGCCCGAGGAAAACGAACTCGCTTCGTGAGGGCTAATCCTATTTTTGTGTAATGTTTGCTTAAGTCGGGATCAGGTCTCAACCATTTTACTTGAGCCGTACAGGTCGACTCGGTCGGCCCAGGAAGTACGAGCTAGGTTGTGCCTCGAGCTTGTGCTTAGCAAGCATCCACTCCTGCTCTTTTCAAGCCCGAGGATCGGATGTCCTCCGCGAGGGCTGAGTCCTTTCTCTATTTACTTAGTGTCCTTAGCGTCCCTTGAGTCTAGTTGTCGTGTCACTGTTCTGATTGCCCTTTTGTCTTGTTTGTCGGTCTCGCGAGGTAGTTGCGTTGGGAGCAACGTTGGTTGATCTGGAACCTGCTGGAGGAGACCGAGGACGACGACAGGACCCGAGGAGAACGGCTACGAGGACATCAGAGATCTCGGACTAACAACGTAACAGGTGCCACAGCCCATCCAACCTGGTAGAATCCTATTAGACATGCAATAATGTAGCTGCTAGCGCTTTACTATTTACAAATGAACTGTGATAGGTTGCATGTTAGATTGCTTGTGAAGCCTATACCTTGACGCAACCCTTTCCCCTGCACACCCGCTGTTAGGCTAGACACCGCTTACTATATATACTCGCTACTCACTTCTACTATGCATTATATCTGTGATGTGATGCTTGGTGGATGTTTGCTTGTGGGTGGCTAAGGCACATGGTGCCGTGATAACGGGATGATGACTTGGGGAGATCTTGGCATGTGTCTTGGGTGCGTGTGGTGAGGGTTGAATCGACTGGACAGGATCTACGACGAGTCCGGTGACGAGTCTTGCCGAGGGGATGTGACCTGGGCATCCCCTGGGGAGTACCTGTGGCAGGTACATTGTGATCTTGAGAGGAGATCCTGGGGAGGAGTGTCTTCGTGGGACGAATCCCCGGGATAGAGGTGCTGTGTCAGCACGGGGGCGATGGAAGCCCCGAGGAGGAGATATCCTGTTCAGTCCTTAGGACTTATTGCGCTGGGCCACCGGCCATAGTACCTTCATGCGCACCACTTGTTCTTGTATGGGCGGGAACCGTTCCTACCCCCTGGGCGAAACGATGCCATTACTGCTAGGCTGGAAGGTGATAAGTGTAGGGAGGTAAGGGCTGGAGACCCACACCCTCCTAAGACAACGTGGTGTTTTATTTGGTACGCCAGGATCCACGTCTCACAGTCTCAGCGTTACGGTGGATTTCCATCGGGGTGCCCCAGGGCTGAGTGGTAGGATGGCATCGTTGCGGATTAGGGGGAAGTTCGGAATCAGCTTAGACGAGTCGGATCGTCGATGATAGCTAACATGTGGTTCCAGGCGTACACGCTCTGCAGAGTCGATCGATCTATACGTATAGCCGTGTCCACGGTCATGGACAACACTATGTGCTCAGAGTCTCCCAGACTTAGTGAGAGGTGTCCTTTCTTCTTCTCCCCCTGGGTTGATAGGTCCGGCACTGGCCGTTGAGGCATGGTACGAGAGGGAGTCGTCCTTGCCGCCTAGAGAGTGAGAGTGTGGTGAGATGTGTGGATGTGTGGGGATGGGATGGATGGATGGATGGCCGTATGGCCGGATGTTCGGTCGATGACCGAATGGAAGGCCATGTGGCCGGGAATATGGAATAAACTTGATGATTATATTTATAAAATATTGATTACCTGCATAGGAAAACTACAGCCATAAATAGATTCCTTTTGCTCTACCCTTGCATTCCACATACCACATAGCAAATGCAAGCATAGGATGGGAAAGTGTGGCCAGTACAAACCGTACTGAAAATTAACGACAGGTTGGGCGACTTCTACCGCGGCGAAGGTGGAAGCTAGATGGACTAGGAGGTCTCGTTCCTATACGCAAGTTTGGATGAGAAGACGAAGACGGAGTCTTCGCCCGCTGCTACATCGACTTTGATGATGCCCGTGAAGGAGGAGCCTTCACTCACCGATGCTCTACGCTGACTCCAGCGTCGTTAGGTGTGCGTTACCGATATAGTTTGTACTAGGTGGTGTTTCCATGTGATGTAATGACTTGTAAACCTGTACGATCGCGTTGTATGAACTATGGTAACAACTGAATAATGATAATGTGATGGTTTGAGACTTTTGGACTATCACATTATGATGTATCTGCGGATTTCCCTTCGAGGAATTTGTGGGTCATTTCACAAAGCCTCTCCCGGATGCTCCCTGCCGTCTTCACTATCAAGCTTCCAGCCAAACCGCCGCGGGCCTTGTTCCCTTCGGTACACGGTGGCGGCCACACCACAAACGCGGTTGGTGTGGTCTCGCAAGACTACAAGCCCCTTCGATGTACAACAACGGTGCGCGCAAGCACCAGTAGGTAAGAGGTATGCAAACCTCACTAAACACTAGGATTAACACCTAGAGCAAGCGCAAAGCGGTGGTCTAACTAGCCTAAGCACTTCGCAAAGCACCTACACTAATCACCTAGTATATTCACTAAGCAGTTTGTTGGCTAGAGCAACTAAATATGTGTCTATGCACTTGGTACACTTCCTTGAGCTCCAACCATACTATTTTGGCCGGCCATTGGAGCAAATAGAGCTGTTGGACACCAAATATTAACTTTCCTGCGTTGCATCGGACTCTCCTGATGGGAGCATCGGACGCGCGTCCGATGTCACATAACGGCTAGTTCTGCCGACCTGGCACTGAGTCACATCGGACTCTGACGAGCGTCCGATGTGGCGACACCTGATGCGTCCGATGTCTTCAGAGCGTCTGTGGAACCTCTCTGCATAGGCATTGGACTCTGGGACTGTAGCGTCCGATGCGTCCCTGTAGCGTCCGATGTAACGCTGTGCACGATGCACAGTGTTACTGTTGCGTCCGATGTGGTACCATCAGTGCGTACGATGCTTCTGCTGGCGCCAACCCGAGCTAGGGTTTACCATCGGTGCGTCCGACGCCTTTGAGCCAACATCCGATGCAGCATCTGATGTCCCCTTTTCTTTGTTTCTTCGCGATTTCTTGCGCCGTCTTGGTTCCATTCTTGTGCCTTGGACTTCTCTTGATCTTTGTGAGTCTTCTACTGAGCTTCCAATGTCTTGCTTGACGTGTTGATCATCGGATCACCACGTTGCCTTAGTACAAGTCACATTTGCACCCTATTGAACTACAAAATAAACACTTGCAAACACATTAGTCCAATATGGTTGTGTTGTTCATCAAACACCAAAATCAAAAGTTAAATGGGTCGAGGTCCATTTTCCTTACAACGACCTGGGACTAAAAGCCCCTGCTTAATGGCTACTGCGGCAGGGACCTTTAGTCCCGACTGTCTTACAAACTCAGACTAGTCCTGGTTGAAGTTAACAGCCGGGACTAAAAAATCAGTCCTAGCTTGCGGCAACAACCGGGATTAAAAGGTAAACTATAGTCCACGTTTTGCACAACAACCAGGACTAAAGCTCCCTGGCTATATATCCTACACCTCTCTACCTCCCCTAGCCCAAGCCATTTGAGCTGAGTCATTTGTTCTTGCTTGTTCTTTCTCTCTGACACCCATTGGGGTGATCTTCTTTGACTTCGCCATCATTTCTTCGGATTTAGAGGTTACTAACTTCATCCTTTCATGGTTTAGCAGTAGCTTATCTCATTTCTAGTGTAGAATAATGTGATTTTCATGGTGGGGTTTTTATGATTTCTACGTCATTTTAAACTCAAAATCACTTGATAGTTTACACATTTGGATTAAGGAAGGTTAAAATAGTTCGTCAAAATCACTTGATATTTTTTTATTGCTCTTATACATAGCACATTTCATGGTAGAGAAATAGAGAATTTTATGGTCTTTTTTAATTTTATTTGTGTATAAAAATGAGGAATTTATAATAGTTTACAAAAATGATCATAGAAAGTAGATGACAACTGTGACCGGGTCCTCGGCCTCTCATCGGGTTCCAAAGCGACTGAGGCTAGACCTCCCTCTCATTGTGTGTGGCGAGTGTGAGTAGAAGATTGTTGTGGAGTACCGAGTGAGGAAGGAGGGACCCAACAAGGGACGTATTTTCTACAATTGTCCAGATCACAACATGAGTTATTTTGTCGTATTTGGTAATTATGTTTAATTTATAGTTGTTTTCTTGATAATTTTGATTAAAGTTCTTTTTTTTGTTCTAATTTTAGTGAGACGGCGCTGGCGGATATGATGTTGGTACTGGGAGGAAGATTAGGTTGAACACGTGCAAAAATCTCTTGCATAGACAGTTGCAGGTTCTGATGATGAGGTAGTGAGCCAGCGGAAAAAGCCCATCGATGATGAACAGATGAATGATCTTGATCTGTCTATTTTAGTTGGGATCAGACGTGAATTAATTATGCTACTGAAGTGCATTTTAGTTTTAGTTTGTTTAGTGCTAGTTGGGATTGTAATTAATCAACTATGTGTTGTCATGTATGTTGTGTAATAAAATAATTATGTTCAAGCAGGTTTTCATAATGTGCCATGTAATGTAGATGATACCACGCCATTGGATATACAATACCCGATCGCCGCTCCCAAGAATTCATTGGAGGCGTGCACTATTTCTTAAGTGTGGTCGGGGCAAACAAGTGGGATGGTTTCATACGTTGCCCATGTGCCCTATATAAGAATATAAAGGAATATGCTGGCTCAAGGACTCTTCATTCACACTTGTTCAAGTCGGGTTTCATGCCAAACTATAGTTGTTTGACCAAGCACGGAGAAAGTGGGGTTATAATGGAAGAAGGTGAAGAAGAATTGGACCATGACAACATTATTACTCAGTACAGTGTCTTCAATGATACTGCAATAGGGGAAGATGAAGAAGAGGTAGCGGTAGAAGATGAGCTTGCTGATTTTCTTGGTCATATCATTCGTGATGCACAAAGAGAATGTGAAAGTGAAAAAGAGAAGGTCAAGTTCGAGCGCACGCTAGAGGATCATCAGAAATTGCTATACTCGACCGCTAAAGAGGGGCAAAAAAAGCTAAGCACAACACTAGAATTGCTACAATAGAACACAAAGAATGATGTATTTGATAAGGCATTTGAGCATTTATTGAACATCCTAAACAAGATGTTTCCGAAGGCAAACGAATTGTCTGCCACTATGTGCAAAGCAAAACAGGTTATTTTATGGCCACTTCAAGAAATGTGTGACTTTTTGACGTATTTAGTATGACAATAGGTCATAATGTTATTATATCATCCGATTTATGACGTTATGTTTTAGGTATTGACCTAGTGACTAAAAAATTGTATGTCATAACTAATATCATACAAGTAGTCTAATTTCATGTGGTGACTGCTATGTCGTAAGGACTAATTTTTGAATGTCATAAACCTATGACTAAGATCATGTGTCATAAACCTATGACTAAGATCGGGTGCGCCTATTTTATTTTATTGTTTTTTGCATATTATCTTATCACTACCAACCCTATGTTTTGTATGCAATATGCCCATATAGCACGTAACCAAATGCTTTTTTTCTTTTTTATATTATTACAAAACGTGATCATGCTTTGTAATGCAACCTATTATAAGAATCGGGCTTCATATCATTGCTAGATGTGAATTGTTCTAATATGTATAATGTTGATTTTTAAGAAAAAAGAGGAAAATGTTGGTTTGTCTATTTTATAAAAAAAATCACTGTTTCGTCTGTAACTTCCAAGAATAAAAAACCGTTAGCTTATGTGGATTAGATGCTGAAAAAGCGGCCACTTGTCCCTATCATGACGTGAGATTAGCGCTCATCCTTCCTCACCGTCTGTAGGCCCCCAGCCGCCTAATGCCGAGCACTCACCGACACACTCCCCCTCGAGCCTCCAGTGGGCCGGGAAGGGAGAGATCGGCTAATATTCAGCGCCGTCCAGCTCTCGGTCCCTGCGTTCAAGAAGGCCCATGCGTTTTCTCAAAAAATGAGAAACCAACAGACATGTAATTAGACCGACCAACTAGTATTGTTGAACACTAAGTAACGTAACAATACAAGTAGGTTGGCAACCAAGTATGATCAGCATTCAATTTTGCTAAGTTCTAGAGGTAAGTAACATTTTGTTATTTAATCTAGTGAATGAACGTGCATGTTTTAATAAATAAATACACAAGAAATTAAGTAGACAATGTTTTATTAAATCATTTTTGAAAATTAAAAAGATTTAAGTAAATATCTAATAAACAAATATTGAGGATAACTTAAGCCAGAAGACTTTAAGAGTCCACAAAATTTTATTTGGAATTTGTTCATGGTTCTAGTAAGGTATACTTGCAGACTAAGTCACATTGTTCATTCATATTTGTATACTTTAGTTTTAGAGCTTCCATCAACAGCTAAGTGAACGTTGCTGGTAAATTATGGAAGAGCTGGTCAAACAAACTCGAATGAGAAAATGGTCAAAACAAAAGTTATAGGGTGAGTTCAAAAAATTCATAGTTGACAACTTTTCCATTTGAAACTATTTATTGTCCCAAAATTTTATTTAAAGCTCTCATAAGTTGAAATTGAAACTTTTCAAATTGTTCAAACGAACTCGTATGAGGAAATTTAAATGGAATGCTTGTGGCCCCAAACTATATAGTCAGGTCAATTTGCAAAATTATCCAACTAAATTTAGTTATTCTTATAATTATTCGTCGAATTAATATAGAATAAATGTAATAATATCTAAAATGTATTAGGAAATCTATAAACTTTCGTGACAACATGATTTTGGTGTAGAACGTTAACAAAAAAATTAAATGGTTTTAACAAATCGGCATTATACACTGTTCACAAACGAATGCATACAAGGCACAAAGAACACCTAAAAGTTAATTAGAGCACTTAAATGACACTAAAAGATTAAAACTTAATTAAAACACTTAAATAATGTGCGTATATTAAATCACTAAGGAAAGTTATATTCTGAAAATAAATAAATCATAATTTGATCTTTTAAAAAAAGGAACAACCAAAAATAGCCAAGCGTGGGCGGGAGCGCCTAGAGGCTGACTAGTGTGGTAGCGAGCCCCGCGCCGACCACCCTATTTTTTCTTCCGCGCCGTGCGATTACGGCCTAGCTCACGGCCCAGCTTTGCTTCCTGCAATCTGGCTCATCTCTTTCGCTGTTGCCCAGTTCTCGTATCCGCACGCTCTAGCCCAGGTGCTTTGGCCCCACGTTGCTTTTCCTGCGTCTGGCTCCAGATTAGCTCGCATCTGTACACTCTGGCCCAGGTGTTCATACGTGAACAAAGTAAAATATATATATGAAATAATTACCCAATAGGGTGAGTTTTCTATACTCCCGGGAGTAGTTACTCCCATCTTCAAAAAACTATGTTGCGTATGTGTTCATACTTGTTTATCACTTTGAGTATGTTTATATACTCATGTTAAGATATTCCATGTCTTAATACACTAAAAATTTTCAAAGGAACTCATACTTTTTAATATATTACGAAAATGTCACTCACTGTAGTATATAAAATAAGTATATCCACATACTCTATGTATGCATGCATACTTGATGTAAATACTTTTATAGATAGTCTAGTATGATCATATACTTCATGTAAATATACTTCGTTCGGTCATATATACTATAAATCTAGAGATATAAACATGGGAGTAACTACTCCCTAGGAGTAGAAAATAATTTCCCTTACCCAATATATATATATATATATATATTATATAGTATAGAAGGAAAAATAGCGTACGTGGTCATTGAACCCAGGGACATTGGTTTGTAAAAGTCATTGGCCCCCACTACAACCTTTAGATGTTATGTTCTACGGAATAGTTACCAAAGATAGCACTTAAAATATAAAAACAACTACATAATAAAAGAAACAAAATTAAAGATAAAGGAAAGAATTTAAAAAATATAGTAATCACAATTAATCACGTATATACTAAACATGAACATCTTATATTCACATGTATATCATCTAATATAGAAAATAAAGAAACATAAAAGGAAAAAATAATGAATTAGAGTAAAATAGAAAAGAATAAAAACAGGGAACAAAAAATAAAATACAAATGCCATGAATATTATAGGAAGATAATAAACAACTTAAATAGAAAATAAATTAATAAAAGGTTGAACAAAACATAAGGAGGAACAAACCAATTAGATAAAGGCAAATAAAAAAAGGAACATTATATAGATATTAATTGAACAACTTTAAATATAACATAGAACATCACATAGATACTATTTGAATAACTTAAAATATATCACACAACATCTAATGATTATCATGTGGATACTCAAGGTAATCATAGAAAATCATATTTATATTACTGAACATCCAAAAAATATATCCAAAAGTAATATATTCCTAATACTACGCACCCCAACAAGACCAAATAATAAAAATAAAAAAAATAAATTTAATATACGAAAGTAAATAGAATATCACATTAGTACTTCTTGAACAACCTAATACACTACACAACATCTCATGAGCAGTATATGAATACTCAAAGATAATTATGAAACATGTCATTTATACTACGCGCATTATCTAATAACACATCATAGAATATTATATGTGTACTACATTAACATTACATATATATTACGCAAATATCACATTTATACAACATGCACATTCTTAGAAAAACCTAAAAACAAAGAAAATAAATAATTAAAGTATCTAATTAGAGTAAAATAAAGAAGAAGAAAAATAAACAAAGAGATAAAAAAATAACAAGTGATATGCAATAAAGATAATTCTAAAATATCTCATTAATACTACTTGAACATCGAAAAATACACCATGGCACATCACATGTATACTACATGACCATCAAAAAATACATCATAGAATATCACAGATATATATATAATGTGAACATCATATTTATCCCATTAACTTTAGAAAATTTTAAATGTAAAAACTACTTAGTTTAAGTAAAATAATGAAAATGAAAATATTGAGAAAAAAATAAAAGAGCATCACATGATTCTATTTGCACGTAATATATATATTATAAAACATGTAATATATGAATACTCAAACATAATTGTAGAATATCTTTTTTATACTCTTTGAACATTCCAAAATATATCACATGTGTATTACATGAATATCACAAAATGCATTATATATAAAATTATAAATATACTATGTGAACACATATTTCAAGGTGTGTAGAAATTTTAAATATAAAAAAACAAAAAAATTAATTAAAGTAAAATAAGAAAAAGTTAAAATCTAGAGAAATCTAAAAAGAATATAACATGAAATTATTTAGACAAACATCATGAATACTAGATGTACAATAAAAATACATACAACATCACGTGAATACAATTCTAATAAAAATAAAAAATAAAGAAAACAGTGAATGAAAATACATTGTACAAAATTACATAAATGCTACATAAACAGTAGACAAAGATACATAGAAGATCTCATAGATACGGATACAATGTTTATAGAAATAATTAAAAAAATAAACAACAATAAATGAGAAAAAGGAGGAATAAAAAGGTAAGAATTAAATAAAAATGCATGTATACTATGCAACACATACAATATATCATCACGTAACATAGGAAATGAAAAAAAAACTTGAAAATAAAAATAACTAGCAGTATGCCCCACGCGTTACCGCGGGATTTTCTTAAAAAAATATGTTATATACATAATATTACTATATAATATTCTGTATACTATATATATAAAAAATAAAATTTGACTCGTATGTTATCTATTATATCAGATCTAGTAAAAAATAACTAAGCTAGTCAAAGAAAAAACAATAAAATATTTAGTTACTTTATAGAAGAATATGTGACCAAACAATAATATATGTAGATGACTTGCATGTTAATAGATTAAAGATTTAAAGTATTTCGCAGGACAGAGATATTATGGATATTTTTAATTAATAAGATATGATATGAACTTAGTGTGACGTGGACACCTGTGGGGATATTACCTCCGTATACCCCTTTGACCTATTTGGACTCTTTGTCAAGGATAGTCCAGCTCGCGAGGCTCTGCAGCACGCGAGCAGTCTATAGTGCTCGCTAGGGACTCTCATGAAGCCTTACGTGCCAGGGAAGATCCTAGAGTTAGATTTAGATTCCTTGGGACCCGATTGTAATCTGTTAGGATATAGAAATTGTAACTCTGCTCCTCGACTATATAAGGCGAGTAGGGACCCCCTCAAATCATTTAATCTCACCAGATAATACAACCACCAAAACACATGACGTATGGTATATTACAGAGACTTGCCGGTCCGAACCGGTCTAAATCGCCGAGTTCGTCCCTGTGTTTACGCTTGAGTAGCCGTCTCGCACACCTCAAACTAATCTACTACCTTAGACATACCCCTCGGTAGACTGTCGACCATATTTCCTCGACAACAGCTTGCATGAAGAGATAGAACATGATGATATGGACTTAGTGAAGAATGATGTGGACAACTTGCATGAATAGAGAGAACATTTAGTGAGATCACTTAGCGGGGAATGATGTAGACACCTTGCATGAAGAGAGAAATATTTAGTGATATCAAATCTAGTAAAAAATCACTAAGCTAATCAAATAAAAAATAATAAAATATTTAATTACTTTATAGAAGAAAATGTGACGAAATAATAACATACGCAGATGACTTGTATATTAATAGTTTAAAGATTTAAAATATTTAACGTGATAGAGATGTCATGGATATATTTTTAATTAATAAGAGATGACATGAACTTGGTGGAGAATGATGTGGACACCTTGAATGGAGAGATAGAACATGATGACATCGACTTAGTGAAGAATGATGTGGACAACTTACATGAAGAGATAGAAGATTTAGTGGGAAATGATGTGGACACCTTGTATTAAGTGAGAAATATTTAGTGAAGATTAGCTTTATTAGAGTTTATAGATTCATAAGAGTAAATTAAAGAAACAAACAAAAACAAGAAATGTAAAAAGAAAAAACATAAAAAAAATAGAAGCACCACTAGGTAGAGGCAATGGGTCGAAGGCATTTCCGGTCACTCGTCGATAACTATAATTAAACCTAATTAGAGTTTTGATTTCGTACTCATAAATACGAACATACGGTAAAAATATGATAATATAGAATACCTTCCTTGCCTAGCTTTACCATGTCTTGGCATCCTACAATAATATTATATAAAGTATAAAAATCATTACAAACCCTAAGCAATATTAACTTTAGGGTTGGTTCGTATAAGAAATATGTATCAAATCAGCATGAAAAAAATGGAGAGGAGAAAGAGAAAACCTTGCTCCTAAAGATGAATGATCCAATTCAAGTTTGAACGGTGAAATTCGCCGATTCGAGAGATTGGACGGGATAGGGAGAGGAAGAAACCGAGAGGATGGACGAAGGAATTAGGGCAGCCTTGCCCACGGGAGTTCGTGCGGGGCTTTTGCAGGGAGCTTGACGCCAAGATCTATGACATCGAGCTCGGCGCCAAGATCTGTGGCGTCTAGGTACCGGCCACGTCAGCACAAGCTCGACACGAGGGCGGGGACCTCGGCGCCATGGGTCATGGTGCCGAGCCGTGTTACTCGGCGCCATGACCTATGGTGCCGATATCCAGGGTCTAAAGAGGGGAATACGTCACCTAGGGTAGGTTAAAAAAAGGCTAAATTGCAAAAAAAAAAAAGAGGCGAGTGCAGGTCGGCATCCACCATCCGGACGCGCGAGTTCACTCGTAAACGCGCGCGCTTGCAAGACTTCACAGCTCCGCACCCGCGCTACATGGATATAATATACTCCCTTGATATACGAAATAAAAGTCGTTTTGAACAAAAATTAGATCAAACATTAAGAAGATAAATCATAAAACATTGAGAAGATAAATAAATTTATTTTGAAAAATAGTTTGATAAAAATATACATATACCACTTTACAACAAATATTTTTAAATAAATAAGTAGTCAAAGTTATGTTTTAGAGACAATATCGCTGTCCTAAACGTCTTCTATTCCTATATAGAGGGAGTACAGAGTATATAGTATTCAGTAGTACTCCCTCCGTCCCTAAATAACTGTCGTTATTGGTGTGCGTGTCACAAGTTTAACTCGATTTGTAGAACATACGTGCAACATTTGTATCCCAAAATAAATTTGTTAAAAAACTAGATCCAACGATACTAATTATGCATAATAAATACTAATATTTTTAATATATATTTAATCAAATATGTTTATCAGGGGGAGTACACTCTACTCCCAAAGATAACAACCAGAGATGCATGCATGGAAGGGCCGGGGGAGAGTGCTGCTAATATAAACTAGTATAGTGCCCGTGCTAACGCTACGGCTTCATTTTAGAGATAACAACCAAACTACAATGATACTTCGTCACATAAATATAGTACAGTAAGACAATTAAAAAGATTCCAATTCATTACATCACAACATGTCTTTTACATACGTCATTTATAAAAAAACATTAGGAACATTCACTGCCAAATCATTGAAAGGCTTGAAGAGTTAATACTGACAAAACCAAAGATTTCTCCACCCATCTAATTTAGGCCATCTAATTTAGGAACTGAAAGAGATTGCTTCTCAGAAACAAAAATAATAGCTCATCCCTACATAGAACAGAAAGCGACACTTAGATTTAATAATCGTGAGGGCAAACATGAACTGTAGTTAGTTAGAAAGAAAGTAACATATGCCCATAAGCAAATTGAGGCCTTGTTCAGTTCGCGAAATATTTGGCGAAAAGTTACTGTAGCACTTTCGTTGTTATTTGACAAACTTTATCCAAACATGACCTAACTAGACTCAAAAGATTTGTCTCGACATGAGCAGACTAAAAGTACAATTAGTTATTTTTGTTACCTACATTTAATGCTCCATACATGTGTCTAAAAATTACACTGCGCAATATTTTTGGAGTCTTTTGGCCAACTGAACATGGCCTGAGGCTCAAATTTTGCTTCTTCTTAAATTTTCTTCAATCAAGTCTACCATATATTCTCAAACATACGTACTCAATAACTAAGGTATGCAGCTAAATCGAACTCCCATTTTCAGTTGATGCAATTATCTACAAAAATTGGTTTGTACACTATTTATGATAAACAACGATCTGTAAAAGCAATGAATATTAGTATTGAATATGTAGCTACACATGGTAGACCTCCATAAGTCCCAATGCAAATCTCCTAAGAAGTATTTTATCAAACAAATGGCAAGCACCACCAGGCTTGACAAAGAAATTTGTCCATATTGGCAAAAGGAATAACTTAGCTAACAACTAAAATCATCTAAATAATATATACATTGAAAAATCCTCCCGACCAAAACCTGGAATTGTCGGGACATCCTACATGCAGGTGTTAGCACAAGCAATCTAAATATGTGACCAAAGCCTACCAATCTGACCTCAAATTGCTCGAACGAGGCATTTGCAATTCTGGAAAGCTTCTTCCTGACGGTACCAAAGTCCATTGGGTATTAATCACATTGTGGTAATCGGGCAACTGTGTCAATCAACAACCATAGTATCAGTAGCTCCAGGAAGCAAGACAAATGGACATTGGCTCTTACATTCAGAGAGTGACAAATCCCATCTGGCATTTGCATAAAGGAGAGCTCTGCATTTTCATCATCAGCCTCCTGTTGGCGCCTACAATAGCTGAGAGCTCCACGCTCAACGAGGGCATCACCTGGAACAGAACGAACAGAGGCAAACGTGATTAGAGAAATAAGAAAAAAATTAACTGTCCTATCCACGGGCGAGGAGTGGCAGCCGACGTGACGTAGAACATCAGCACCAGACACGCAGAAGCAGCCGGAGAGGCACCCCATCATCCCTCAGCGTACTCGACCACGTTGTTGTCACGCGGCCTGGATTCTGCCCTCCAGCTCTAGCAAAGTGTGTCGCGTCCACCCCGCGTTGCCGCTGGCCTCGCCTTTGCTCATCCGCAATGTCGCCTCTGCTAGTCGTGCACACCGCGCAGCCGCGACTCGTGTCGCCTCGACCGAGCCCGCCATTGCATTCATGTATTGTTCAACTCCTATGACAACTTCTCAGTTTCAGGAAAAACCAATCACGGCCCATTAGGAATTAAATGGACTTATCTACTCCAATGGCATAGACTAATAACCATATACTTTCATCCTGCTTGTGTGTGAAAGATTTAAAAAGAGCAAAGCCAGATAATAAAAGCAAAGCATTTTGATACCCTGTCAAAAAGTACATATAATCAAGCTATAATATCTTGCTAGCTATATTAATCCACATAAGGAGTAGTTTTTCAAGTCAAAGACTATATATACCGCAGATAAAAGGATGATCCATCATGTGCTGAATATGCGAGTACTTATCCATCCACATCATCAAACTCCACAAATATACCTTATGTGCTGAATATGCGAGTACTGATTCAAAAAGAGGATACCTAGCATCTAACTGATTCCTTCTAATATACCTGCAAGGACATTAAAATAAAAAATATATATTAGTTGATGCCAAGAATTTTAGTAAGATGCATCATTAAAAAAATTAATTACACTAAAAGGATACTATTCATAGGATGTTCACATCACAGATAAAAGTAAAATTTTCTAGAGCATGCTTTCTTAGGGGTTGTTCTACACTTCAATGTGCTGAAATTACCCGTGCTAACGCTACGGGACACTTCGTCCATGCACATCAAAACAAGAAAAAGAAAATATATGTTTCCATAGTCAAGAATAACAATAAAATATATAACACTAAAAAAATGCATAGAGTTTCAATTTCAACAGTAATTTGTCTATAATATTTCAAACTGTAGCACAACACTACAGAACACCTTTGACACATGAGTGATCCACCTGAACCACATAGCAAATGT
Source organism: Coix lacryma-jobi var. lacryma-jobi (assembly GCA_009763385.1). Classification (NCBI taxonomy): domain Eukaryota; kingdom Viridiplantae; phylum Streptophyta; class Magnoliopsida; order Poales; family Poaceae; genus Coix; species Coix lacryma-jobi. The sequence goes on along the minus strand of CM019831.1, from coordinate 118,435,927 downwards.
AAGAATTCTAGTAATCTTCACTATAATGGAACAGTTTGAATTCTTTTAAGTCCACCAACAAAATCGTCCCCCACTGAGGGCCTCCAACAATTGTGCACCCTACAAAATGCACACAGAAAATCGTCTACATTAAAATCAAAGGTTATTAAAAGATATAGATCAGATATGATTGTTGATAGAAAAAGTGCAGACATTTATTATTTTTTAATATAGAATTATAGATCAAGGGTATATTAAGAATATTGCCATTTATTGGGCATAGTATACTCACCGTTAAACAAAACTCATCAGACATACAAAATCCTAACCGGCACGGGCACATTCACATCTTCTGAAAGCAGCAGAAGGAAAGGATGTAATCACAACAATAAGTGAGTTGAGATCAGTTTTCATGATTCACTTTAGCAAAAACAAACTTTCAAAAGGACTTTCATCGCCCGTGTGTTGCAACAGGGTTCATATAATTGTTTTGTGTAAAAAAATATTATCCATATCAATGATAGCGGCAAAACAATTTTGACAATATCAAAAACAAGATCTCAATCAGTTCCAGTGATCTGAAAATTAATTGATATCATTATTAAAAAAATAATTAGTTGATACAGCATAAAAATCAATAAATAGTGTCAACAAACAACAATTTTTTTAATATGAGTCCTTACTCATACAGTTCTGGTGCTGCGTATGCCAGTAAAGTTTCGAGTGCAAAATATTCTTATAGGAGTAATATTTTATCCAAAGAGTACCAAATTCTCCTAATATTAACATGTTCCTAATATTAACTTGTTTTGAGCTTCTATAAAAGTCTTATTATAAGCCCAAGGGATTCGCAAGAACAATGCCAAAGTACGTATCATGGAGCACAAACCTGAGACAACAGCCACTGGAACTGGTGAGCAGCGACTGCAACCTGGTGCTCTTTGGGCAGCTTCACAACGCCAATCTTCACTGTCAGTGCCAGCATTGATGCACGAGTCCTTCAACATGGCCTTTAGAGAAGGCACCACCTCTAGCACCACAGCCAGCACCATCTCCTTGATCCTGTCCCAACCTCCCGCCATCGCCATCTCAGACATAGTAGATAAATAGTATGAAAAATGATTTAATTATTAAACTAAGCATCTACAAACTTTCAAGTTCCCCAATTAGCTGACAAGCCATTATTTGTATTCTCCTCCATTTACTTTTTTACCACCATTCTCGGTAGTATCTTGAAGTTAATGTGAACATATTAAAAAATATTTCAAAAAGAAAGTTACCATACAACAAAAATTACAAATCAAGAATGCTTCAAGACAATTACCTCAAAATTCTTTAAGCTAAGTGACACATCTTAACAGTGTAGCTCAAAATTCTTTAAGCTAAGTGACACATCTTAAGGGTGATCCTAAGCTCTTGGAAGTCGTAGAAGGGAAATATTTATCAAAAAGAACAGCCGAAACATGCATCAGCGATTGTCACTTACCTCCCTAGGCGAGAAGATTCATGGCCCCTTCCAGTTACGACATGTCAAAATCAAACTGTCACACATCTCAAAGCATGTTATAGATTGGAAAGCTCGACAACACTCTTCCAAGTTCCAGGATTATAGTTTTACTTATAGTATTTTAGAAATCTAAATTTCCAGATGGTGTATAAAAGAAAATTAATCAAAATGTTTGTATTAGACTTTTTAGTGGCCACTTCATCAGAGGACAAATATGAACCAAGTCAAAGTTTGATATGAATCCAAAGAGAATATGCCTTGAATATCAAATCCAAAATTATTTGCCCAAGCTGCAACAACTTTCTTTGCCTTTCCCTGAAATCACATAGCTAGGATATTATACATCTGCAGTCTTCTCAATAAAATTCACATAGCTAAGTTATTATACACCTTTTAGTCATTTCTAGAATATAAAACCGTGTTTACATCAGCATATGAAGTTTTAAAGAACTTTGGGAATTTTCTACAGCATGTACTGCCAGACAACTTCATTCCAAAAGATGAAATTACTAAAAATTAATAAGGATATTTATTAAAAAGTGCAGAAATAACAGAAGAGCTTGAACCTTGAATGGGCTGTTAAAAGAATAGGCAATTTCCAGATTAAAACCAGAATATAAATCATGATAAATTGATGATCTAGATATCTCAGATTGTATTGTTTACTAGCATAGCAAAACATGCATAACATGATCTCATACATGACAACCGATGTAAACACAGCTCGTACACCAGATAGATTAAAAAGCAAGAACAAAGGCATAAGATCTGGTATAAGCATAGACATTAGATCACGAACGGCGTACCTTTCTGTTGCTGGCGAAGACGGTGGCGGAGTCGGTGCTAGACGATCCTCGATGAGCGCTGGAGGAAGAGCTCGGAGCAGTTGACGACGAGTACGTCTTGACGCAGGGCCGCCTGACTTGGACGGTAGACGACCCGTTGTTGAAGACGAGAGCAGTCGCGCGACGAGCGCTTCCCAAAAACCTTATTCACCTTCTCCCGGTGCAGGATCACAAAGGCGAGGGTTCCGGAGACCTGCTCGCCCGGTCGCTGGAGCACGCAAGCGAACGGACTGGAGACGACTAGACGGCAGCGCAAAAGCGATTATATAGCCCTGTTGAACCGACCTCGTGTCGCGATCACGATCTAAATCGGTTTAGGACTCTTGAGTCGTAACTGTTTAGGACTCTGCAACTTGAAGGCCAAGAAACCAAAAACTAAAACTGCAAAAGGAGACCGCGCTCCCGCAAGGCAAGGAGCCTGATTTCCGCGCTCCCGCAAGGCGAGGAGCCTGATTTCGGCGGACCATTCACGCAGGTGCCGCGCACCCGCGCAAGTCGCCACGCCACTCCACGCCACGCCCCGCCCCGCCCGGTCCGGCGAGGCGAGACGAGGCGAGCGAGCGCGCGCGTGTGGACTTCTCTTTCTCCTTCTCACACTAGACTTGAGGAAGTGGAGAGGACCTCCATATTTAAGCAAGTCCTCCTCCCCTTCCACTAGCAAGGTGGGACTAAAGAGTTCCACTTCCCTCTTTGCACACACATGTATGGGCTTTGAGATTTATTTAGGAATTTCAGAATTATTATTGGGCCAAGCCCATATAAATTCTAACAATCCCCCACCAGATCTCAAATGTCCATTTAGAGATTTGTCTGTTCCCGCTACAGTTTGATATACTAGTGTTTAGCAGAGACTGTTAAGTTGAACTTCTGCCTATAACCTCAAGTTACACTTATTCACAACTTGAACAATGGACTATGCCTTGAATTGCAAGTTTTGCGTGAAGCAAGTTTTACTCAAGGTTAAACTAGTACCTGACTGCCAATAGCCTTTTTCCGTGGGTGGAGCATATACGTCATGCTCCATGGTCTCTTCATGAGCTTACTAGAGATCACCCTAATCTCATAGACTGCGACGTTTTAACAGTCATGGCTCATATAGGTATGTTCTTTCAAGAATACTCTGTAGGACAGCATCTTTGCTTTTAAAAACCAATAGAACATATTAAGGTCTTTGCCAACCTTCCATACAGTGCCTCATAGCAATGAGAGTATTGCATCTTCACAAAGAGAGGGTTTAGAAATTACTCTCCTCAGTTTACCAATAGCTTGTTCTTCCCAGATCCTTAGTCACGGGATCTCCGATCAAAAAGGTTGGGTTACTACTACTGTAAACTCATATGGGTCTCATACCCATCTCCCTTGATGCGATTTCTATCACATTCCGTGATAACCCTTTTTTGTAAAGGGATCTGCCAGGTTTTTGTCTGTTTGTACATAAGTCACAGCTATTACTCCGGAGTTTCTCAACTTCCTGACAGACTTCAAACGTCTTTTAACGTGTCTTGTTGACTTCGCATTATCCCTAGCACTGGTCACTTTCGTGATCACTGTTTGATTATCACAGTTCATAAGGATAGCCGGTATTGGTTTTTCAACCACCGGTAAGTCAGACAAGAGCTCACGCAGCCACTCTGCCTCTGCAGAAGCTGTATCCAAAGCAGCAAGTTCTGCTTCCATGGTTGACTTAGTCAAAATAGTCTGTTTACAAGACCTCCATGACACTGCACCACCTCCAAGGGTAAAAACATACCCATTAGTGGCGTAGATCTGATCAATATCAGAAATCCAGTTTGCATCACTATATCCCTCTAGCACAGTTGGGTGCCCAGAATAGTGAATTCCAAAACTCATTGTACCTTTGAGATAACGCAAAACTCTTTCAAGTGCATGCCAATGATTATCACCCGGGTTGGACATGTACCTACTCAACTTGCTCACAGCAAATGAGATATCTGGTCTAGTTGCGCTCGTTAGATACATGAGTGAACCAATAATCTGAGAGTATCTCAGTTGGTCTCTAGCAATCTTTCTGTTCTTTCTCAAAGTCACACTGGGATCATAAGGTGTTGGAGAAGGTTTACTATCCATAAAGCTAAAGCGACTCAAAACCTTCTCAACATAGTGAGATTGCAATAAAGTAATCCCACCGTCATCCTTAATCAGCTTAATGTTCAAAATAACATTAGCTTCACCCAGATCTTTCATATCAAAGCTCTTTGATAGGAAAGACTTTACCTCATTAATAACATCAATATTTGTTCCAAAAATAAGAATATCATCAACATATAAACATAATATAACAGATTAACCCCCATGAAAGGTCCTAGTTTGGTTTTGGTAATTGAGTGACAACTTAGGTGGACTAATATGTGTTTGAAGTAAATTACACAGGTGATTAGTCCATAGGTGATCATGTGTGAGCAACATATGCCATAGAGGAGAATTGGCTTGGAGGGTGTTGCAATGCTCATGCATGAAGATGAAGAAGGAGCTTAATGCATATGTGACATGACATGTGGTCATATGGCTAAGATGAAGAAGATCAAGGCAAGACTTGGCTTGATGGACCGGTTGCGAAGGTGAAGGGCAAGTTGAGGCTTTGAAGCCGTTGGTACCGAGTGTCGGGAGGCTTAAGCAAGACTTGGCGCCGAAGGACCGAAGCGATGGTGAAGAGCAAGTGATGTCAAGATCGATGGACCATGGAGGCCATGTGATGATATGAAGTGGATCATATCATTTGAAGATAGGTTGGTGCATGTGTTGCATCAACACCGGAGGAGATGGAATGGAATGCGCAAGGCAAAGGTATATTTGTAGGGCATTTCATTTCACCGGTCATAGGTGTGTAGAGAAGTTTATGACCGGGTTTAGGATAGATGGCCGTACTATTAAGAGGAGCAAACTTGTTTGCATATCGGTCATCTAGTGCCACTTGAGCGATCTAACTTTGCGATGTTACTATGATCGAGTGGCGTGGTGAGTGCAAGTGAAAATCCTTTGAAAAATGATTGTGAAAATGCTAACACACTTGCACAAGATGATGAACACTTGGTGGTGTTAGCACATTTGCAAAGGAGAAGTTGTTGAAATAGTTTTGGATCAAAACAGAGAAGAAAATGAAGTTTTCTGTGTGTTGTCGGTGGTACCGACCTGGGGGTGTCGGTAGTACCGACCCAGGAGGGCTGTTTGCAGCCTCTCTGGATGTGGCTCGTTTTTGGCCTGGCGGTGGTACCGCTATTACCTCGGTACTACCGCCGGCGGTGGTACCGACCAGGGGTCGGTGGTACCGTGGCCCTGAAGGGGTTTTGCGGAGCTCTCTGGAAGTGGCCAGTTTTGGCCTACCGGTAGTACCGCCATTACCTCGGTAGTACCGCGCTCGGTACTACCGACTCAAGGCCGGTGGTTGGCAAGTTTGCGGAGCTCTCTGAAGTTGAGTGGAAGATGACCTGGCGGTGGTACCGCCATAGGGCCGGTACCACCGGGCTCGGAAGTACCGACCAGGGGGTCGGTAGTTCAAGAGTCAGGAGGAAGTTTTTGAATGCGTTCGAAAGTAGCCTGCCGGTAGTACCGCCATAGGGCCGGTACTACCGACCTCGGAGGTACCGACCAGAGAGTCGGTGCTTCGCCTAAATCAGCGGGCCTTGTGGTAACGGCTAGTTTGACTAAGCCGGTAGTACCGCCCAGGAAGGGTCGGTACTACCGACCGAGGCGCAGGAAAGGGGAAACGGCTAGTTGGCCGCTCCCCTCTATAAATAGGAGTTGAGGCCGGCTTAGGGCCGGCTGCTGAGCACTCCAAAGCCTTGGTGGCTTGAGTGGATGTGCCTGGGAGCCCTCTAACTCGCTTGTGCTTGCTAGTGCGCGAATCTATTGCGAGTGAGCGATTCTAGTGCGTTGCTTTGAGAGATAGCATCGAGTGGCACTAGGTGTTCGAGTTGCAAGCCGGTGGTGCTTATTACTCTTGGAGGTTGCCACCTCCTAGACGGCTTGGTGATCGAGTCTCCGTCGTGAAGCCCGCGTGAAGATTGTGCGTGGCTCCGGAGAAGGATTGTGAGGGGCATTGTGCTCGCCCCGCGGGGATCGCGAAGAGCAACTCTAGTGGATTGCGCGTGTCATTGAGTTACCCTCACTTGTGGGTGAGTTCTTGCGGCGCTCGAGTGTCGAGCTAGGTGTGGTGCCTATTAGCCGCCGAACTACCAAAGTGTGTGGTCGACACAACGGGGACTAGCTTGGTGGCAACCAAGTGAACCTCGGGAGAAAAATCACCGTGTCAACTTCGTGTTCATCTTCTCGGTGGTTTGCAAACTCTTTTCACTAGCTTGTATTTACTTGTTCATATACATGTGCTAGTTGCTCTTATGATTAGTTGGCTTGTGTAGCTTGCTAGTTACCTTCCTTGCTTGTGTAGCATAGAAGTTGATCCCATGAGTGACTAGTTGACTTGTAGTCTTGCTAGTCACATTGCTTAGTTTGTGTAGCTAAGTTGAGCTCTCTAATTTGGCTTGTGTAGCCTTGTTATTGAGCATTGCTAGTGAGCTTAGGCTTTGTGCTTTTTGCTTAGTGGCATGTGTAGGAGCTCCCCGGTTGATTGAGTACTAGTTGCTTAGGTTTGTGTAACCTTGCAAGCTAGAATTGTTTAGGTGAGCTCTAGCTAGCCCGACACCTTATTTGCTTTGTTTAGGATCTTTTATAAGGTGTCATAGAGTATAAGTAGAGGGGTGTAGTCTTGGCTAGACCGATAGATTTAATTCCGCATTTGTTTCGGTTAGCCATTCCGCTGCAATTAAGTTTAAGTTTTTAGAAAAGACTATTCACCCCCCCTCTAGTCCGCCATCTCGACCCTTCAATTGGTATCGGAGCAAGGTCTCTCATTTGTGGTCTTCACCGACCCGAGAGGATGGCGACTTATGGGCTAGATGTTGAGTGTCCACACATTTTTGATGGCACACACTTTGCACGATGGAAAAATTGGATGATATGCAATTTTAAATTTATTAGTCCTCAAATGTGGTGGATCGTAGATGTGGGCCTTTCTCTTGTGTTGGATAGAAAGAATGCAACTCAAGCGCAAAAGAAATGCCTACATCTCGATTGCCAAGCTACTAACATTTTCTATCAATCTATGGAGGATAACATATTTGGTGAGATCATGGACTTGAAGTCCGCCCATGAAATTTGGATTTATCTCAATGAGAAATATGGGGCGATCTCCGATGATGATGTTGATGAGCCCAAGGAGGAGGCGCATGAGGATGTTGAGCATGACCACAACTTGGTGGTTGTGGAGGATTGCTCCACCTCATGGTCAAGTGATGATGATGATGATCAATCCACAAGCTCACTTGACAAGGTTGATGGTGATGATTCAAGTGTTGCAAGTAATGATTCTACTCCAAGCACACTTGATGATGTTGATGGCTCATGCTCGAGCGATGATTGTGATACTACTACAAGCCCATCACCACATTGCTTCATGTCACAAGGTGACACCAAGGTATTTAATGCAAATGTGGTTGATCATGTTGATTCATATGATGAGCTTGTTAGTAGACTTGCTAGCATGACCATGTCTTTAGAAAATGAGAAAAATAAAACAATGAAATTAGCAAATGAAAACTCATTTCTAAAGAACTCATGTGAAGAACATAAGCGCTTACTTGATGTTCTTAAAGCTTCACATGATGATTTAATTGAAAAGTATGGCTCTCTCATTAAGAAGCTTTCAAAGAAAATTAAAAATACTGAGAGCTCATCACATGGATCAAATGATCAATTGCAAAATGTTGCTAACCCATGTGATGTAGGCAAGAAGAATGTATCCACCTCTTGTGAAGATTTATTATCTATGCCATGTTCTTCACAATTAGATGCTTGTTCTACTTCTTTGTCTTGTGAGACTAACCTTTTGAAGGAGAACAATGAGCTCAAAAGTGAAGTGAAGAATTTGAGCAACAAGTTAGAGAGGTGGTGTAAATCAAAAGTCACCCATGAGCACATGATGAAGAATCAAAGAAGCTATGGTGACAAGAGTGGCATTGGCTTTAACAAAAGCAATGCCAAGGGCAAGAAAATGAGGAAGCAAGAAGAAAAGAAGCTATCTCATTTCATGTGCTATCAATGCCATGAAATGGGACATCTTGCAAAAGCTTGCCCCAACAAGAAGAAGCCCCAAGCTCAAATCAAGAACAACCATCATGATGGTGACTTGATGAAGAAGAAGAAAACAAGAAGGGGCGGAAGAGCAAGGCATCCAAATCACATCCATGATGCCAACAAGATTGTGAGCAACATAAAAGATCAAGCTCACATCAAGTGCTACAATTGTGATGAATTGGGCCACCTAGCTTCGGGTTGTCCAAACAAGCTTGAGAAGAAGGATCAAGCAAACAAGAAGAAGCAAGGCAATGAGAAGCAACAAATGAGCAAAGAAGAGAAGGCTCAATCCAAGAGAAGTTGCTACTCATGCCGGGAAAGGGGACACATGGCTCATTCATGTCCCCTAGGTATGACCCCTAAGCCTATTTCAATTATTAATGATTCTATGCTTAGGAAGGATGAAAATGGTACCTCTAAGGCTACTATTGCAACTCATCCCGCTACTCATACTAAGGCTATGCCTAAGTATGTTGCTCCTAACTTGAGAGGACCCAAACTAGTTTGGGTACCATCAAAAAGTGGATGAATGTGTGTAGGTACCATGGCATTGGAGGCTTGACTCAATTGATTTCATATTATTCATCATGTGATTGATTCAAGTAATGAAGCCTAGTGCTATCCAAACCCAATGCCAAGACAAAAGAAGTGAAGTCCAAGTGCAAAACATACAAGTGCAAAAGATCAAGTTGTGATGTTTGATTGGAATTATTTGAAGGCTTGCAATCTAATTGAGTAGAAGCTTGCTATTTGATGATCATGAGCTACTAAGGTATATCTCTAGTTGATCATGTTCTTTTAAATGCATATGAGTTGATTGAATCGGATATATATGCATATGTTGCTTGCTATAAGATGATTGAATGGATAAATTGCTTAGTGATCAAAATTGAGTTAGTTTGAATGGATTTGTTCATGAGACTTCTTTTAGTAAGTGATTTGAATGGATATATGTCTTGTGAGAGTATTCAAACATGTTAGCTCAAGTTTGATTCATATTGGTAGAGTATAGCTCAATTGCTCAAAGTTGTCAAAAATCTGAAATCTGAGCTAGCTGTGATAATAGCCATGTTTGAATGATCAAATCTATTTGGATTGGCTTGAAATTTGGTACACATGCTCTACACTTGTGATATTAGTCGCTGTGCAAAATTCATGATTATTGGATAAGATGTACTTTGGTTTTGGAGTAGATCTTGTCAACTATTGTGCAGCAGTTTTCAGCATGTAGTACTATGGAAAGAATTGAAATCTGGTAGCAATCTAGAAAGCCAATGAAGCTCAAATTTTTATGGCTGCTAGAACACTTAGAGAGGCACATCTCCACCAAATTTCATAGTCATTAGACTTATATTTTGGGAGATATGCATGTTTCTTTGAGAAGGACAGAATCTGCCAGAAAAGTGACAAATATTGGATTAATCTAGAGTCACTTTGATTGAAAGGTCCTCAAGTTGGAATCATGTTTATAAGTGGTTGAGGGACCTATGTTTGGTTTTGAGATGAGCTAGAAGTATGGCAAATATGAGTACAAGTTCATGTGATTGGGAAGTGTATTTGGCACACATTTGGTACTCAAATTGAAGATCAAGACCAACATCAAGATGAAGATAAAGATCAAGCTCTAGTATCAAATTGAAGATCTTTTGGAAGAAAGAAAAGGACTCAAAAAGGAACTCAAAGAGGAATTCAAAGTCACATTTCAATAAGAGTTCAAATGGATCAATCAAGCAAAGTCAATTCAAGTGAGTATCAAGGATGATTCTTTGGAGAGAGATCACTTCTCCCTTTTGTAGGGGCTTGCCGCCTTTTGTAGGTTAACCGAGCATGATGCTTGGAAGGCTAACATGGAAGTGGTGATCTAGAGTATCATTGGAGATGCTTGGTTGGAGAAATCAAGAGATTGATCAAGAAAGAAAGCAAGCAACACCCAAGATAGAAAAGCAAATCATGACAATTCAAGTGGTATTCATATGCAAGCTATGTTCAAATGAAGAAGCAAGCCAACCACAACAAGATAGTGCACTTGATCATATGTGTGAAGATTTGTTCTAATCAATTGGTATCTATTGGTCTTCACCATGGACTTCACATTGCTATTTGGAGCTTAATTGGAATCAAAATGACTATCCTCTACTCCAAGATAGCAAAGGTATCATTGTAATGTGCATGATCATATTCATCCCTTACTAGTATGCGGTTAGTGCATATAGTACATGCTCAATAGGATCATGCATAACAATTGAAAAGTTTAAATTCATAGCCTACCACTATTGCTTGATTGACTATATGATCTAGTGGATAGTATGTGAATTTGTTCATGAGCTAGTGAACCCAAGTACTTGATCTAGAAGATGAACATTCAAGTGTCTAATTCAACATGAGTAAGATAACCATTGAAAGATGTGTGAAGAAGCTTACTCTAGAGCAAACCGAGTTAGATATCTTATGCAATATTGCCTAGTTCAAGTCACAAATGAGAAGCTCATGAAGACGACAAGAGTTCAAGAAGAAGACAATAATGCAAATGGATATCAAGTTTAAACTTCCATTCAAGTGGTATCCTACAAGACTTCAAGTGATCCTCAACTATAAGTGATCAAATCAAGCAAAGCATCCCTCTTCAACAAGAGCTCAAGTTTATAAATTGGATGACCCATGCTATGACATAAGGGAGGTGCCCCACCTAGTGGTATCAAGGTCAAAGATCCCTCAAGTGGGTTTCATTCCAACACATATAGTAGTGTCCATCAAAAATGAAGCCTAAAGTGTCAACCATCTACCCTAGTGTCACCCTTTGTGAGAAAAGAGCATACCTTTTATGGTCATTGATGACAAAGGGGGAGAAGTTATGGAAAAGATATGTCAATTATGATATGTCAAGGACAAAGAGGGAGAAAAGAAGATGGACATGGATCAAGAGGGAGCAAGATTGAAGGATCAAAATTCTTGGACAATGAGAGCACACAAGTAGGGGGAGCAAGCTCATGAACTTGGTTGTTGCATTTGATATGTGCATAATCATGTGCTTGCTTGCATTACATAAGTTTTAAAATTTTATATGCATGCTTGTGTGGTGTATGCTAGTTATAGGATTTAATTGATGAATTGATAACTAGCATGCATAGGTTAATAGCTAGGCTTGTGCTTTTAATGCAAAACTAGACCCTTGCTATTAATGTTGATCTCACGGGGTTTTCTAGTTTTTATGATGTCTAGCTACTCTTCGATGCTAAGGATGAATCAAAATGTGGTATGCACGCTTCAAAGGTAAAATTTCATCATGTATACCTTAGCATCACTTAGTAGTGCTAACACTCCCACAAATTTCATATTTATGCGTGTGTGCAAGCTTGAAACCAAACCATTTGAGCACACATGTAGGGGGAGTTAACACTACAAAGTTGGGTTGTATGGTGCTTATCCAAATTCTCTTATATGGTCTTAACGTTGGATAAGTAACATAGAATCCAAAGAGCTTAATTTCCATATCTTTGTAGAGTTGTCATCAATTACCAAAAAGGGGGAGATTGAAAGGTCCTAGTTTGGTTTTGGTAATTGAGTGACAACTTAGGTGGACTAATATGTGTTTGAAGTAAATTACACAGGTGATTAGTCCATAGGTGATCATGTGTGAGCAACATATGCCATAGAGGAGAATTGGCTTGGAGGGTGTTGCAATGCTCATGCATGAAGATGAAGAAGGAGCTTAATGCATATGTGACATGACATGTGGTCATATGGCTAAGATGAAGAAGATCAAGGCAAGACTTGGCTTGATGGACCGGTTGCGAAGGTGAAGGGCAAGTTGAGGCTTTGAAGCCGTTGGTACCGAGTGTCGGGAGGCTTAAGCAAGACTTGGCGCCGAAGGACCGAAGCGATGGTGAAGAGCAAGTGATGTCAAGATCGATGGACCATGGAGGCCATGTGATGATATGAAGTGGATCATATCATTTGAAGATAGGTTGGTGCATGTGTTGCATCAACACCGGAGGAGATGGAATGGAATGCGCAAGGCAAAGGTATATTTGTAGGGCATTTCATTTCACCGGTCATAGGTGTGTAGAGAAGTTTATGACCGGGTTTAGGATAGATGGCCGTACTATTAAGAGGAGCAAACTTGTTTGCATATCGGTCATCTAGTGCCACTTGAGCGATCTAACTTTGCGATGTTACTATGATCGAGTGGCGTGGTGAGTGCAAGTGAAAATCCTTTGAAAAATGATTGTGAAAATGCTAACACACTTGCACAAGATGATGAACACTTGGTGGTGTTAGCACATTTGCAAAGGAGAAGTTGTTGAAATAGTTTTGGATCAAAACAGAGAAGAAAATGAAGTTTTCTGTGTGTTGTCGGTGGTACCGACCTGGGGGTGTCGGTAGTACCGACCCAGGAGGGCTGTTTGCAGCCTCTCTGGATGTGGCTCGTTTTTGGCCTGGCGGTGGTACCGCTATTACCTCGGTACTACCGCCGGCGGTGGTACCGACCAGGGGTCGGTGGTACCGTGGCCCTGAAGGGGTTTTGCGGAGCTCTCTGGAAGTGGCCAATTTTGGCCTACCGGTAGTACCGCCATTACCTCGGTAGTACCGCGCTCGGTACTACCGACTCAAGGCCGGTGGTTGGCAAGTTTGCGGAGCTCTCTGAAGTTGAGTGGAAGATGACCTGGCGGTGGTACCGCCATAGGGCCGGTACCACCGGGCTCGGAAGTACCGACCAGGGGGTCGGTAGTTCAAGAGTCAGGAGGAAGTTTTTGAATGCGTTCGAAAGTAGCCTGCCGGTAGTACCGCCATAGGGCCGGTACTACCGACCTCGGAGGTACCGACCAGAGAGTCGGTGCTTCGCCTAAATCAGCGGGCCTTGTGGTAACGGCTAGTTTGACTAAGCCGGTAGTACCGCCCAGGAAGGGTCGGTACTACCGACCGAGGCGCAGGAAAGGGGAAACGGCTAGTTGGCCGCTCCCCTCTATAAATAGGAGTTGAGGCCGGCTTAGGGCCGGCTGCTGAGCACTCCAAAGCCTTGGTGGCTTGAGTGGATGTGCCTGGGAGCCCTCTAACTCGCTTGTGCTTGCTAGTGCGCGAATCTATTGCGAGTGAGCGATTCTAGTGCGTTGCTTTGAGAGATAGCATCGAGTGGCACTAGGTGTTCGAGTTGCAAGCCGGTGGTGCTTATTACTCTTGGAGGTTGCCACCTCCTAGACGGCTTGGTGATCGAGTCTCCGTCGTGAAGCCCGCGTGAAGATTGTGCGTGGCTCCGGAGAAGGATTGTGAGGGGCATTGTGCTCGCCCCGCGGGGATCGCGAAGAGCAACTCTAGTGGATTGCGCGTGTCATTGAGTTACCCTCACTTGTGGGTGAGTTCTTGCGGCGCTCGAGTGTCGAGCTAGGTGTGGTGCCTATTAGCCGCCGAACTACCAAAGTGTGTGGTCGACACAACGGGGACTAGCTTGGTGGCAACCAAGTGAACCTCGGGAGAAAAATCACCGTGTCAACTTCGTGTTCATCTTCTCGGTGGTTTGCAAACTCTTTTCACTAGCTTGTATTTACTTGTTCATATACATGTGCTAGTTGCTCTTATGATTAGTTGGCTTGTGTAGCTTGCTAGTTACCTTCCTTGCTTGTGTAGCATAGAAGTTGATCCCATGAGTGACTAGTTGACTTGTAGTCTTGCTAGTCACATTGCTTAGTTTGTGTAGCTAAGTTGAGCTCTCTAATTTGGCTTGTGTAGCCTTGTTATTGAGCATTGCTAGTGAGCTTAGGCTTTGTGCTTTTTGCTTAGTGGCATGTGTAGGAGCTCCCCGGTTGATTGAGTACTAGTTGCTTAGGTTTGTGTAACCTTGCAAGCTAGAATTGTTTAGGTGAGCTCTAGCTAGCCCGACACCTTATTTGCTTTGTTTAGGATCTTTTATAAGGTGTCATAGAGTATAAGTAGAGGGGTGTAGTCTTGGCTAGACCGATAGATTTAATTCCGCATTTGTTTCGGTTAGCCATTCCGCTGCAATTAAGTTTAAGTTTTTAGAAAAGACTATTCACCCCCCCTCTAGTCCGCCATCTCGACCCTTCACCCCACCATGTCGATAATACACACACCTATCAGCTTCATTAACAGCAAAGCCTGCACTAATTAAAGTAGTGTCAAACTTCTCATGCCATTGTTTAGGTGCTTGTTTCAAGCCATACAAAGATTTCAATAACTTACACACTTTTTGCTCTTCACCTTTTACTACAAACCCATCAGGCTGATCCATATAGATCTCCTCATCCAACTCTCCATTAAGAAAAGTTGTCTTCACATCCATTTGATGAATGAGAAAACCATATGAGGCAGCCAGGGAAAGTAATACTCGAATAGTGGTTAATCTAGCAACAGGTGAATAAGTATCAAAGAAATCCTCGCCTTCTTTTTGGGTATAACCCTTAGCCACAAGCCTAGCCTTGTACTTGTCAATAGTACCATCAGGTCTAAGCTTCTTCTTGAACACCCACTTACAACCCACAGGTTTACAACCAAAAGGCAACTCAGATAACTCCCAGGTACCATTAGAAAGAATCGAGTCCATCTCACTACGAACAACTTCTTTCCAATCATCTGCGTCTGGAGATGCATATGCTTCTATAATAGAAGTAGGAGTATCATCCACAAGGTACACAATGAAATCATCACCAAAGGATTATGCAATCCTTCGTCTCTTGTTCCTCACAAGAATTTCATTGTCATCCTCCTCAAGAACTTCATTAAGTGGTTGTTCAAATGACTTAAGCGGAGACTCAATAGGTGTAGTAAAATCAGGAGTTAATTCAGAGGAAAACTTAGCATTGCTATGCATATCTTTCATAGGAAAAATGTTCTCAAAGAATGTAGCATCACGAGATTCAAAGATCGTATCCACATGCATATCAGGTACTTCAGATTTTACTACTAAAAATCTATAGGCAATGCTATGATGTGCATATCCTAGAAAGATGCAATCCACAGTCTTTGGTCCAAGCTTACGCTTCTTAGAAATTGGAACATTGACTTTCGCCAAACATCCCCACGTGCGTAAGTACGTAAGTGATGGTTTCCTTCCAACCCAATACTCGTATGGAGTTGTCTCTTTATTTCTGTTTGGAACTCTATTCAGGACATGACTCGCAGTCAATAAAGCCTCCCCCCACCATGCCTTAGAAAGACCAGCAGTATATGACATGGCGTTCACCAAGTTAGTCAACGTGCGGTTTTTCCTCTCGGCAATCTCGTTTGATTCAGGAGAATAGGGAGCTGTCCTCTCATGAATAATACCATGTTCCGTACAGAATTCATCAAAAAGCATAGGAAAATACTCACCACCACGATCTGACCTTAGACGTTTAATCTTTCTCTCTAGTTGATTGTCAACTTTAGCCTTATAGATTTTAAAGTAGTCTAGTGTTTCATCTTTAGTTTTAAGCAAGTAAACATAACAATATCTAGTTGCATCATCAATTAAAGTCATGAAATATCTCTTTCCACCTTTTGTCAACACACCATTCATCTCGCAAAGATCAGAATGTATGAGTTCTAGAGGTGCCAAGTTTCTCTCCTCCGCTGCCTTGTGAGGCTTTCGAGGTTGCTTTGATTGCACACAACTATGGCACTTAGAACCTTTGGCAATAGTGAAATCTGGAATTAAACTCAGACTAGACAAACGTGACATTAAACCAAAGTTCACATGACATAAACGAGAATGCCAAATATTAGAACTATCATTAATTGTGCCACAAATATGATTTACTGACTTATTACAAAAATCTGCCAAAGATAGGCAGAACAAGCCTCCGCAATCATAGCCTTTACCAATAAATTGTCCATGCTTAGACATAACTACTTTATTGGACTCTAAAACTACTTTAAAACCATCTCTCAAAAGAAGAGATACGCTAACAAGGTTCTTGCGTATAGTAGGGACATGCTGCACGTTCTTCAGTTGCACGATCTTCCCCGAAGTAAACTTCAGATCTACCGTGCCAACACCACGAACAGAAGCATGTGATCATTCCCCATTAGGACGGAGGAACCTTGAAGCCCCTGATAAGAAGAAAACAGAGAGATATCAGCACACACGTGAATATTAGCACCTGTATCAACCCACCAATTTGGTGATTGAAATACTGATAGTACAGTAGGAAAATTACCATACCCGTCATCAGCATCGCTAGTAGTCACAAGGTTGACATTCTTCTTTTTCCCTTTGCGGTCCGCTCGCTCCGGACACTCTTTGGAAAAATGCCCAAGCTCTCCACAAGTGAAGCACGGCAACTCTGCTTTATTCTTCTTCTTCTTTTTAAATGTAGTAGTAGTTTTGGCATTGAAAGACTTAGGCTTTCCTTTGTACTTGCCATGGTTTTTCTGGACGAAGTGGGCGCTAGCTCTTTCCTCGTTCCCCTTCTCAATGTTATCTTTAGCCCGAGCCTTCTCTTCAACATCAAGAGATGCTATCAGGTTTTCAACTGATATTTTCTGTCTCTTGTGTTTAAGGCTTGTAGCGAAATTCCTCCAAGAGGAAGGTAGCTTTGCAATAATGCACCCAGCCACAAACTCATCGGGTATAACACAGTTAAGGAGTTCAAGCTCTTTTGCCAGACGGTGTATCTCATGAGCTTGTTCGACTATAGATTTGTTCGCAACAATCTTGTAGTCATGAAAAGTCTCCATGATGTACAACTCTCTGCCAGCATCTGAAGCACCAAAGGTAGCTGCCAGATGATCCCACAAAGCCTTTGCGTCTTTAATGTGTAGAATTGTATCAAAGATATGATCAGCAAGAACATTCTGCACAACTCCCACAAAGATTTGGTTGGCATCCTGGAAAGCTCTCTGATCATCTTCAGAGATATTTCCCTCGGGCATACCAGCACTCACCCAGAACACTTTCATGGCCGTCAACCAATTGGTGACCTTAACTTGCCATCTCTTAAAGTGCTCTCCAGAAAAAATTTCTGGCTTCAGCGCATCAACAAAACTAGCCATAGTTAATTCTGGAAACCTATAATAAGGTTTTTGGATTGTTAAAAGAATAGGCAATTTCCAGATTAAAACCAGAATATAAATCATGATAAATTGATGATCTAGATATCTCAGATTGTATTGTTTACTAGCATAACAAAACATGCATAACATGATCTCATACATGACAACCGGTGTAAACACAGCTCGTACACCAGATAGATTAAAAAGCAAGAACAAAGGCATAAGATCTGGTATAATCATAGACATTAGATCACGAACGCGTACCTTTCTGTTGCTGGAGAAGACGTTGGTGGAGTCGGTGCTAGAAGACGGTGGCGGAGTCGGTGCTGGACGATCCTCGATGAGCGCTAGAGGAAGAGCTCGGAGCAGTTGACGACGAGTACGTCTTGACGCAGCGCCGCTTGACTTGGATGGTAGACGACCCGTTGTTGAAGACGAGAGCAGTCGCGCGACGAGCGCTTCCCAAAAATCTTATTCGCCTTCTCCCGGTGCAGGATCACAAAGGCGAGGGTTCCGGAGACCTGCTCGCCCGGTCGCTGGTGCACGCAAGCGAACGGACTGGAGACGACTAGACGGCAGCGCAAAAGCGATATGAGGCAAACCCTAATTCGAGAGGTGTTGAGATGCGTTTTGGCGTGGCCGATAGGTTGCTTATATAGCCCTGTTGAACCAACCTCGTGTCGCGATCACGATCTAAATCAGTTTAGGACTCTTGAGTCGTAACTGTTTAGGACTCTGCAACTTGAAGGCCAAGAAACCAAAAACTAAAACTGCAAAAGGAGACCGCGCTCCCGCAAGGCGAGGAGCCTGATTTCGGTGGACCATTCACGCAGGCCAAAAAATTATTATGTCGATTTTTTTTCCAGAAAATGAATCAGCGCGAAGGTGGGGGTGTGGGGATCGAACCATGGTGGGTTCGGGCTGAGCATTCCACGGGCGTGCCACGTGGGGAGGGGGAGAAGTCGGTCCGTGCGATTGAGGGGTGAGCACGGTGAGAAGCCTCGCACAAACTTTTTCTATCAACCATCAGATCTGATCTATATCTTTTAATAGCCTTTGATTTTAATGGAGACGAAATTTTATGTACGTTTTATTGGGTGCACAGTGGTTGAGACTCTCAGCGGGGAACGTTTTTGTAGGTGAATCTAAAATAATTTAAGTGTTCCATTAGTATGGATCAGAGCGAAACACAGACACCACTGCCCCCTCTCTCCATTATTATTGTACTTCACAGATCGAGTGCCCCGCTCGGTCGTCCTCTCTTCCCCTCTTCCTCCATCGAGAGGCCAGAGCAATCAATCACCTGGAGCTAGAGATCCCCGCCAGGCCGCCACGCCCACATCTGAAGAGCAACCAAATTGAGGTGTGCATAATCTCTCCGTCTCTCGATCTCTCAGTCTCACTCGTACTGTATACAGTAAGATCTTTCAGAGCCTTCCATTTCGATGGTCGATGGGTTCACTATACATACGTTGATAACAGCTGCTATATATATTCGATTCGAATGCATCTTCCAAAAAAGGTCCAGCAACCTCCACGTACCTTCAAACCAATCTATATATCAGTGCATATCTGTAAATCTTACTTGGTTAGTTTACTTTGTGCCTTCCATCCTTTTGCTCTTTATAAAAAAAAAATTATTAAAAATAGGTGTATATCTATATATCCTCACTACATAATCTTTATCTGATATCGACGAGTGAAGTGTTTCTCCCAATTACTTCCCTTCGTTCTCCTCAAGTAGAGGCCCCTACAGGCGTGGAAAGTTCCTCCCCCATCCCTGTCCCCGTCCCGCTAGCTATTCTATTATGGACAAAAGCGAACCTAAAATCCAAAGAAATACTCCTAGCAAGTTTACAGTATAAAGAATCTCGTAGATCTGGTTTGCCATGAAATCGATCCAGTCGTTCCCACCTCAGAAAATACAAAATACAAAAGCAGATCGAACTGAAAGCAGATGCACATGGTGTGGTCCGGACCTCCGATCCGGCAGCCTGTTCGAATACTGGATCGCCAGCAGGTCCCAGCAGGCAGCAGATGATGACCGCTGGGGTGGCTGCTGGCCGGGGGCGGGACTGGGAAGAGAGGTCGCTCAAGACTAGGTTACAGCTTTAGCTTATGACTGTGTTTAGATGCATAGTGAAAATATTTTAGGGTGTCATATTAGATGTTGAGACAAAGCTATTAAGTCTATATTAAATGTTTACTACAGCACCATATCGTCGAACCATGTACTAATTAGGCTCAATACCAGATTCGTCTCGCGATATCGAGACTCTGACTGAAAAATTAGTTTTATAATAATTAGTCTAGATTTAATATACTTCATTTTTGTCCCAGTACTTGATGTGATAGTTGAATTTTTTTAGAGTGATGGCATCTAGATATTGGTCCCACCCCACACGCGATGATCTCCGCCCCGTGATCCCGGATCTGGATGATTTTTTTACCCTTTATTTAATCGCATGCACAGAAGAATCTTTACCATCTTTTAGGAGATTTTTTTTTAGGAGTTCCCTAGTAGATGAATTCACCACGGAAAACGGCAAGGAGCTACGTAGTACTATATACGTATTCTGCATCCATTGTCTGTCAATGTGCGGACAGCACACGTGGGAACGACATGTGGGTGTGAAAACGTGCCAACTGTCACTTGACTCTGAGAATGGATTGGATAGCAGGCTACAATGTGATGTGATAGAACAGGGCAATGTAAAATACTCCCTCTGTCCAACAAAACATGCAACTATGGGTTCTGTGTCACAAAAAGTAGTTTGTGTTTGACTAAATTTCTAGTAAATATTATTCACATTTATGACTCCAAATTAATTTATTAAAAAAATGTATTTCGTAACGAATCTAATGGTATTTATTTGATATAATAAATATTAATATATTTTTATCTATAATTAATCAAACTAGAGATACTAGATCATGACAGTGTGCTAGAATTGCATGTTTTTATGGACGGAGGGAGTACTAGGTTGGTTTTCGCGCTCCGCCGCGTCTATCTAGTTGGCTTCATTAGCACCATAACTAGTTTAGTGCCCATGCTAACGCCACGGTTTCGCTTGATGACGCATTTGAGAACGGAACAACTAAAGTTATTTTTTCATAGCTCAAATTTCACACAATTGTAATAGTTCTGAATCGGTGTTATCTACTAATCCACGATACCCAATATGATTTATATATAATAGAGGTACCTCAGATACAATAGTTTCTTGTTTCGTCATCGACGATATCATCTTCCATGTCTTCCACGTGCATGCAAAGCCGATTGTGCGTTGGTTACTTGGCGTTCCAGTTTTTTTTATGTCTCCCGCCGCGCGCGGTGATGAAAAGCCGACTCGCGATGGTACCTTTCGCCAACGTGCGTCGCGTTCAAGAGTAGGTTGTGACCATTGTCAGATCGTAGTAAAACTTACTCAACTACGTTAGATATTATGCTTAGGATAAAAATAAAAAAAGTTATTTTATCTTAATTAGTGTTACTAACATATCGATAATCATATGATTTAACAACATCACAGGAATAGTAATAATTATAAATAAAATATGGATTTAATTAATGTTATTCGTGCTTTAGGTAGAAGAATAATTTTATTATACGTTTATAATCCTTATTTTATTTAGATGATAATAAACTGTTATTGCAATGGTTTAAACTAATATAATATCGACAACATTGTTTTTCAAAATCGTGGGACAACGTTGCTACACTGACGGTGGCCGCATTGCTTCAGTGGTGTACACGTGGAGCGCTTGCCTGCAGACGCGACTGACGGCGTGCGCGTGAAGGCTCGCGTGCATGGACACAGCCGCCTCGCTACACGGACGGTGGGCTCGCGTGCATGGCGCTGGCAATCGACTGTTTGTGCATAGAGGTTCGTGTGCGTCAACGCTGACGGCGGCCTCGCTAAACGGACAGTGGGCTCGTGTACATTGCGTTGGGTGTTTTTTTTCGCTTGTTCATGTATCTACGCGAATGACGACCAACATTCGTTTAGACAGACAGAAGAATCGTGTGCATAAGTCTCACCTGCGTTCATGGAGTTTGACGACAGTCTCGGATAGTGGACGGTGATTGGCCGGCGTCGCCTTCGTCCGTGGAGTCAGATGATGGCGGCCTCGGTCCGCTGACGGTGGCCACGCAGCTGCGAACACGGACGATGTCTTTGTGAGACAACGGCCGGTGGCCCTAGCAAATTTTTTCGATTTAGACGGTGACCTCGTAATTTTGCACGGACGCCAGCCTCACAATTTTTCTCCCAAGCGCACGATCTCATCTGATCTCACGTGTTGGCAATACTTTTTCACAATCTAACGTGATTGACGCTTAGTTTGTTTTCTTTTTGGCAAAAAAAATTCTCACACGCTCACGATCTCATATTTTTTCTGGCAATATTAGCGTGTGTTTTTTTGGCAATAATTCTTCACCGATCTAACGTGATTGGTGCTTGGTTTGTTTTGTTTTTTGAAAAAAAATTTCTCACACGCGCATGATCTCATCTCATATACACACGCGCATGATCTTATCTGGTATATATATATTTCCTTGTGTGAAGGAGGAGGATGTATACCATACATTTAATCTGGTCCATTGGATATGAGTGAGTAAGGAGAGAGAAGGTTACACAACAAATCTGGATGGTCGATTATTATAGAGTCAATTTTCTGGGTACAGTTTCGTGTGTGGCTTTAGTGAGGCCATCTCAGCGGGGGAGATTTCTTTGGTACACCAAACAAAAAAATGAGATGATGCTTTAGTAGAGTAGAATATGGTGATTGAATAGTGGATAATTAAATAATAAATACCGGGGGATAACATTGTACCTTATATATATAGAAAATCATGAGGTCAGAGAACTTTCAAGAGTTGGTATAGTTTACTTAATAAAATAATAGATATAGTAAGTTAATAGAAAAAATAGCAACCTTAAATTATGTCCTTCTGCAATAGTTTTATATAATAGCTTGTTAAACGACGTTGCATTCGGAACTATTTCTAAGACAACCAATTTTTTAATATTTTTTGTGTCTTATCGCTTTCTCATCTAAAATCCTTTATTTTTTTAATTTACTCATCATGTATCTATTTTTTTTTTACTTTGATCTCTCAAGAAAAACGTCATAGGGAAGCAGATACGGAGTTTCTCTCAGCTGTAAAACTTATGAGTTTTACAAAAAAATATCTTGTAACGCTTTATTTTTTAAGTAGCTCTTTTAATTACTAAACCGCTGAAAAACATTTTTTTCCTCTTATTTGTTTAAATATCAAAATAGAGTGTTATTTTTACATAACTCTTGTAGATGCTTTTATAAGTCTAATAAAAAAACAGATAGCAAACTTGTGTAAGCTTACTTTATGGTTCGAAAATCAGGTGGCTATAGTTTATGTTATATATGAGTAAAAAAAGTGAATGCACACAACCATACACTTGGACGACTTACACGGTAGATATAGGAATACTGCACATGCCAAGGCCTGCCGTATATGCTTGATGCTAAAAAAAATCTGATAGCCAATATACGTGACCATGTGGAGCTGTGTAGGATGTACACAAACGCTAGAAGAGCAGAAATCCTCCTGCAGGTAAGGTTTGTATTATAATCAGAGGGGCGGAAGCACTACACCTTTACCGTATCTGCATTTCGTGTTTATATAGAATTGCTGGAATATTTCAAGGGTGAGCATCTCCAACAACTCCCTAAATTAGCTTGGTATTCTTATAAACTTGGCAAAAACACAAAAAACCTTCTCCAACAACTCTCTAAATCAACTTGGTATTTTTCTCAAGTTGCTAAAATCCACCCTCGCGCGCGTATCTTTCCGCAGTGCGGAACGAGTGCCTATCCGCTCCGTCTACGTCTGGCGGCGAGGAGGGAGGGAGTGTCGGACGGGTGATGCCTGCAGGTGGGGCTGCTTCGGCGGGTGCAGGAGCCGGATCGGAGGCAGGGACGGCGGGAGCGGGCTCGTCGCGGCGGCGCTTGAAGAGCCCCGCATCGCGGTCCAGGCGGCGGAGGGCGAGGAGGCCGTCCTCGCGGCGGCGGCGCGAGCGGCTGAAGTCAACGCGCTGCTTGTAGGAGCCACGGCGGGCCTCGTCGGACTGCCGGCACGGGGCGCGCGGCATGCCGGAGATAGGTGGATCTGCTACCGTTCAGAGAGCAGCCGCCGATTCTCCTCAGGTTCGGCTCCGGCGTCGAGTGGGAACTTGCAAAGTTGGTACTGCTCCACCGATTCTCCTCTGTAAACTTCAATAC
Source organism: Coix lacryma-jobi var. lacryma-jobi (assembly GCA_009763385.1). NCBI lineage: Eukaryota > Viridiplantae > Streptophyta > Magnoliopsida > Poales > Poaceae > Coix > Coix lacryma-jobi. The sequence goes on along the minus strand of CM019831.1, from coordinate 118,412,197 downwards.
GGAGCAGCTCAAAAAAAAAAGATCGGCGTGCCCAGAGCCTCATCAGCTAGCGGCGGAGATGGTGGGCGCCATGAAGCTCTTGGTGACGCAGACGCCGCGGCTGCAACCACCGCCGCTGGGTCCCATCTGTAAGCCTCTGTTTTTATCAAGTTGGAATACTAAGTTGTTGGAGATAGCTCTTTTTTTCACTTGCTAAATAAAATAGCAACTTGCTAAAACTCAAGATATACCAAGTGAAATTTACCAAATTCTTGGAGATGCTCGGTACTTGACCGGTAAGCCCAAATACAAACCTGATATCCATCTATAATAACTAACCGGTCAAGTCGTTTGTATGTTTACATACTCCCTCCAGTTTGGTAAAAGAAGTCGTTTCAGACAGCGACACGGTCTCCAAAACGTAACTTTGACCACTTATTTCTTTAAAAATATTTATTAAAAAGTGGTATATGTATATTTTTATGAAAGTATTTTTCAAGACAAATTTATTTATATGATTTTTACATATCTAAACTCAACAATTTAAAAGTTATTCATGATTTATATTTCCAATGTTTGACCCAAACCTTGTTCAAAACGACTTCTTTTACCGTACTGGAGTAGTAGATAGCAACAAACTGTATCCTATACCAAGTCATCTAATAGGCACGGCATGGCAATGCTCTCTGATACATATAAACTTATTCGTTGATACTTCCCCCGCTATGGGTGAACTCAATGGCCTCGTTCTTGGAGTCAAGATGAGTTTGTTTATTTGGCTCTAGGTCAGTAGGTGGGCTGGAGCCTGGCTCTCGTTAGCCACCGTGCGTCCCTGGCTTGGCTTCCAAACAATGCGAGGGGCGGGTGTTTTTTTGGACCCTGCTTGGCCAAGCACCCGGTTGCCATTTCTGTCAGCTCCCAGTGTTGGCTCGTTGGGATAAGACTACACTACCAGATTTTCCTTCTTTGCCGAGTACTTGTAACACTTGGCAAAGCCCTAAATACAGTCGGTAAAGACTTTGTCGAGTGCTACACTCGGCAAAAAGCACAAGACAAAAAAGGTGACGACAAAAGAGCTCTTTGCTGAGTACCTTTTGTCGGACACTCGGCAAAGAAAAGTACTCGGCAAAGTAAAAATAAAAAAACCCCAAAAATAGAAATTTTTTTGTAGTTAGGGGAGGGCCCCACTGGGTAGCGTCCGTCCGTCTCCATCGAAGTCACAAGACATGACATTTTTCGCGCAAACCACTTGGTTTGGTATCATTATGTCCAAACCACTCCTCACTAGCAATGTGACCAACATACTAAATCTCTTGGGAAGACATCTCAAAAATTTGTTAGAGAAGTCTTTGTCCTTCACTTGTTCTCCAAGTGCCGTGAGATCATTGACTAGCACTTGAAGCTTATTGAACATGTCTGGCGGGTCGATATAGAACTACCCCTATAAATAGGATCATTGTAGGGGGCGGCTGATAAGACCAGTAATCCCTAAAAATAGATTTGTAGGAACGACACGTTCGAGAATAGTTTATAAACTAGAGTCGCCCCTCAAAACAAAGGAGCTACAAATACTATTTTAATAGTAAACTAATCTTCACTATAAACATATAAAAGGTTTAGTCCATTGCAGAGCATGGGCATATTCGCTAGTTACTGAAAATACAAAATTGCATTAGTGGTATCATTAATTTGCATCACCCGTAAAGAACATAAAAAGTACAATATTTTAGCATTACTATGCTGTGGATTTTGGGTAGGTGATAAGAACGATTTTTTTCAGAAGACATAAGTTGTTCCATATGATCACTGCAGTCTTTATTTAAAGAAAAAAATATTGCTGCACCAAACTGAAGCCACTCTAATGACCTATTCAAGCAAGCTGATATTTGGTCTAATCTTGTTTCAGAGAAAATCAAAGCCAGCTAGCTGCCAATAATGGCGGCCGTCCTTGATGCTTTGGCATCCTATGTCCAAAAAATGTTGATCGAGATGATTAATGAAGAAGTGCATATGCTGCTTGGAGTCCCTAAGGAGATCAACAAGATGAGACCGAAGCTCGATGACCTCAAGAACTTCCTCGCTGATGCTGACAGGAGGAACATTACTGACCTGAGCGTGCAAACATGGGTGACAGACCTCCGGGGTACCATGTATGATGCCACAGACATCATCGATTTTTGCCGGTTGAAGGCCATGGATCGAGGTCGACCAAGCCCAGAAATGGGGTGTTTCAGCCCCTTGATCTTGTGCTTGCGGAATCCCCTCCATGCCCACCACATTGGAAGGCGCATCAAGAACCTAAACGAGAAGCTAAGTGATATCAAGGCCCGCGGAGAATCATTTAATTTCACCAACCTTGGTTCCTATGAGGACCACAGAAGGAAGGAGATATCATCTCCTCCTTCTACCCGTGAGACCTCAGGGGAGCTTGATGAGTCGGGTTTGGTTGGTCAAAAGATAAAGGAGGACACGAGAAATCTAGTAGAGATGATCACCAAGGTGGAGGAACAAGAATACAACAAAATTGCAGTTTTCGCCATCGTTGGAGTTGGCGGTATTGGCAAAACCACCTTGGCCAAGAAGATCTTCAACGATGACATTATAGAACAGAAGTTTACAAAGAAAATATGGTTGAGTGTCAACCAAGACTTCAATGAAATTGAGATTCTGAGACGATGTATTACTGGAGCTGGGGGAGATCACCATGCAGCTGGAGATACAAAGGTCACATTGGAGCGAACTCTTAAGGAAACCATCAAGGGGCATAAAACCTTACTAGTGATGGATGATGTTTGGGATCACCATGCATGGGAGGATGTGCTTAAAGATCCATTGTCCAGCGTCTTAACCTGTGGTAGCCGTGTTCTTGTCACCACCAGACATGACACAGTTGCTCGAGGGATGAAGGCTGTGGAACCCCACCACCATGTCAACAAAATAGAGCCAGAAGATGCATGGTTATTACTCAAGAAACAGGTCCGTATAATTAACCGTATATGAGTTAATTCATTTTTTCCTTAACACAATTATAGCTAGGATTGCTATACGTTCATTTTGCCACACTTTAGCATCATTGTCTAGCTAGCTACTCTGACCTGATTAGAATATTATTCAGTACGTCATTCCCTGTTGATTCTCTGCCGATCTCCACAACAGGGAATCATATAGACTAACGTGTCCAGTGCACTCTTAAAATGTTTCATGTAAGCAAAATTTCCATTTCTTAATGCAATTGTGCTAAATGATATAGGGTTTCTCTCTAAACTTCCTGTCAAACAGACGGAGAAGGGTTTTTTTATAACAATGCACTTGTTCCAAAATGATATTATTATTAACAAATTAGAAGCTGTTAAAATACACTCGTATCGCCTCAAATGAAAACATCTAAGGGTACGTACAACCCACAAACAAGATTATCTCTAAGGGCATCGAATCTGTCATACATACAACTAAAACGATGAATCATACCATGGAGAGACTGTTTCGCTGTATGCAAGCTATTTAATACTTTGTATGTAGCCAAGATCAATTAGGAAAACTACTTTGTATACGCTTGTGTTACTATTTGATAAATAATAAATAAGTTTAAATAAGATGAACACCGTTACAAAACTGTTTTAAATTGTCAATATAAATAATACATTTTATCTTTGTATTACTTGTCTTTGAAAAGATCCAATGCACCCTCTTGATGCTTCCACACTTGGATTACATGTCTATGAGCTTATTATTGATGAAAACACATGAAGCATCTATCTTAATATCTTTATAGCACCCCAGAGTCCAAACGACTCAAGTCCATTCTGCAAACTGAGCGAACCACACACCACCATCCCACTTACGCTCGTCCTCGCTTCGCGTAAAAGGATTAACCCGAAGATGGCGGGATCAACTCTAGAAGCCTTATATGTTGGTCTAACCCACTCTAAACAACCAAGGTAGGACTAAACACCCCCCAATAATATCTCATTAACAAGCACATTGGTCACCATGAGCCAAATTCTAAACTAGGCTGGGTGTTACATACAACCCCTCAAAGGATCTGACATCTTCATCGGTCCAACACACCCTCAACCAGGCAAATGAGACCAAGAACGTTCCTCTCTTAGCACACACGACCACACATCCAGTGCCAACACATGTGGCATGTCGTGCACCCCGTAGGGCCTACATGAGCAATAAACCCCCATGTCCACACCTTGCCTGCACGCGCCCGTGGCCGCGAAGGTCGGCTCTAATACCATTTGTAATGCCCTAGAGTCCAAATGGCTCAAATTCACTTTGCATGTTGAGCGAATCACACCTGTCACCATCCCACTTACGCTTTCGTCCTCGCTTCATTTAAATGGATTAACCTGGGGATGGTGGCATAGACTCTAGAAGCCTTCTATATTGGTCTAACACACTCTAAATAATCAAGGTGAGACTAAGCTCCCCCCACAATATCTCATTAACAAGCACATGAGCTATCATGGGCCGAATTCTTAACTGGGCCCAGTGTTACACCCTTGCCTGCTCATGTAAACCCTCATCCATCCTGATCCGCTACCTGTGCACAGACTGTGATCACGCATATGCTCATCACCAAGGTGAGCTCATCTGTAGTTCTGCACTCACATTGCTATGCTGCCTCTCATGGTACATCTTCATCAGTGCCTCCCTGAATTGAGTAGCCTACACATAATCATCAAACAGCGCAGTCCATGATACTGTACATCTCTCAGGCATATTATCAAACAGGTCTCTTGCTTCATCAACCTGGCCTAACCTAATGAGCCAACAAGAAAGCAAAGAGGTCTAGGAAACCACAATCCTCACTTGCATGCCATCAAACAACTTCCAAGTTGAGTTCATGTCAGCACTCCCAAAGTCTCGGAGCACTCTCGCCGCCCCCGACCACATACACAGCGACCATTGATTTGCTACATGGGCATTGTGTCCCATCCCGAGCTTGACCTCTCGGGAGAGCTGTGGGAGAGGAGCCGCTGTCGAACCACAACCACGATGAAGGGTCTCGGTCGCCGGCGTTGCCACTGAGGCGTCCTTGCTTTTCCGGGCCAAGACGCTTGACATCTTGGGCGACGAAGAGAGTGGAGTCCCTCATACATGTGTCGGGACCCATGTGTCATTGACTTGGCCGTGCATCGCTGCTGGAGCTGTCTTCAATGCATTGGAGAACAGAATGTTCCTGTCGTCTCATGAGGCAATGCCGGCTCCGTCTCTAGACTCCCACAGGGTGTTTTTAGTAAAAGATGCGACAAAGAGGCCTAAGGTACCCATTGTATATGCCCTAAAGATGAACCAGCTAGTTCCCTATTTAATACATATTGAAAACATTAAATTAGTATTACCAATTAATTAAGTTTATTGTGAAAAAAATTTCTGAGGTTGTTGATCTATACTATATATCACAAAATGCTCTCCTATAAACTTCAACCCCAACTATATATATTTTTTTGTGACGTATGGAGATGAACCAGCTAGTTTCTTGATGGAAGATATCTTGGAAGTTGCCAATAGTGATATATTTCATACTTAGTCAATATGAGTTGCTTGCAGGTTGTAGGGAATAACAATGATGGACCTAAGATTGAAATGCTTAAGGATATTGGAATGGGAATTATAGCAAAATGTGATGGTTTGCCACTTGCTATCAAAGTAATGGGAGGTCTGTTGTGCCAGAAAAGGACAAGACGAGCTGACTGGGAAAATGTTCTAAATGATTCAGTATGGTCAGTATCTCAAATGCCTAAAGAGCTAAACAATGCAGTATATCTTAGCTACCAAGATTTGCATCCTAATTTGAAGCCTTGCTTTCTGCATTACTCCCTCCTCCCTAAGAGCACAGTGTTATTCCTTCATGACATTGTTGGCATGTGGATTAGTGAAGGATTTGTTCATGGGAATTCATATGACTTAGAAGTATTAGGAAAAGGGTACTATGATGAGTTAATATCGAGGAACCTTATAGAACCGGACACAAAGTATGTCGATCAGCTAGCTTGCAATATGCATGATGTTGTTCGCTCATTTGCTCAATATGTTGCTAGAGATGAAGCACTAGTAACTCACAACAGTGAAATTGATTCTACTGGTGGTGAACTTAATCCTCAGAAGTTGATCCGATTATCACTTGATACTGAAGGATCAAAATCAAGTGAATTAGAGTGGAGTTCTCTAAAAGCACACAAATCATTGAGAACACTAATATCAGTTGGGCATATAAACATCAAGTCTGGTGATTCACTATCACATTTTAAAAGTTTACGGACTCTACATATTCAATATGTAGAATTTGATGGATTAGCTGAATCTTTGTATCAACTAAAATACTTGAGGTATTTGTCCATACAGTACACTCAGACATCAAGACTACCAGAAAATATTGGCAAGTTGAAATTCTTACAACACATTAGCCTTTCGGGATGTGAAAATTTGGTAAAGCTTCCGGAAAGCATTATAATGCTACAACAACTTAGATATCTTAACCTTAATGGCACAAGTATAAGTAATATTCCAAGAGGTTTTGCACAACTAACTAATTTGAGGAAATTATATGGGTTTCCGACCCACGTGGATGGTGATTGGTGTAGTTTACAAGAATTAGGGCCCCTCACCCATCTCATAAGACTTCATATAAGTGGCCTAGAAAAAGCATCAGTTTCCACATTTGCCACTAAGGCCAGGTTAGGTGAAAAGATGCATCTAAGCTATTTGCTATTAAGTTGCATACCTAGCCATAGAGATGATGGACATTCTGTAAAGGAGCAACAAGGTATATCTGAGAAAGAGCATCAGCAAATAGAGGAGTTATTTGATGAGCTCTGCCCTCCAACATGCCTAGAGTTTCTTCAAGTCCGAGGTTATTTTGGTCGGAGGCTCCCAAAGTGGATGATGTCGACAACAGTCCAGCCTCTTGGGTGCTTAAGGATTCTCATGTTGGAAGACTTGCTATGTTGCACTGAATTTCCTGATGGCTTATGTCAGCTCCCCTGCTTGGAGTTCTTACAGATACTACATGCCCCAGCCATCAAACATATTGGGCCAGATTTTTTGCAACCATCTTTGGAGAACTTTGGTTCTGTTTTTAAAGTTCAGGTACTTAAAAGCCGTAACCTGGAGAGGATCAGTAATCTCCCACAAATGACAGATCTCTTGGTCTCTTCATGCCCAAGGATGAATATGTTGGACGGGGTGCCAGCTCTACAGAGACTCGAGCTGCAAGATTATGCTATGGAAACACTGCCAGGATACCTGCAGGATGTGAACCCAAGGCATATGCTGGTACACTGCTCCTTATCGTTGCTCACTTCTATAGCAACACAGAAATCTAGCCATGAGTGGGACAAGTTCAGCCATATCCAGCAAGTCAAGGCCTATGCACATGATTACGACAATGAAATTCCAAGGCAATGGTACATGTTATACACAAGAGATCCTTGGAACTTGGATACAAATATCAGCTCCCCGTGCTACTCTTCAGGTAAATTATAGATTGAGCTTAGCATGAACATATAATTATTGAACACGTTAGGAGGTTCTTATCTTAGCCCAGTACATGATCAGTAACATAACTTAGTGAAGAAATTAAATCTTAGCTACTGATTAGAGCCTGTAGTTTCCATATATGCCTCCGATGTTGCTGCAAGCCTTTTCATCAATTCCAAGCCTGAGTTCTCTGCTAATGAAGGCCAGTTGACATTGGGTAACAACACCTCTTATTAGATCTCCAAGGTTCTGCCCTGAACGTAGATGATGAGCTACTAACCCCTTGTAATGTCTAATAGATCAGTTAGATTGGATGTCGGGACAAGTAGCTTAATACCCATATCACATTTGTTCTTATTATTAACAGGGCTGTCAAGGATCAGGGCAACTAACTAACACATTACACATTAATTACTAATAGTAATAGCCTAATAGGTGGACCTCAATTGTGTGTCATGTTGGAATAATAATTGTTTCGCTGCATCATGAGTAAATTTCATATATGCTTCTACATTTTTTCACTTGTTGGTGCATGTATATTTTCAGGAGATGAAGAAGCATAGAACGTGATGTCGAGCAGCAAGCAGGAGGAGACAAACAAGTATATACACACATATGCGGTATGACTCTCATGTGACGATTACTAGTTTCGCTGCCTTCTATTTAATCCAGTGTGTTGGGGCACAGATAACCTGATCACAAAGGCTTGCCTTGTTCCCTCTCGCTCGTCTTTGGACTAACAGGTAAACAAAAATATGGATGGTACACTGTTTTTTGCAGGGACCTTCGGAGAAGCCTTCGTCAGCGGTGCTCAGCGGAGCCAACGCCTCTGGCCAGCGCAAAAGCCCCAGCTAAGACCTCTGCAGGGAAGATCAGGGCCCTCGAAGGCTAATGAGGCCGAGACAAGCGACGACAGTCGAAGAATCAAAGTGCCAAGACGAGAGAAGGCGGTTGAAGGCGCGGGCGATCGACCACTACGTGGAGGCCGGAAATGCCGTGAGCCTTTGCCACTAGCGATCTGGGCTCTTGAGAGAGGACCAGCACGGTGCAGGCAATGGGCTTCCAGCAGGCTCATCACGAGGCCGCTCGAGGCGAGGCGGTCCAAGAAGAGAAGACCTAATGTACCCTTGAAAGCTAGTTAACCAAAAGTAATATACCTAGGATATGCCTTGTTAGTCAGAGGACAATACTGTAAAAAGGCTCTAATTGGTTGGTGGCCTACAAAAGGGGGAGTAAATCCCATGTAAAAGGCAGAGCGAACATTATTGTATTACCCTAGTTGACCTACCACGAGACCCCATTTGTGTGCTTGGGCCTCTGCCCATGGCAAAGGCCCCTCTTCTATCTTGCTTCCTGCCGGGTTCTTTTATCCCAACATTGGCGCCCACCGTGGGGCCACACTCAAACCTACAATGCCACCTAAAGAAAACCCTCCGTGCGAGGAAGAGGTAGACCTAACGCACCATGTTGGGGTGAACGGCCACCAGCAGCGACCATCGCGACAGCTTTAACCAGGTCTATGGCCGAACCCTCGCCGATTCTTCGGGGAGGAATAATTTCTTTCGTTACTCTCTTGCCCTCTGTTTTCAGGAATGAAGCGAGACCGAGGGGCGGAAAAGGTTTGGCCCCGAAGATGAAGATTGGGAACCTTCGCGCGAGGGAAGGCGTCGCCCGGCAAGCTCCGAGGGTTGAGGATGGCGATCCGGGCCCGGCGGCGGCGGGCAGAGGCCAAAAAGGAATTAGGGTTTCTAGCGTGTATTTGTACGATTGTACCCCCGAGCCCCAGCTGCTTCTGACAGCTGGCATTGTGCTTTTCTGTAATTTACTTAGTGACCCTTGGTATGCCCTATAAATACCCGGAGATGAACAGTAAAATGGGATGATTTTTGGAAAAAGAAAGACAGTTACGAGGCTTTCTTCCTGTCTTCCACTCCACCATTCACCTCACCTTTCATCACCCGACGGCCATGGTAAACCCTCGCCCCACCTCCGGCACATTGTGCGAAGGCCGTGGGCAGGTGTGAACCCCACAGCATGGCGCCGTCCGTGGGGAGCGAACGGATCATTCATACCCTTGGCCAGAAATGGCAGGAACTAGGAGGGCTAACTCGAGTAGAGAGCAGCGCCAAGCCTCGGATGCCGCGACGACGTTTCGAGATTCAGAGGGCGGCATTGACACACAGAGGCCAGAGGAGGCCGGCGTGGGCACGGAGGCCCTGGGCCCACACCCTCGACCAGCAGCACAGCAACACCCCCATACGTCAGAGGTGCGCGAAGATGAAGACGAGGAAGATGTGAGGCTCGAAGCTCTGGACAGGCTGCATGAGGAGTTGCAGGAAAAAAAGAGACGCCTCAACCAAATCGAGAAGCAGAACAGGATGAGAGTCATCAGGCAGAAAGCAAAAGAGGCCAGAGAACAGCTACGAAGGATGGAGGAGTGCCTGGCAGCTGCAGAGGCAGAGGCCGAAGGCTGGGACGAGCGTGAGATCGCACCGCCCCCCGAGGATGGCAACGCTGACCACGGGATCAATCATCCACCACCACCACCACCACCACCACCTCCGAGAGCCGCCCATCGCTTCGACCGATTGTACCCGGAAGAAAGGGAACCCGACCTTCGCAATCAACAAAGAATGCAACAACGAGCAATGCCCTATGATCCAAAGTCACCGCTTACGCAAATCCTTCAAACAAAGCCTTGGCCACCTTCGTACAACCCGCAGAATCTCCCGAGGTACGATGGACACTCGAACCCTCGACAGTTTGTCATGAGCTACGAGGCAGCGATAGCGGCAGCCGGAGGAGACGAGGCGACGATGACCAAATCTTTTGTTATCATCCTACGAGACATTGCCCAGACATGGTATAGCAATCTGCGACCGGGATCAGTGGACTCCTGGCCCCACCTTCGCGATAAGTTGTGCACCAACTTCAAAGGTGTCACCACGGCTCCAGCTAATCCCATCAAGCTCTTTAACTGCAAGCAAGGCGAGCGAAAACCACTGCAAGACTACTGGCGAAGGTTCATCCAGATCAGAGCCAAAACCCTGGGCATATCTGACGAGGCTGTAATCCTCGCAGCAGTAAGCGGCCTTCGCCCAGGTCCTTTCTCCTCCAAATTCGCTAGAAAACCAGCCAGAACAATCGAGGAACTGCACGAGACAATGGAGAAGTACAGCAGAGCTGACATAGATTTCAGGTCCAAGTCCGAGGCCCACCGGTCTCAGTCACATCCCCAACAACGACCCTTGGCCTGGGATCAAAACCCTCACAGAGATGGGGGCAACATCGGCATAATAAACAGGTCACCCCACCTAGAGGAGGTAAGAAGAAGCAGCCAAGGGCAAAACAGTCAACCCTAGTAGGGCGTGCCCCCTCGCGCTGAGCAAAAAAGCCAACAAAGGGATCCCCTCAAAATGTATTGCCACTTCTGCGGACCAGCTAAAGGCCACACGACTAAGCAGTGCGAATGCTTCGCTAAAGGCAAAGAGTTCCAGGAAGCACAGAGAGCAAGTCAAACCAATAACCGATCCGTCAACCACACCAGAAAAGCAAACTTCCATCCGCCCCACCAAGCATACCATTATACGCCAATAAACTATGGCCTACCTTCGCAACAACCGCACTACAACCAACAAACACATCTCAACCAAAACCCGTACCATTTCAACACCCAAAACCACCAGCATATCAACTACCAGCACGAAAACACAACACCCTACACAGTCACTTACCCAGCCAACCTATCAACCCAGGATCATCAACCCATGAATGCCACCCTACCCCCGCCACCACCGATCCTGGCATTACCAGCCCCACAGCCAGTGAAAGCCGAGAACCAAACAGTGCAAACAACCATCAATAAGCCAATCTCGACCTATGGAGTGATACTAGCTATAACCGGGGGATCCAACGAAGACCATGGCAACAAAAGACAAAGGAAGGAACATATGAGAAGGGTCCATCATGTGGCAGTCGAAGGTACCTACAGGTTCAACCAGTGGTCCCATGTCCCAATTTCATTTGAGGCTAGCGATATGAAGCTCAAAGGCTACCCTCAAATAGACGGTATGGTCATCGAGACAAACTTGGCTAGGTGGACAGTAACCAAAATACTGGTCAACACCGGAAGCTCCGCTGACATATTGTTCACCTCAACCTTCGACAATATGAAATTGGACAGAAATCTCCGACAACCAGCTGACAATCCTTTATATGGTTTTGGGGGGCAGCAAGTCAGGGCCATAGAAAAAATTACGTTACCAGTAACCTTTGGTGATCAAAACAATTGCAGAACCGAACACATCACCTTCGATGTGGTCGACATGTTCTACAACTACAACGCAATCTTCGGCCGTGGCATGACTAATATCTTTAATGCGGTTATCCACCCCGCCTACTTGTGCATGAAGCTTGCAGCCCCAAAGGGAGTGGTGGCGGTGTACGAAGATCAAAACGTTGCGAGAGCAGCCGAGGGCACTGCAACCCCAGGGCAGCACAACGTGCATAATCTATCACAGCCGAAGATATCAGATGCACCCAGCGACGAAGCTGCATCATTAGAGAGACTAAGAAGAGCCAGCTCCCAAGAGGAGACAAAAACGGTCCAACTTTTCGAAGGAAACATTGAAAAAAGTGTCATTATCTCAGCACAGCTCGACGAAGGATTAGAGAATGACCTTGTCAGATTTCTCAGGGACAACAATGACACCTTCGGCTGGTCAGCAGCAGACCTCAAGGGAATTGATAGAACCCTGATAGAGCACAGCCTCAACATCAAGCCAGACCATCGTCCAATCAAGCAGAAGCTTCGGAAAATGTCCAAGGAACGAAAGCAAGCGGCAAATGCCGAGGTGAAGCGGTTCCTCGATGCAGGGGTCATCCGGCCGGTGAAGTATCCAACCTGGCTATCAAACGTAGTACTTGTCCAGGAAAAGAACAAGAAATGGATGATGTGTGTTGATTTCACATGTCTGAACAAGGCCTGTCTAAAGGACGATTTTCCATTACCAAGAATAAGCACCCTCGTCGATCAGGCTGCGGGGTGCGAATTACTCTCTCTGCTAGACTATTTCTCGGGATATCACCAAATTTGGATGAACGAGTGTTGATGGTCCTTACAGTCAATATTATACCATCACTAATGCCTAAAATGATATTAAATGAACCATAAAGCATAGTTGTAGGGATTGATGAGTTCCACGAGTTTTGGTGTTCTCACTTGTTTTGCAGGATTATCAATATTTCACTATATAAAAGTATCTCAAGTGATGAATCTGAGCACACCATTGTGAAGAGCTCGTCGAGATGATCGAAACGGACATATGATTTGCTATATTTGGAGTCCCGGAGCGAGAGTCCTCGATGGATACGACTTGGGAGATTCTAGAACAACCCGGAACCATCATCACCACAAGTCCAGAGACTAAACCGACAAGAAATATACAACTCTGTGAATTATTATTTACCAGGGACTTATCCAGCAACTGGGGAAGGAAAGACTCCAACCACGACACGACTACTTGCGCGAACGGGTCGGAAAGTGGCACTAGAAGACTTTAGAAGACATGAGAAGGCAACTCACCGAAGATGGGGCCCACCTGTCATAGAGGGAGGCCGACCGGCCACCTCCCTGGGCCGGCCGGCTACAGTGCCCATGCGGGGCCCGCTCAACGGACAGCTTCCTACCACCTTAGGAATATTCCAAAAGGTTCCTCAAGAGTCCCAACGTCCATCCAAGGCGAATTTGATCCTACGGTGCACAAAACTCGACGTATGGATCCAACGGAGAGTTGTAAACGCAATACGGATCGGGTTCCTTGCCCCCTACTCCATCCAGGACTATAAAACCATACCCAGACCCCCCCTGGGGAGGCATCTCCATCTTCTTCTTCATTATTCATCTACAGATCAAAAACTAGGGTTCCAAGTAGAAGTAGAGATCCCTCTAGATGAATCTCTTCTAGTTCATCTAGAATTAGATCTAGTTCATCTAGTTCTAGTTCTAGTTGTCTAGTTCATCTAGTTGTAATTAGAGATCAGGGAGAGAGGAGAAGAGGGAGCTGAGGAGACACCGGATCTGTCGGATCTTCCTCGACATTGTACTTTTGCAGCATCTGGTTCGTCTTCAAGTAATCTCCAGGTTCTTCATTATCTATTCTTGAGTATTCTATTTAATTTCAGTTCTTGCTTTATTTTATTTACTGGATCTCTGCTCGTATTGAGTGCTCTAGTTAAACTAGTTAATTAGAGTAGTAAACATTAGTGTAGACGTGGTGTCTAGACTTGAGTTTACCTGAGTTTGCACCTAGCCCCACGGATAGTTGTGGTAGCCCCAGGTGGTGACAGCCCTGACGGCCGACGTATTCCACCACGTTCGGGTTGGTGTTTGTAGGACCGTAGTCGGAGCTTCCTAGCCCCTTTCTCATCCCTTTCTGTGGCTAGTGTTCTGATGTCCCGAAGTAAGTAAAGTATAGTGGGCCTTTAATTAGATAGACCCACTTAGAAAACCCTAAAAGCCCTCTCTACCTACATTATCATTCTTTTCTTGGACGTTCTTAATTCTTCTAGTACACTTCACGTTCCCCGTGGAAATTGATACCCTGGAATACTCTCGGGTGAAAGCTACATCGGTATCCGTGCGCTTGCGGATTTTTCAGTGTGCGTTTAAATTACCCAACAAGCTTTCTGGCGCCGTTGCTGGGGAACGGTAGCTGTGCTAGTTTTGAACCAAGTTTGTCCGTGTATCCTTTTTCTTTTACCACCATCCTTTACCTATCACCACTCTTCTTACCACATGAATTCCACTCCTATCTTTAAATACTCTGCTCCAAAGGGCAAATTATTGGAGCCACCACCATCATCACATCCTATTCTTACAGATGGCTACCAATTTCGTCCCGGCTTTATAGCCATGGTTCGGGAGCAACCCTTCTCTGGGCTAGAAGATGAAAATCCTTACACCCACCTTCGTGAATTTGAGCAATTGTGTTCTTGCTTATCTATTGCTGGCATGACACAAGAGACCATTAAATGGAAATTGTTTCCGTTCTCCCTTTTTGGAAGAGCGAAACAGTGGTATGCTCATAACATAAGAGGAGTAGATGGAAATTGGGATGAACTTCGAGACAAATTTTGTCTTGCTTTCTTCCCTCTTTCTTGAATCACTGCCCTTCGAATAGAAATTCTTACCTTTCAACAAAAAGAGAAGGAGACATTAGGAGCAACATGGGCTAGATTTATGAGCCTTGTCAACACTAGCCCAAATCTTTCTTTGCCTGATGACGTTATTTTACAACATTTTCATTATGGCCTTAGCAAAGAAGCTACCCTTTTTCTTGATACCTCTTCGGGAGGATCATTCACTCATAAAACTGTTAGTGAAGGGAAAGCCATCCTAGAAAAAATCCTTGAAAACACCCCATACACTGACATTTATAATGAATTCCCTGAAGAAGAAATTGAGCCAGGTCCCGAACCAAAAGATGAACCAATAGAGGAGGCACAAGCAACCAAATTAGAAACTCCAATAGATGATGCTCATAATTTGGTCATCGAAAAACCTCCTAATAAGGGAACACAAACCCAACTAGAGGATGATGAATCATCACCTTTAGAGCTTCCCTTCCAATTCGAGGAAGATATCTTTGAAGATTATGGAAACACCTCGAATTCTCCTATTCAAGCTAGACCTCAGGCACATACCACTCCTCCTGACCCACATGAAGATCCAGTTTACATTGAACACATCAAAAGCCTCTCATCGGTCATGAGTTATGAGTGGTTGAATGAAGTGGAGTTATCTCTAGAGGTAGCACGTGTTACCACTCCTTCTACCATTTATTTGTGCCAAATTAGAGGGCATCTTATGGCAGTCCACTATAATCCTTCCGTCGGGATAAACTTTATTTCGAAGGCTTTGGCCGATATTCTTTTTCCCGACGCATCCTTAACCTCATCACGAAAACTTCTACAAAGCTCATCAGGATCTATTCTTGAAAGCTTTGGGGTCTTAAGGGTTGTTCCTATCACAATTAGTGACTCTAGGATTTGTCTAGATTTCCATATTTATGACACCTCGGAGATTCCTCTTTTGATTGGCAGACCAATCATGAGGCTTTTACAAAAGGAACGACAAGGATATTTGGACTTTAAGGTTGGGAAATCCACTATAAGTGTTCCTCTTGCTTGTTCTATAAACACAGTGGTGGAACCCCAGCCTGAGCAAGACTCCATTGAGGAGGTCTTAATGGCATCCCTAGAAGAGATGGCTCAACCAACCTTTGATGATGAACACTTTGTTCGAGAAGAGGAAGAGTTAGCAGAGCCCATTGAGCTAGACAAATATGAGGAGCCTCCACCTCCCTCAATAGAGCGAAAACCTCTCCCTCCAGGCCTAAAATATGTCTTTCTCCATAATAATCAGGAAACTCCGGTGATTATTAGTGATAAGCTCACAGAAGATGAAACCCAAAAGCTTGTCACCATTTTAGAAAGACATAGACCCGCTATAGGCTACTCACTCGAAGACCTCAAGGGCGTCAGTCCTGCTCTCTGCACTCATCGCATCCCTACCGATCCTAATTGCACACCTTCGAGGGAGCCACAATGGAGACTTAAAAACGCAATGCGAGAGGTTGTTAAGAAAGAGGTCCTCAAACTTTTGCATGCTGGGATTATTTATCCTATGCCACATAGTGAGTGGGTTAGCCCTGTCCAAGTAGTGCCAAAGAAGGGAGGTATGACAGTCATTAGGAATGAGAAGAACGAACTCATCCCCCAACGAACTGTCACTGGGTGGCGGATGTGCATTGACTACCGGAAGCTGAAGAAGGCCACTAAGAAGGACCACTTTTCATTACCATTCATCGACGAGATGTTAGAACGTCTCACGAATCATTCCTTCTTTTGCTTCCTTGATGGGTATTCCGGGTATCATCAAATCCCAATCCACCCTGATGACCAAAGTAAGACTACATTCACATGCCCGTATGGAACTTATGCATACCGACGGATGTCGTTCGGGTTGTACAATGCTCCAGCTTCTTTCCAACGGTGCATGATGTCTATCTTCTCTGACATGATCGAGAAAATAATGGAGGTATTCATGGACAATTTTACTGTCTATGGAAAAACCTTCGATGAATGTTTGGAGAATTTGGATAAAGTCTTACAACGGTGTGAAGAAAAACACTTAGTCCTGAACTGGGAGAAATGCCATTTTATGGTTCGGGAAGGAATAATGCTAGGACATAGGGTGTCCGAACGTGGAATAGAAGTGGATAAAGCAAAGATCGAAGTTATCAAACAACTTCCACCTCCCACGAATGTGAAAGGAATCCGCAGCTTTCTAGGACACGTAGGGTTCTATAGGCGATTCATCAAAGACTTTTCTCAAATCGCTAGACCCCTGACTAGTCTCCTAGCTAAGGATACACCTTTCATCTTTAATGATGAGTGCCATGCAGCCTTTCAAATCCTTAAAAAGGCACTCATCTCAGCTCCAATTATTTAACCACCTGATTGGAAGCTTCCATTTGAGATCATGTGTGACGCTAGCGACTTTGCGGTTGGAGCCGTTTTGGGCCAAACTAAGGATAAGAAGCACTATGCTATATCCTACGCTAGCAAAACCTTATCTGGACCACAGCTCAACTATGCTACAACAGAAAAAGAGTTATTGGCTATTGTCTTTGCTATAGACAAGTTTAGATCTTACTTAGTGGGGGCAAAGGTAATTATCTATATAGATCATGCAGCTCTTAAGTACCTCCTCACTAAGAAAGATGCTAAGCCTTGGTTAATCCGATGGATCCTTCTACTCCAAGAGTTTGACATAGAAATAAGAGATAAAAAGGGAGTAGAAAACTCGGTAGCTGACCACTTGTCTAGGCTTCAGTATAAGGAAACACATGAACTACCCATCAATGACTACCTATGGGACGATACCTTGCTCAAGATAATAACCTCCGATCCATGGTACGCAGACATCATGAACTTTATAGTAAAAGGCTATGTCCCACCTGATGCGAACAAAAGAAAATTGATCCATGAGAGCCGCTCGCACCTATGGGATGAGCCATATATTTTTCGAGTCTGTGCCGATGGATTATTGAGAAGATGTGTCCCTATGGCTGAGGCTACTCAAATTATGGAAAGATGTCATGCCTCGCCATATGAAGGACACTATGGAGCATTCCGGACACATGCCAAGATCTGGCAAAGTGGCTTCTTCTGGCCAACGATGTATCAAGATACAAAGGAGTTTGTTAGGAGATGCCCCAGGTGCCAGAAACATGGGAATATCAACGCCCGAGATGCAATGCCTCTCACAAACAATCTCCAAATTGAACTCTTTGATGTGGGGGGGATTGATTTCATGGGGCCATTTCCCATGTCCGGGAATTGCGAGTACATCTTGGTGGCCGTAGACTATGTGTCCAAATGGGTAGAAGCAATACCGTGTAGAAATGCTGATTCAAAACATGCCAAGAGAATGTTCCATGAAGTAATATTTCCTCGATTTGGTACACCCCGGATGGTCATAAGTGATGGAGGATCACACTTCATAGACAAGGTCTTCCGAAAGTACCTAGCGGATCATGGGATTCGTCACAACATTGCTACAGCATACCATCCCCAAACTAGCGGTCAAGCAGAAACATCTAACAAAGAAATCAAGAATATTCTACAAAAGACCGTTGACGAAATGGGGAAGGGATGGAAGGACAAACTCCCTGATGCACTCTGGGCATACCGAATTGCATACAAAACACCCATAGGCATGTCACCTTATCAGCTTGTATATGGGAAAACATGTCATCTACCTGTCGAGCTTGAGTTCAAAGCTCACTGGGCCATGAAACGATGAAACATGGAGAATGGCGTGAAAAAGCTTACCATAATGCCAAGATCTACAAAGAGAGAACGAAGAGATGACATGATAAGAGAATCATGCACAAAGAGTTTAAGCCTAGGGATAAGGTTCTGCTTTTCAATTCAAGAATAAAGCTCTTTGGGCATGGGAAACTACGGAGTAAGTGGGAAGGACCTTTCAAGGTCATCGACACTTCAACTCATGGAGCCATTACCATCCAAGATGATACAGGTAACACATTTAGGGTAAATGGCCAACGTTTGAAAAATTTTCTTGAACCTAAGCCTTTAGAAGAAGTTGACTTGATTGAATTCTTGCAATTTAATGATCCAATCTAAAATCAATCAATCCTAATGACTCTAGACAACCAATGCTCATATGCCTAACACCTAATTGATTCCACAAGTTTTGTTGTCTATTTGAGTTTCACAGGATCTGAAAGGCCAAGAAAAACTGACAAGCAAGTGGATGTTCCATCCACTGTTGGAGCACTGTTTCAACAACCATCAACATCAATCAAAGCTCCGATAGAGGAAGTACATATCCACTGTCAGTCCGCTACATTGCAAGATCGAACGACTACAATAACATTCAGCTTGGGGAAGGCACCCCCGTGTATCCAGGTAAGTATCTTTATCCTCTTAAGTTTTACTTTCTATAAATAAATTCAAAATAAAAAATGTGGGCACATGAAGGCTCACCATTAAGTGAAAAAGAAAAAAAAATAATAATATGGGCACATGAAGGCTCAACACTGTTACAACAACATCGAGCTTGGGGGAGGCGCACCCCCGTTATCTTCGTGATTCAGGTATGTCTTACTGCTATCTTAATGTTTTTAAGTAATAGGTTATAGTGTGTGTTAGATTAAATAAATAAAGCATGTCTAATTTGAAGAACTCTCTCCCTAATTTCTTAAAATGGAAATGATGAATAGTTGCTCTATCTAATTTCTTTCAAGTACTTAGCCTTTAAAGCACGAGTTCTCCTAATTAATAATGATGCCTTAAAATGAAATTAAATGCATGGGTGGCAAATGCTTGATCCAGAGTCTAGGTAATTGACAGATATGATATGTGATGATCTGAGCTACTATTATCTTGTTCTTAAACAACACTAGAGTTCCGGAGAGTTTCCAATATTAATATGACCAACAATTCCATTGAGTTAAATTAAGCTTTGTTGACCCTATGAGAAGTTATCATGCTATTGAATTAAGATCACTTACACATTTTATCCATCCTCCGCATAAATGCTCATAATTATGTGTTGCTATCCTCTCAAAAGTTTGTTGGAAGCATGTGGCTATTGAAAAAAAAGAGAGAGAAAATCCGAGGAAATAAAAAGGGACAAGTGTCCGAAACCTCAAAGAAAAAAAAGAGAGATCCGAGGAAATAAAAAGGGACAAGTGTCCGGAACCTCGAAAAAAATGAATATCAGAAAAAAATGGGCACATGCCCGACAGTAGAATTAGTCTGATAGCCATGTGTCTCTAATAGACAAAAGAGAGTGATATATTCAAAAGAGCATCCGACTCCATTTTCCATATGCATGCACTTCTCGATTCAATGGTATGGTTGACTTTCTCTTTGGATCCATTGTTTAATTTGGCAACATATGTTTTTAAGCTTTTTGAAAATTCATAAAAACTCTGGGATAATGGTGAAGTGAAAGAGCTAGAGATATAGTGCTTGATTTGATCGTTCTATCTTTCAATTACTCAAGATTCAAGGTAAAGTACTAAGCCCCGTGATGAATAATATGATATCTTTTTCTAATCCAAAGGGGAACTTTTGTTTGAATGCATGCGTACTTGTTGGAAGTGAAAATGTTGTAGCAACTTCTGATCCATTGTTGAGTTTGGCTTTGCACAGGGACTAGCAAAGGGTAAGCTTGGGAGAACTTGTTGACGGTCCTTACAGTCAATATTATACCATCACTAATGCCAAAAATGATATTAAATGAACCATAAAGCATAGTTGTAGTTGTCTAGTTCATCTAGTTGTAATAGATCGGCGTATGGATCCAACGGAGAGTTGTAAACGCAATACGGATCGGGTTCCTTGCCCCCTACTCCATCCAGGACTATAAAACCAGACCCAGACCCCCCTGGGGAGGCATCTCCATCTTATTCTTCATTATTCATCTACAGATCAAAAACTAGGGTTCCAAGTAGAAGTAGAGATCCCTCTAGATGAATCTCTTCTAGTTCATCTAGATTTAGATCTAGTTCGCCTAGTTCTAGTTCTAGTTGTCTAGTTCATCTAGTTGTAATTAGAGATCAGGGAGAGAGGAGAAGAGGGAGCTGAGGAGACACCGAATCTGTCGGATCTTCCTCGACATTGTACTTTTGCAGCATCTGGTTCGTCTTCAAGTAATCTCCAGGTTCTTCATTATCTATTCTTGAGTATTCTATTTAATTTTAGTTCGTGCTTTATTTTATTTACTAGATCTCTGCTCGTATTGAGTGCTCTAGTTAAACTAGTTAATTAGAGTAGTAAACATTAGTGTAGACGTGGTGTCTAGACTAGGGTTTACCTGAGTTTGCACCTAGCCTCACAGATAGTTGTGGTAGCCCCAAGTGGTGACAGCCCTGACGACCGACGTATTCCACCACGTTCGGGTTGGTGTTTGTAGGACCGTAGTTGGAGCTTCCTAGCCCCTTTCTCATCCCTTTCTGTGGCTAGTGTTCTGATGTCGCGAAGTAAGTAAAGTATAGTGGGCCTTTAATTAGATAGACCCGCTTAGAAAACCCTAAAATCCCTCTCTACCTACATTATCATTCTTTTCTTGGACGTTCTTAATTCTTTTAGTACACTTCATGTTCCCCGTGGAAATCGATACCCTGGAATACTCTCGGGTGAAAGCTACATCGGTATCCGTGCGCTTGTGAATTTTTTTGTGTGCGTTTAAATTACCCAACAACGAGCAAGATGAGGAGAAGGCAAGCTTCATCACTCCTTCAGGTACGTACTGCTTTTGAAGGATGCCTGAAGGTTTGAGGAACGCAGGGTCCACCTTTGCTCGCATGACCTCCGAGGTGTTCAAAGGCGATGAAACCGTCTCAGCTTATGTAGATGACGTGGTCACCCAAAGCAAGAAAAAAGAAAATCATGTCTCTGACCTCACCAGAATGTTTGCAAACCTTCGATCAGCAGGCCTTAAGCTAAACCTGGAAAAGTGTGTTTTTGGTGTAAAAAAAGGAAGACTCCTAGGATGCATGGTTTCGGCCAAAGGAATCGAAGCAAACTCAGAAAAAATCGATGCCATTTTGAACATGGAACCGCTGACAACAAAGAAAACAGCTCAGCGCCTCACCGGGCGCCTCGCAGCTTTGAGCAGATTCATATCCAGATCAGCAGAGTGAGGGTTACCTTTCTTCAAAATGCTGAGAAGCACCGCTCCATTCAATTGGGGAATTCAGCAACAAAGGGCATTCGAAGATTTGAAAAGATACCTTTCTGAACTCACGACACTCACTAGTCCTCAGCCAGGAGATGTATTGCTGCTATATGTGGCAGCCTCGCCACATGCAGTTAGCGTAGCGCTAGTCAAGGAGCAATCCGAGGGCAACAAGCTAAAGCAGGTGCCAGTCTACTTCATGTCTGAAATGCTCGAAGGTCCTAAGCGCCACTATTTAGAATTGGAAAAAATAGTCTACGCGGTGGTGATGGCGTCAAGAAAACTGAAACACTATTTCCAATCACATGAGATCAAAGTACCTTCCAACTACCCACTGGAAAATGTCCTCAAGAACCACGAAGCTATCGGCAGAATAGCTAAACGGTCAGTAGAACTCATTGGCTATGTCATAAATTATGTGGGCAGGACAGCGATCAAGTCCCAAGCACTGGCAGACTTCATAGCAGCATGGACTCCAGACCCTCACACCGAGGAAAAGCAAGAAGAGCCATTTTGGATAGTCCACGTAGAGGGTGCGTGGGGCGCGGCGGGGGTGAAAGGTCCTAAATGGCTAGAGGGGGCGGGTGAATAGCCTAATAAAATTTCTACAAAACACTTAGAGCAACTAGTTAGACAATTATGAAGCGAAGCTTTTTGCTCTAGCTCTACCAAGTGTTGCAAGCCACCTATCCAACCAATTCTAGTATATTATAGTCACTATGGCACACAAGAGCTATGTCACTATTTTCTAAACTAGTGAGCTAGCAAGAAATAATCACTTCTAATTAGAGAGCTACTTCTAGCAATACCTATCACTACACAAGAAATAAAGAATGTAGTACAAAGGTAGAGAGATATACCAACGCCGGCAAGAGATGATCTACCACAATATGAATACCAATGAAATCCGGGAGATAGCCAAAGAGGCAAGAGACACAATGATTTTTCTCCCGAGGTTCACGTGCTTGCCGGCACGCTAGTCCCCGTTGTGTCGACCAACCACTTGGTGGTTCGGTGGCTAATAGATGTTTCACAAACCTAGCTCAACACTTGAGCGCCACAAGAACCAACCCACAAATGGAGGTAACTCAATGACACACGCAATTTACTAGAGTTACCTTTTGGATCTTCGCCGGGGAAGGTACAATACCCCTCACAAATCACCGGGAGATGGCCACGAACAATCACCAACTCATGCCAATACTCCTCCGCTGCTCCAAGCCGTCTAGGTGGCGGCAACCACCAAGAGTAAAGAGAATACCGCAGCAACAACGATCCCCAAGTGCCACTAGATGCAATCTCACAAGCAAATGCACTTAGAATCACTCAATCTCACTTTGATTCGCGCTATCAAGCAAGGAGATGAGTGGGGATGCTTAGCAATGCTCACAAGGATGCTAGAGTATCAAAATGTGCAAGAGAGGACCCTTGCAAGCCGACCAAGCCCCTTAAATAGCCCACACAAGTCGGGCTAGCCGTTGGGCTGAAAACGCAGGCATCGGACGCTCCGCTGTCGGGGGCATTAGACGCTGGCCAGCGTCCGATGCTCCAGATGGAGCCACGTGTCCGCCTGCTTCAAACGTGAGACGCTCGATCCCAACGGCTATATCACTTCCCGCGTAAGTTAATGTGGCATCGGACGCGCCGATGCCTAGGCATCGAACGCGCTGATGCCTCTGATCAAATCAGCGCATAAGCACCCCACATCGGACCCTCCAGGACTCCAACATCGGACGCTGAACCCCTGCGTCCGATGCAGTTCCAGAGAGGTTCCAGAGAGGTCAGGAACACATCGGACGCGTACGATGGTTCCTCATCGGACGCAGGCTAGCGTCCGATGCTCCCTGCTAAGTTAGCTCGCGCCACGTCACAACAATCGGACGCGCCAGGCCAACGTCCAATGCTGCCTGTCTCAGCGTCCGATGCCCATATCTCAGCATCGTTCGCTTTCTAACTTCTACCCTTGCTTCCATGTGCTAACACTAAAGTGTTTCACCACTTGTGCATGTGTGTTAGCATTTTCCAAGGGTTTTGTTAGTCACACTAGGTCCTAATGCATATGCATGTATGAATTCACCTAGTGGCACTTGATAACCGCAATCACCGAGATAGCCCCCTCTTAATAGTATGGCTATCGATCCTAAACACACTCACACCCTCTGGTGTCTTGAGTGCCAAAACAAAATCCTTATTTATACCTTTGCCTTGATCTCCATAGGGTTTTGCTTGTCTCTTCTCCTTTTCCAAATGTGGAGCACTTGATCCATCTTTTGGTCATCACTACCAACATCAAGGCCATCATCTAGCTCCCACACTTGGTGTGTACCAACCTAGCTCATAAGCACTTCATGACAAAGGTTAGTACACTAGGTGTCATCAATTATCTAAAACCAAACAAGGACTTTCAATCTCCCCCTTTTTAGTAATTGATGACAACCTTTACAAGGATATGAATTTGAGAATTTGAGTCACCCTTTTGGTAATATTAGCCCCCCCTACATATGTGCTATAGTGTTTGGTTCAAGTTTGGCACATATGCATAGATATGGAATGTGAGAGAGTAATACTATCAAATGATGCTAAGGTGTAGAGAATGGACATTTGAAGCGTGATACCAATCAGAGTTGCCAATGTACACCATCCTTAGCACCATGGTTAGCCAGACTTTACAAAAACACTAGATACCTTATGAGATCAACATTATATGCAAGGTTCTAGTACCAATTGTAAATCAAATTAAATCTAGCTTCCACCTATGCATGCTAGTTTACAATTCATCATTCAAAGTTCTATTTCTAGCATACACCACACAAGCATGAATATCAAGTTAGAAACTTGTGCAATGCAAGCAAGCATATGATCATGCACAAATCAAATCAAGTGCAACAACCAAGTTCATGAGCTTGCTCCCCCCTACTTGTGTGCTCAAATTCTTTGATCCCCTTCATTTTATCTTTGTAACTTTCTCTCCCCCTTTGTCATCGATGTCCACAAAAAGGTTTGCATAAAAAGAGTTCAAATTGTCTAGGAGAGAGGTAGTTCTTTTCATATTTGGTTCAATCTAGATCATTTGCATGATATATTTAACACGGTTTGCTCTAGAGTAAGCTTCTTCACACATCTTGCAATGGTTATCTTACTCACGTTGGTTAAATATGTCATTGCTCATTTTCTAGATCAAACACTAGGATTGCAAGCCCATAAACATGTCATATGTTATCACTAGATCATATCAAGCATAGAAGCAATAGTGGCATCATATAAGCATCAAAATCATTTTATTTTCATGAATGAGCCTAAATAATCATGAGGAATGACTAGATGCACTAAACACGTTCCTAGCAAAGCATGGATGCATATGTCAATCAACTTTTACCTTGCTTTGTCAAAGGAGAGGCATGTCATATAAGTGGGGGTGCATCAACACATATTTGAGAAGTCAAGTATGTTCAATTCATTCCTTAGCTTGCAAAACCTCTTCTCTTCAAGTGGCTTGGTGAATATGTCGACAAGTTGATCATCGGTACCAACACTCTCAATTGAAATATCACCCTTTTGTTGATGGTCTCTTATGAAGTGGTGCCTAATGTAAATATGCTTTGTTCTTGAATGTTGCACGGGGTTGTTTGTGAGCTTCACCGCACTCTCATTGTCACACAACAATGGTACTTGTTTGAATTTGATTCCAAAGTCAGCCAAAGTTGCTTTCATCCAAAGCAATTGAGCACAACAACTACCGGCGAATATGTATTCGGCTTCGACAGTTGAAAGTGCCACACTATTTTGCTTCTTTGATGACCAAGACACAAGTGATCTTCCCAACAATTGACATGTGCCCGATGTGCTCCTTCTATCAACCTTGCAACCTGCATAATCGGAGTCCGAATATCCAATCAACTCAAAATTTGACCCCTTTGGATACCATAATCCAACATCTTGTGTATGCTTCAAATACCTCAATATTCTCTTTGTTGCCTTCAAGTGACTATTTCTTGGTGAGGATTGAAATCTTGCACACATGCATACACTAAACATGACATCCGGACTTGATGCGGTCACATAGAGTAGGCTTCCAATCATAGACCGATACAACTTTTAATCCACCATGTTGCCACTTGCATCACTATCCAATTGTCCATTTGTCCCCATAGGAGTGGTAATGCCCTTTGCATCTTGCAACCCAAACTTCTTGATCATGTCCTTTATGTACTTGTCTTGACTAACAAAAGTACCTTCCTTCAATTGCTTGATTTGAAGACCAAGAAAGTAGCTAAGCTCTCCAATCATGGATATTTCAAACTCATTAGCCATCAATTCACCAAACTCTTCACAAAAATCTTGATTGGTTGACCCGAAGATAATGTCATCAACATAGATTTGCAACACAAACAAATCTTTGCCAATTTTCTTGGTGAAGAGAGTAGTATCAACCTTTCCCATCTTGAACCCTTTAGTGAGGAGAAAATCCCTTAATCTCTCATACCATGCTCTTGGTGCTTGTTTCAAACCATAAAGTGCCTTCTTGAGCTTGTAAACATGGTTGGGCTTCTTGTCATCTTTAAAACCAGGAGGTTGCTCAACATATACCAACTCATTGATGTATCCATTGAGAAATGCACTCTTGACATCCATTTGATATAACTTGATGTTGTGGGAACAAGCATAAGCTAATAGGATTCTTATTGCTTCTAATCTTGCAACCGGTGCATAGGTTTCTCCAAAGTCAAGACCTTCCACTTGAGTGTAACCTTGTGCTACTAATATTGCTTTGTTTCTCACCACAATGCCATCTTGATCTTGTTTGTTGCGAAAGACCCATCTAGTGCCAATCACATTGTAGTTCTTAGGTCTCTCTACTAATTCCCATACTTGATTTCTTGTGAAGTTGTTAAGCTCTTCATGCATGGCATTTACCCAATCAACATCTTGCAATGTTTCCTCAATCTTGGTTGGCTCAATAGATGATACAAAAGAGTAATGTTCACAAAATGAAGCCAATATTGATCTTGTTTGCACACCACTTTGAATTCCACCAATGATTTGATCTAATGGATGATCTCTTGCAATATTGGTTGGTTGGAGCATTTGGACTTGATTGCTTGAACTTGCTTGATTATTTGATTGAGATGAACTAGCCACTTGTTGATCTTGCAATAGAGAACCACTAGCTTGCACATTGGGAGAAGTGAGCACTTGGTCTTTGTTGTCTTCAACATCAATCACTTCCCTAGGCCGAATATCACCAATATCCATATTCTTCATTGCATTGGCCAATTGAGTTCCACTCACATCATCTATATTTTCTTCTTCATCTTGAGAGCCATTTGTTTCATCAAACTCAACATCATGCACTTCCTTAAGAGTACCACTAGCTAGGTTCCAAACTCTATATGCTTTGCTAGAAGTGGAGTAACCAAGTAAGAAGCCTTCATCACATTTCTTCTCAAACTTGCTCAATCTAGTACCTTTTTTCAAGATATAGCATTTGCAACCAAAGACTCTAAAATATGCAATGTTGGGCTTTCTTCCATTCAATAGCTCATAAGGTGTCTTCTCCATCATGGGGTGACAATAGAGGCGGTTGCTACAATAGCAAGCCATGTTGATAGCTTCGGCCCAAAAAGAATGACTCACATTGTACTCACTAAGCATAGACCTTGCCATATCAATGAGTGTTCTATTTTTCCTCTCAACAAGGCCATTTGATTGTGGAGTGTACTTGACCGAGAATTGATGTCTAATTCCAAGATCATCACATAACTCATCAACTCTTGTGTTTCTAAATTCACTTCCATTGTCACTTCTCACTTTCTTGATGGTTGTTTCAAATTCATTGTGACACCTCTTGACAAAAGATTTGAATGTAGCATATATATCACTTTTGTCACTTAGAAAGAATACCCATGTATATCTTGTGAAATCATCCACTATCACAAAGCCATATTTGTTTCCACCAATACTAGTGTATGTTGTTGGTCCAAATAGATCCATGTGCAACAACTCGAATGCCTTGCTAGTGCTCATCATGCTCTTTTTAGGGTGAGTGTTTCCAACTTGTTTGCCGACTTGACAAGAGCTACAAAGTTTGTCCTTTTCAAACACCACATCTTTCAGGCCTCTAATTAGATCATGCTTAATCAATCTATTCAATTATTTCATGCCAACATGACCAAGTCTTCTATGCCATAACCAACCAATGCTAGATTTGGTGAACATACAAGTTGACAATTGAGCTTCACTAGCATTGAAATTAACTAAGTATAGATTCTCATATCTAAAGCATTTGAAGATCAAGTTTGAGCCATCTACACTTATGATCTCTACATCATCAACCCCAAATATGCACTTGAATCCAAGATCACATAATTGAGCCACGGATAGCAAGTTGAAGTTCAAGCTCTCTACTAGCAACGCATTAGATATGCTCATGTCATTTGATATAGCAATCTTACCAAGCCCCTTGACCTTGCCTTTGCCATTATCACCAAATGTAATACTATCAATCCCATTGTCATCATTCTTGTTGATTGAATTGAACATTCTTGCATCTCCGGTCATGTGTTGAGTGCACCCACTATCAAGCACCCAATGCCTTCCTCTGGCTTTGTAATTGACCTATAAGAAAAGATCAATTCTTTTTAGGTACCCAAACTTGCTTGGGTCCTCCAAGGTTAGTCACTAAGCTCTTGGGCACCCAAATTGCCTTCTTCTTTGAGCCAACAATGGGAGCACCAATAAACTTAGCCTTTACACCATTTACACCCTTGGTAAGCACATAACAAGAATCAAATTGAATTGAGGATACATTGACATTCTTGTTCTTGTTCTTACAATATTGCTCTATGTGCCCGAATTGCTTGCATTTGTTGCAAAACCGACCATTGCTCCTTACAAAACTAGTCTTGTGAGTTACAAAGGCCGCCTTGCCATTATTGGGGGTATAGCCCAATCCCTCTTTGTTAAGAGAGAATCGTTGACTACCCAAGCACTTAAGCAAGCGGGCATCTCCACCATATGCATTTCCTAAGGCAAGAGTGAGCTCATTGACCTCCTTTTTTAAGGTCTCATTCTCCACTATTAGTGAGGCATCACAAGTGAAACCATCACTCATAGTAGAAGTAGTAGTGGATGAGCTACATGAGAGGTTAGTGGGAGCAACAACAATAGGAGCATAAAAAGATTCATCAAGAATATCACAAGTTACTCCTATGTCACATGTTGGAACAACATCCTCAACCTTGACTTGATCAAGGAGGGAGGAGTGAGCTTTTTCATGCTTGGTGTGAGCCTTGCCAATCTTCTCATGGGCTACCTCTAGCCTCTCATGAGTAGACTTGAGCTCATCAAGGGATTGCTCAAGAGCACTAAGCTTCTTACGCAATTCCTTGCACTCCTTCCTCTTCATCTCAAAGCAAGTGTGAGCTTGCACCAACATGTCCATGAGGTCCTCCTTTGAGTGCTCCTCATGATCATCGCTCTCACTATCACTCTCATCATCAGATTATACCTTTGTTGGCCTAGCCATGAAGCATGATGGAGTGTCAAAGAGAGAAGGCTTGTTGTTGATTGCAATGCTTGCAAGTGCCTTCTTCTTTGTGCTCTTCTTGTCATCATCATCACTTGAGTCATCACTATCGGAAGATGCATCACTATCCCAAGTGACAACATAAGAGCCACCCTTCTTCTTCTTGAAGCTCATCTTGTTCTCCTTTTTTTTCTCCTTCTTTTCTTTCTTCTTCTCATCCTCATCATTGTCACTATTGTAGGGACAATCCGCTACAAAGTGATCCTTGCTCTTGCACTTGTAGCATCTTCTCACATATTCTTTGTTCTTGTTGTTGTCTCTTCTCTTTCTTGCACCATAGCCCTTCTTCATAAATTTGCCAAATTTACGCACAAAGAGGGCCAAAGCTTCATCATCAATGTCACTAGTTTCATCAACATCACTTGATTCTTCCTTCTTGGCCTTGCCCTTGCTCTTGGATGAGGTGGCTTTGAATGCCACACTCTTCTTCTTCTTGTCCTCTTCCTTGACCGCCTCTTCACTATCATCATTGTATTGATCTTCGGTCATGACATCACCAAGCACCTCATTGGGAGTTACATTTTTCAATCCCCCTCTAAAGATGATGGTACGAAGAGTCTTGAATTTCTTTGGCAAGCAACTCAAGAACCGGTGGGAGAAGTCTTCATCCGGTACCTTCTCACCTAAAGACTTGAGATCATTGATGATGACTTGCAATCTATAGAACATTTTCGGAATTGATTCATCATCCTTCATCTTGAAATTTGTGAGCTTGTCCTTGAGCATGTACAACTTGGCACTTTTTACCGTTGAAGTGCCCTCATATGTTTCTTCTAGTCTTGTCCACACTTCACTTGCATTGCCAAGATCTTTGATTTGCTCAAACACCTTTGCATCAATGGCATTGTATATAGTGTTGAGTGCCATTGTGTTGCATTGCTTGTTGATGGAGTCATTTTGTGTTGGATTGGTTGGATCAAGAATCACAAACACATTTTCTACCGCATCCCATACCTTGTCATTGATTGAACCCAAATACATCTTCATCTTTCTTTTCCAATAATCAAAAGATGTGCCATCAAAGAACGGTGGTTTGCCCCCAACATGGTAGAACACAATTTGAGCCATTTTAACACCGAAGGTTGTTAAGCCTTATGCAAACGGTGACCACGGCTCTGATACCACTTGAAAGGTCCTAAATGGCTAGAGGGGGGGTGAATAGCCTAATAGAATTTCTACAAAACACTTAGAGCAACTAGTTAGACAATTATGAAGCGAAGCTTTTTGCTCTAGCTCTACCAAGTGTTGCAAGCCACCTATCCAAACAATTCTAGTATATTATAGTCACTATGGCACACAAGAGCTATGTCACTATTTTCTAAACTAGTGAGCTAGCAAGAAATAATCACTTCTAATTAGAGAGCTACTTCTAGCAATACCTATCACTACACAAAAAATAAAGAATGTAGTACAAAGGTAGAGAGATATACCAACGCCGGCAAGAGATGATCTACCACAATATGAATACCAATGAAATCCGGGAGATAGCCAAAGAGGCAAGAGACACAATGATTTTTCTCCCGAGGTTCACGTGCTTGCCGGCACGCTAGTCCCCGTTGTGTCGACCAACCACTTGGTGGTTCGGTGGCTAATAGGTGTTTCACAAACCTAGCTCAACACTTGAGCGCCACAAGAACCAACCCACAAATGGAGGTAACTCAATGACACACGCAATTTACTAGAGTTACCTTTTGGATCTTCGCCGGGGAAGGTACAATACCCCTCACAAATCACCGGGAGATGGCCACGAACAATCACCAACTCATGCCAATACTCCTCCGCTGCTCCAAGCCGTCTAGGTGGCGGCAACCACCAAGAGTAAAGAGAATACCGCAGCAACAACGATCCCCAAGTGCCACTAGATGCAATCTCACAAGCAAATGCACTTAGAATCACTCAATCTCACTTTGATTCGCGCTATCAAGCAAGGAGATGAGTGGGGATGCTTAGCAATGCTCACAAGGATGCTAGAGTATCAAAATGTGCAAGAGAGGACCCTTGCAAGCCGACCAAGCCCCTTAAATAGCCCACACAAGTCGGGCTAGCCGTTGGGCTGAAAACGCAGGCATCGGACGCTCCGCTGTCGGGGGCATTGGACGCTGGCCAGCGTCCGATGCTCCAGATGGAGCCACATGTCCGCCTGCTTCAAACGTGAGACGCTCGATCCCAACGGCTATATCACTTCCCGCGTAAGTTAATGTGGCATCGGACGCGCCGATGCCTCTGATCAAATCAGCGCACAAACACCCCACATCGGACGCTCCGGGACTCTGACATCGGACGCTGAACCCCTGCGTCCGATGCAGTTCCAGAGAGGTTCCAGAGAGGTCAGGAACACATCGGACGCGTCCGATGGTTCCTCATCGGTCGCAGGCTAGCGTCCGATGCTCCCTGCTAAGTTAGCTCGCGCCACGCCACAACCATCGGACGCGCCAGGCCAGCGTCCGATGCTGCCTGTCTCAGCGTTCGATGCCCATATCTCAGCATCGTTCGCTTTCTAACTTCTACCCTTGCTTCCATGTGCTAACACTAAAGTGTTTCACCACTTGTGCACGTGTGTTAGCATTTTCCAAGGGTTTTGTTAGTCACACTAGGTCCTAATGCATATGCATGTATGAATTCACCTAGTGGCACTTGATAACCGCAACCACCGAGATAGCCCCCTCTTAATAGTACGGCTATCGATCCTAAACACACTCACACCCTCTATGGTGTCTGGAGTGCCAAAATAAAATCCCTATTTATACCTTTGCCTTGATCTCCATAGGGTTTTGCTTTTCTCTTCTCCTTTTCCAAATGTGGAGCACTTGATCCATCTTTTGGTCATCACTACCAACATCAAGGCCATCATCTAGCTCCCACACTTGGTGTGTACCAACCTAGCTCATAAGCACTTCATGACAAAGGTTAGTACACTAGGTGTCATCAATTATCCAAAACCAAACAAGGACTTTCAGGGGGCTAGAATCTCCGCAGTCCTGACCTCGCCCTCAGGCGCGAAGCTCAAATATGTCGTCCGATTAAACTTCAAGTGCACCAACAACTCTGCAGAATACGAGGCAGTGATACTGGCCTTGTCCAAGCTCCGTGCTCTGTCAGTACAAAGAGCCATCATTAGGACAGACTCTCAAGTCATCACTGGCCACATTGAAAAACTTCAAAGCAAAAGATCTGGAACTACAAAGATACCTGCAACTAGTCTGAAGGTTGGAAACATTTTTTCTGGGCATCACAACAAAGCCAATCTCTAGATCTGAAAACTACGAGGCGGACGAGCTAGCGAAGGCTGCAGCGCAAGCCACACAGTTACCACCAGATGTTTTCTATGAAACAGCAGACCACCCAGCCACATAAGTCACACCGAAGCCACCAAAACAAGTCAACGCCATACAAAGTGAAGACTGGAGGGCCCCCATCATGGCATACATCAATGGCTATTATGAGCCCGACTCAAAAGAAGAAGAAAACAGATTCAAACAAAGGGCGCGAGGGTACAAGATAGTGGGCGACAACCTATATAAGGGCGCGAGGGTACAAGATAGTGGGCGACAGCCTATATAAAGCTTCGGTGACCGCACCCTGGCTCAAATGCATACCCCAAGACCAAGGTAAGGACATCTTGAAAACAATCCACAAGGGTATATGCGGTTCGCACAACGGCCCCAGAGCGCTGGTAGGAAAAGTATTTAGACAAGGGTTCTACTGGCCAACAGCCTTAAACGATGCCGAAGGGCTAGTTAGGCACTGTCAAGGTTGTCAACTAACCTCCAAAGCCCAGAACTCACCAGGCGCCCCGACAACCCTGATATGTCCAACTTGGCCACTACAGAGGTGGGCAATGGATTTGGTTGGGCCACTACCCACAGCGTCGGAAAACCTTCGCTATGCGGTGGTAGCAGTTGAATACTTCACAAAATGGATAGAAACCAAACCACTGGCAGCCATAACCTCGCAAGCAGTAAAAAAATTCTTCTGGCAGCAGATCGTGTGTCGATTCGGCGTTCCCAAACACCTAACAGTGGACAATGGCACCCAATTTGACAGCAAGATTTTCAAGGAGTTCTGCAATCAAGTAGGAACAGTACTATGCTTCACATCAGTACGACACCCCCAGTCCAATGGGCTTGTCGAGAGAGCAAATGCAATAATTTTTCATGCAATCTCAAGAAAGTTACACGGTAGGCCAAAAGGAAAATGGGCTGATGAGTTAACCTTGGTGACCTGGTCTCACAATACCACCGAGTGCAGGGCTACCAAATTCACACCATTCAAGCTGCTTTTCAGCAAAGAAGCAGTTTTGCCAGAGGAAATAAAATACGGCTCAACAAGAACGACCTTCGCCGAAGGAGATCAAGACAACCAGCTCAACAAGGATCTGCTGGAGGAGGCAAGATGCAGCGCTGTCCACAACCTCCGCAAGTACCAAACCGAAACCAAAAAGTGGAGAGACAAAAAAGTAAGAATCAAAGATCTAAGCGAGGGTGACTTAGTTCTCATCAGAAAGAAAAATGCCCACATGGCAGGGAAG
This sequence comes from Coix lacryma-jobi var. lacryma-jobi, assembly GCA_009763385.1. Taxonomy (NCBI): domain Eukaryota; kingdom Viridiplantae; phylum Streptophyta; class Magnoliopsida; order Poales; family Poaceae; genus Coix; species Coix lacryma-jobi. The sequence continues at coordinate 118,378,339 of CM019831.1, read as the reverse complement.
CTACAACCAAAGTGGACGGGGCCATATCTGATCGTGAAGTCCAACAGACCAGGGTCTTTTCATTTGCAGGATAGCGAAGGAAACAATCTACCACACACTTGAAACATCGACGACCTTCGCAAGTACTACCCATAGCGGCACCTTCGCGAGCGCTCGCACGATGTAAAACTTTCTCATTTACTTTCCCTTTTTGTAACATATGAATTGACAAAAGGTACTGCACTCCTTTTCCTTACGAAGGGGCGTAAGGTTTTTTAATGAGGCAGCAACCAAACTATTAATACAAAGGTTTTTCCCCAAAAAAGAGACTGGCAGTATCGCCTCACCCTCATCGAATCAAGTACTCTCAGCATGAGCGTACTCTCATTGACGGCAGACAAGAGGAAATTGAGATGGGGCACACAAGCCCCGGCTCAAAATCTGAACCTCGCAAAAAAGCAAACTTCACCTCCACCTAAGATAAGGGGAGGAGCGAAGTCAAAAAGTCGAGCACCCTAGCAAAAAACGCTAGGGGCTCACAAAAAGCAAACTTCACCTCCACCTAAGATAAGGGGAGGAGCGAAGTCAAAAAGTCGAGCACCCTCACAAAAAATGCCAGGGGCTCGCAAAAAGCAAACTTCACCTCCACCTAAGATAAGGAGAGGAGCGAAGTCAAAAAGTCGAGCACCCTCGCAAAAATGCCAGGGGCTCACAAAAAGCAAACTTCACCTCCACCTAAGATAAGGGGAGGAGCGAAATCAAAAAGTCAAGCACCCTCGCAAAAAATGCCAGGGGCTCACAAAAAGCAAACTTCACCTCCACCTAAGATAAGGGGAGGAGCGAAGTCAAAAAGTCGAGCACCCTCGCAAAAAACGCCAGGGGCTCGCAAAAAGCAAACTTCACCTCCACCTAAGATAAGGGGAGGAACGAAGTCAAAAAGTCGAGCACCCTCGCAAAAAATGCCAGGGGCTCACAAAAAGCTAACTTCACCTCACCTAAGATAAGGGGAGGAGCGAAGTCAAACAGTCGAGCACCCTCGCAAAAAATGTCAGGGGCTCGCAAAAAGCAAACTTCACCTCCACCTAAGATAAGGGGAGGAGCGAAGTCAAAAAGTTGAGCACCCTCGCAAGAAACGCCAGGGGCTCGCAAAAAATGATCCTCAACGATCGCCTAAGATAAGGGTAGGTGCGAAGTCAAAAAAATCGAGCGATCTCGCAAAAACATTGAAGGCTCGCTTACACCAATTTTCACTCCCCGCGTACGATACGGGGAGGAGCGAAGGCAGAAGTTTAAATTCAAATGCCATTACTACACCAGCTCAAACAGGCGACAATAAAAGCCAATACCAAACATAGTACAAATAGCTGTAATGACCACAAGGCAGGGCACCAACGGGGAGCAGGCATACAGCCTATAAAAATAAAACCCAAGGGCAAGAAACGCCCAAGTCGCAACATCAAAGAAAGAAACCCTCCATCCAAAGACAAATATAACAAACCCTCGCACGAGTAAGGCAACCTCAAAAATGCCTCCAGAACAGCAGGAGCATCAGCAACGATACCACGAGAGAAAGCGTAATCAACACCAGGCGAAGGAGCGAACAAACCCCAAATCCAACCCAACCCAGATGATACCACAAGAAAAAACGTAACATCCCTTGGGAAGGTTGGCAAAGACAGCAGAAACTTTAGCCGAGACGCCTAAGAAAAAAGTAGCCAGCAGAAAAACAAAAGCAAACCTCGATTCGAAGGCGGGCGAGGACTACAACGAAGGAAGACAAAGAAGCACAAGCGACGCAGCAAACAATAGCTGGCTCAACAGTAACCAAAATAAAAAATGTAGGCAAGAAAAAGAAGCAGCGCATCACCCTCGCGTCGAAGTGCTCAACGATCTCCCTTAGTCATCAAAACCTTTGTAATGACCAAGCAAATAAGTTTACAACATCAATCCTAGCTTATTACAAGGCGAGCCTCGCTAAAAAGAAAGTGGGTGTCGCTGTTTACAACATCGATCCTAGCTTATTACAAGGCGAGCCTCGCTAAAAAGAAAGTGGGCATCGCTGTTTACAACATCGATCCTAGCTTATTACAAGGCGAGCCTCGCTAAAAAGAAAGTGGGCGTCGCTGTTTACAACATCGATCCTAGCTTATTACAAGGCGAGCCTCGCTAAAAAGAAAGTGGGCGTCGCTATTTACAACATCGATCCTAGCTTATTACAAGGCGAGCCTCGCTAAAAAGAAAGTGGGTGTCGCTGTTTACAACATCGATCCTAGCTTATTACAAGGCGAGCCTCGCTAAAAAGAAAGTGGGCGTCGCTGTTTACAACATTGATCCTAGCTTATTACAAGGCAAGCCTCGCTAAAAAGAAAGTGGGTGTCACTGTTTACAACATCAACCCTAACTTATTACAAGGCGAGCCTCGCTAAAAAGAAAGTGGGCGTCGCTGTTTACAACATCGATCCTAGCTTATTACAAGGCGAGCCTCGCTAAAAAGAAGGTGGGCGTCTCTGTTTACAACATCGATCCTAGCTTATTACAAGGCGAGCCTCGCTCAAAAAGAAAGAAAAAAGCTACAATACTAACAACACAAGCTTCAACCTTCGGATGGACCTCCGACATCACTAGAATCTATCCCCGTCCCAACAAAGCTCGACACATCCTCGCAAGAGTTCTCCTCCAAAGATATAATTGGCCCCCAAAGCAGAGGCGGAGCGCGAACAAGAGGCAAATCGCCCAACAATACCCTCGCCCGATACATATAGCGGTGATCCCGTTCAGTCAACTCCACAGAGTCCGCTTTAGGAACCTTAAGCATACCCTCGGAGTCAACAGAAGCAGAACTCTCGCTAAATAAAAAATCTAAAGCCGTCTCATCATCAATATTGTCATCAACATTAGGAAACTTAGTAGGCGATCCAAAGAGAACACGCGAGGCTTGCCGGTCAGTGAAATCCATGTCGCGTCAAAAGGACAACGACGAGCTATTCTTAATATCATACTTCCACACCTTCGACCACCAAAAATGTTCAAAAGATAAAGTAGGATACTTAAACTTCGCTCGCGCCCAGGACTCACCAGTAATAAAAACATCCTGATAGTTCATAATCAAGGGCGTCACATCAAGTACCGCACACAGGGTTCCATCAGGAACCTGCGTGGCAAAGGGAGGAACACGAGTCAACTTAAGTTACAACCCTCGCATCTCGCAAAACAAAGTCTTTTACAAAAGAAACTAGTCTCTAGTTTAACTCAAACTCTCCCTCACACCTGAGCCGAAGGGTGCGCTTCAGCAGGAGCACCATCGCCAGGAGCTGGCACTTCCTCCTCGAGTGTGTTGTCACCAGTTTGCTCGGTGGTGTCCTTGTCCTCAGCCCGAGGAGGTGTGCGATGAGAACTCGACCCAGAGGGCAGAACCTCAACGGGCAAGCACGGAGCAACATCCACTTCATCAGCAGCCGCCTTCGAACTCTCGAGCAAATCCATACCTTCGCTTCCAGCCACACCGGCAGGTGGCGAGGGTGGAGCTTCCCTTTGAGCCTGTCAAGCAACCCAACGCTTTAAGTTAAGCAATGAAAGAGCCGCAATCAACCGAAAACACATAGACAGAATGAAAATCCAAGAAAGAAAAATACAAGCAACAATAAACCTGGCGGGTAGACTCGACGGCTTCCTCGAAAGCGAGGGCCCGGCCACCTCCAACCGTCCAGAACCTACACAAAAAGCGCATGGCAGAATTCTGGACATCGGGGTCATCAATCCGCGAAGCCCGTACCTCCTCAATGGTAGGAAATTGATGATTGGGATGCCACATCTTGCGAAGGTGCTCGCATCCCAGTCGTCACACCGAGCATGCCATGGATAAGGCTCCAGCATAACCCCCGAAGTTCGCGGCATTCTGAATAAGAGGCCCAACAAGGTCAAGCTCGGCAGAAAGCCAAGACTCGAAGGCCGCAGCATCTGTGTCGGGTAAGGGTCCCCTGGCTGAACCACCGCTTTCGGTCAAACAAGCGTTGATTTTTCTTTTCACTCCCTCCATGCACGAGCGCCAGGTTTCAGTTTGAAGGGAAAGTTGCAAAGAAAGCTCATCGATGCGACTTTTGGCCTCCTCGAGGGCACTCTCTTTATCGCGCATGGAGGCAACCAGATCCACATTCCGGTTCAACACTTCTTGGGCGTCCTCCCTCGATTTCTTCACTTTTTTTGTAGCATTTTTCAACTGAGTATCCCTGACGCTGAGAGTCCTCTGAAGATTCTTATTTTCTTTTTCAAGCTCTTGAATTCTCTTCCGAAGGTACGCGTCATTGTAACCTGTACGATGGCGCACCGAGCGGCCAAGCAACATTAGCTCCGTGGCTTTGACATCAAGATCATCGAGCAGATCATCTATGGGCTCATTGGCCAAACAAAGCTCGGCCTCCGGAATGCAAACCCGGCCAAAAACACGACCAAGAAAACGACGCTCCACGGGACAACATTGCAAATGGCATGAGCGAAGGTCAGGACTAGTGAATAGCTCCGTATCTGGATCAGACACAACAAGTTTGTTAGCGAAATGGTGAAGGCTGTCGCGGCTAGCTTCGGCATATGGCCTCTTGCCTGGATTCCTCTCCACATCTGGATCCACTGGAGCCTCCACACCTTCGGCCCATATATGTGACCCTGCATAGTGAGTCACTGCCAAGTGCTGGGGACTGGCAACTTCAAGTTGCCGCAACTCCTCGTCCAAATCAGCCCGGGCAACAACTTCAAGCGAAGGTGAGTCAACTGAGTGGTCCCGGCCCTCGTCCTCCAGGCTCTCATTCCCATCATGGCTGTCACTATCGGACGAACTAGAATCACAGTCGGACGAGCTCTCCGTTTGATCACCACCCAAAGGATCAGAAACCTCCGCCCTGCCCTTGTCACTGCCTTCACCTTCGTCATCAGAAACCAGTTTATCATCTAAAATTTGAATAAGAGTATTAATACCCCCAATACGCGGGACAGGGGTGCGGCCACTGGAACTACCGCAAGCCAGACCGTGACCAGCAGAGGCAGAAGACCCAAGGACGACAGAGGACCCAGCCTCGGCTCCACCATCGGCAGCAGACGAAGATACAACCTTCGATGACAGCCTTTTCACATGTCCTCCACTACCACGACCACGCCCTCTGCCTCTCTTCGACGGGGCATCAGCTTCCGTGCCAACCCTCGCTGCACGCTTATGCTTCTTGGGCGCAGCTTCGCTAGATGGAGCTGGCCAATCTAGGTAAGGGACCCCGAATAGATCGAACAGCCGGTTCACTCGGCTGCCATCTCCAAGAGAGGCATGGATAGCTTTCACCTCGGCCGAGCTAAGCTTGCCAATAAGAGTTTCAACACCTATATGAACGCACTCCAAAACCTTCTCAACACCTTTCTTGTGCTCAGGAAATTTCTTGAGAATAGAAGCCCACAACTTGTGCACATCCAAATCAAGACCCTTCAGACCCCTCTTCTCATACCGGGCCTCATCTTTCACCCAAAACCAGTCCTGTTTCCGGCTAAGTGGAAGAACCCTCACGCAACAGAATTCTTCAACCAAGTCACGAGCGCACAATGAATGGGATAACACTCGCAAGGCGTCCACAGAGGCGTGGACCTCATCGCTCATTAAGGCATCAGCAGACACATCGCCAAGAACGGGCAGGTCACCGCAAAGCTCCTCTGCGTCAGATAGCTTGTAGTAAAACCAGTGCTCTTGCCAGTTGGACGACCACTTGTTTTTCTGGGCCTGAGCAGGAACCTCCGCACCGGTATGATGGTAGAACATGTACACCCCAAACTGCCCAAGGACTGACCTCCTCTCCCCGTCAACCATCTTCCGAGGCTGCATGTGAATTCGGTGCGTCCGCACAAAGCCCTCCAGATAGGGAACCACTCCTTGCGAACGGCAGCCCCACACATAGACAGATAACTTTGTGAAGCATGAAGGGGTCAACTGATGAAAACGAAGCTTAAACCGCTGCAGGATGGTAGTAACTAGAGAGCTCACGGGAAAACGAAGCCCCGCTACGAAGAATTCTCTAAAAACAACGACCTCGTCGGCCTCGGGCTTCGGAACACTCTCACCTCCACAGGCCCTCGCTTTCTCCCCCTTGAACCAACCTTGTTTCGCAAAGGACATGAGATCGGCGGCAGAAACTTTGCTCACACCAAACTCAAAGCTCACACCACCCTCGGAAGGAGGTGATGATGCGGACTGCACAGGCCGAGCGGTGGACTTAACACGAGCCATGGCAGAGCAAAATGAACTAAGCAGAGAACCCTCACGCAAACAAAGCGGACACAAACAAAACAACTACCGTCGCCAGAAAGTGAGCTAGAGCAACAAAATGGGCTGGAAGCAATGGAAAGCACAACACGTATAGCCCAACAACCACGACTATTTATAGCCGCAGGGCAACGGGCCGGAGCGCAAATATCGGCGGCAATCCCCAAACGGAAACAAACGAAGGGTCACCGCAAAACTAGCAATCGAATCAACCGTCAAATCAAAGGAACATGACATCCCTAAAAATAAGGAAATGGCAGAAAGCACTCACGGCTGGGTCCACAAGCAGCCGCGGGCGTCGCTGCCATGGATACCGTCTCAAAAGGCGCTGCTTGGACCCAAAATTTTTGAACCAAGACGTCGAGGGGCTACTGTTGGGGTGAACGGCCACCGGCAGTGACCCTCGCGACTGCTTCAACCAGGTCTATGGCTGAACCCTCGCCGTTTCTTCGGGGAGGAATAATTTCTTTCGTTGCTCTCTTGCCCTCTGTTTTCAGGAATGAAGCGAGACCAAGGGGCGGAAAAGGTTTGGCCCCGAAGATGAAGATTGGGAACCTTCGCGCGAGGGAAGGCGTCGCCCGGCAGGCTCCGAGGGTTGAGTATGGCGATCCGAGCCCGACGGCGGTGGGCAGAGGCCAAAAAGGAATGAGGGTTTCTAGCATGTATTTGTACGATTGTACCCCCGAGCCCCAGCTGCTTCTGACAGCTGGCATTGTGCTTTTCTGTAATTTACTTAGTGACCCTTGGTATGCCCTATAAATACCCGAGGATGAACAGTAAAATGGGATGATTTTTGGAAAAAGAAAGACAGTTACGAGGCTTTCTTCCACTCCACCATTCACCTCACCTTTCATTACCCGACGGCCATGGTAAACCCTCGCCCCACCCCTGGCACATTATGCGAAGGCCGTGGGCAGGTGTGAACCCCACACACCACCAGCAACACATATGCCACCCCACCCGAAACCTAGGAAGACGAGGTTGAAGAAGAGCGACATTAGGAGCAACAACCAGATCCACCGATGTTGACGGTAGATAACGATCATTTTTATATAAGTAATAAACATGTAAAAGGGCACATTTGAGATCACCAACATAGGTCTAGAGGTTAAACTAACAAATTCCATGAGTTTTGGTGAATTATCTGTTTCTACAGGAGTTAATCAGAAAAGCAATCAAGAGGGACCTAAACGTCAAATAATACAAGACTTGGCAGTGATGAAATCTACCCTACTACATTCTAGAAGACTCCAGAAGATAACATGTCGAAGCGGGGCACCAGAGGCTGACAGGGGGGGCCAGCCGACCCTACCCCTTGGCCGGCCAGCCAGGTGTCCCCACCTGTCACCCTATCCTTCGGAAGGCGGTTCCCTACCGAACCCTAGAATGCATCTACACCGTTGCCAAGGTCGGTTTGATCCAAGGGCTGTCGTTGCACCCTCAGGGCTATAAATACAGGGCCCTAGACCCCTGGCTAGAGAGATCAATCCAGATCAGAGAAACCCTAAGTCAGTTGAGAGATCAAGTCCCAGAGCAACCCTAGTCTTCTTAGAGCTCCTTCATTCTTGAGTTTAGCCTAGTTAGAGTAGAAGTAGAGGGAGGCAAGCAGAGCTTGGACTCCTGACATTGTCAAGAGCGTGGCTCGGTATGGTTATCTGTACCCCTCTCTCTTTTATATCTTACTACTTCGGTGTGTTTGCTACAATCGTAATGACATTAGATCTTATATTGTTTATATTCTTATTTACTATGTTCATTGCTTACTTTGGTTACATGTTTAGTATAGTTAGTTTATTCTCTTATTCATGCATATGGTTGCAAAGCGCTTATTCTATCTGCAGTAGGATAGGTGATAGAGACGGTGTAAGCATGGTGCTTATACAATATTTATCTGCGAATACTCTCTATATTCTGGGTCATGTGGTAGATCACGGATGTGACACTCTCGTTGATTTGTAGTCCACTCCCCGTTTATAGGTGTAGAAGGAGGATCTTTGTTGCTTGTGGAGTGCGAGCTCTGTTCTCAACCTCCATAGGTTAACGTCCCTTGTGCCGGATATGTAGGTAGGCTTAACAATGATTGCTACATGTATTGCACTAATCATCATATGTTTTGACTTGTACTTAAGGATTACTTAGGAGTATTCTTCTATTATCTACCTGACGACGTTATTGCACTAGAATAGGACTGCTCTAAGTTGTTTATCTTTATTATGGACTGATCTACACTTATCATTTATCTATCTTTATTATGTGACTTACCCTTGTTTATGAGTAGAGAGGTCATCATGGTTACTATACATGATCATTGCACAATACACACACTATCAATATCAATATAGACTTTGTTCCACCTTCCCTGTAATAGAATTATAAATACGATACCTGGTTTACTCCTGGTGAAATGCTACAATGGTATAATTATCTGTGCGCTTGCAGATACTTTCATTTATTACATATTCTATTTTTAGCCTTGTTTAATATTGAATAGCTAGCATATCTTTTGCATCAACATAGCTGGGGATGACAACCTAGTTCTATATGCTATAAGATAAAGGCTTAATCATTTGGGCTAATGCCATGATCAAGTAGCAAGTTAATTATTTACCTAAAGCATTTCTGGCGCCATTGCCTATACGGTGGTGACGCTAAGGAATGCCAACAAGCATTTCTGGCGCCGTTGCCGTGGAAGGTTGTCAGAACATGAAATATTGATATTGATATTGTAAATCGATATGTCAAAGTAACCATGATCCTCTACTCAAACAGGCTTACCCTTGTTTTGTCTACTTGTGTTATTTTATACAGGGTAATGAATGGGTTTTGATCTCCCGGAGGGCTATATTGAAAATCCAGAACTGTTATTCCAAAAAAGAAAGTTTCAACCAGCTAAGGACGTTCCAACTTCATCATCAAATACACCTAAAGCTGCAAGAAACATGATACGAAGAAGAAGTTTGTCACCAATAAGTGGAGTTGATCGAAGCTCACTATCAGAGAGAAGATCCGGAAGAAGCGTTTCACCCGTCCCGCGAGCTAGGAACATTCAACCACTAGTTTGAAGGAGGATGGCAAACAAATCGCTCCGTGAGTACTCTGCTCCAACCACTGCCAACATCCGTACTGGACCACCCACCGACATTGGAGATAATGGATTCGAGCTCAAACCTTCGCTTATCAACATGGTGCAAGCTAGCCAATTTTGTGGAAAGACATACAAAGATGCAAGTGCTCATCTCCAACACTTTTTGGAGATTTGCAGCACGTTCGCTATCAAAGGAGTATCCAAGGATGCCATCTTACTTCGTCTTTTCCTGTTTTCACTATTGGGAAAGGCCAAGCAATGGTTCTACGCAAATCAAGATACACTGCTTACATGGGACCTATGCTCAGCTGCCTTCCTAGTCAAGTTCTTCCCCACTAGTAAGACTAACATCTTGCGTGGGAGAATTACACGTTTTCAGCAGAACTCCGATGAATCAATTCTAGAAGCCTGGGAACGTTTTCAAGATTATATTTCAGAATGCCCGCATCATGGAATGCAAAGTTGGATACTCATGCAAACCTTCTATCATGGGTTAACTTTGAGTGCCCGTGAGACGATGGATGCCGCTGCAGGAGGTGCTTTTATGTCACTCACAACCGCACAAGCAACAACTCTCGTTGAGAAGATAGCCTCCAATCAAAGCTGGAATGAAGAACGTACTCAACCTCGGAAGAGAGGTGGAGGAGTGCATCAACTCAAGGAGGTAAACACGCTGACCGACAAGATCGGTCTGTTGATCAAGAGGCTCGATGATCGAGACATGGAGAAGAGAGAAGTCATGCACATCGGAGAATCTCGCATGACATGTGAAGTATGTGGTAATTATGGGCACACAGGAAGCAACTGCCCTGAAACCCATGAGGATATGAACTACGTCAACAACAACAACACTTATCGTCCTCAACCACGACAAGGATGGAATCAGCAATCAAGGCCAAACTATCAAGGTAACCATTCAGGTAACTCTCAAGATAGCCTTCAAGTTAATTTTCCTCAACACTTGAAAGAAGTAATGACTGGTCAATCTAAAATTTTGGATCAACTAGCTAAGAAGATGGAAGCCTATGATAAGCTCTTTGAAAATATAAATTCTAAAATGGATAGCTTTACCATTGCCATAAAGAATCAACATAACTTTAATAAGATGGTAGAGTCACAGCTATCTCAGCTTTTGGCCGTTGTTCCGTTATCCGACAAAGGTAAGGCTCCGGAGAAACTGGAAAGAACTAGAAACTGCACATCTCGTAGATGTTTATAATGCAGGTTACACTCACTCAAATGGAAGCAACTGGAGAGATGACTCTATGCCCGAGAAGAGAGGAGATCTAGGATGTCCAGTCATCCCAATATCCATTGGACCTCATCAGTCTGAAGAAGCTATCTACGACTTTGGTGCAAGCGTCAACATTATGCCAAAGGTAATCTATGATAAAATGTTTTTTGACCCATTATTGCACACCACCATATGTTTGCAGCTTGCAGACCAGACCCTCTGTTACCCCGATGGAGTCTTTGGAGATGCATGTGTACGAGTTGGAAGCTCATACGTCCCGACAGATTTCGTGGTGATAGAGACAGGAGCAGATGAGAATGCACCAATCATCCTAGGCCGACCATTCTTGAGCACCGTAAGAGCCAACCTCTACGCGGACAGTGCAAATAAAAATCATATTCAGAATCAAATACATAACGGAAGTTCTCGTTCAAGGACCGCAAGTTAGAGTTTTTAGCTCAACCCCACAAGGCGTACCCGACAACACCACAAGCTCAACCAAAGAAGACAAACAACAATCAGAGAAAGAACAAAGTCAACGGCCGAAGGGAGAGTCACTCAAGACAATCAGTACTGCATATGCAACAAGCAAGCACCGTCCTACTCTAATTCCCATTGCCAAGAAAGAAGATCCTGGAGCAACGACGATTGATTGCACAATTGAGCAAAGAACCTTCCTTAATACATTTTGCGATATTGGATCAGGAGTCAACATAAATGTCCAAGGTAACGTATGAATTCATTTATGGTAACAAACCTCTACATCCTACATACAGGACATTAGAGATGGTGGATCATACGGCCCGACTTCCAGAAGGAATCGCAAAGGACATGATGGTTCAAATTCAAACCAAGTACGTAACCACCGACTTCATGATCCTGGACATGGAAGGACATGAACACAACACACCTATCATTCTCGGAAGACCGTTCCTCTACACCACAAAAGCAATCATCTATGTGGGATCTGGACAAATCCATTTCCAATTCCCAGGAGAAAAGGTAGGCTGCCATTTCCATAGTTATAAACGAAACGTACAGCCTGAGAAGAATAAATCCCAGAGGAGGAGATTCCAAAAGCCCCGCAACAATAGATGGGCCAATTGCAAGGAGGAAATCATCAATCAACCCTCTTCCGTTGAAGTTTGGAAGGTAACGTCATCATCACTTCAAGAGAAAACACCATGCAGGTCTGCAGGATCGGATGCCAATCTTCAAGAATGAACGTGATGAGAAGTCCCGTTCGGAGGACTCTAAACATCCGAATCCTCGCCGAAAGGTAACATCGGTAGTTGTCCATATTTACTTTCTACGTTTGCATATTTCCCCGTACACCATTTTTTCTTTAGCATGTTTAAAATCAATCTTTCATAATAATTTCTGCATTTATGAAAAATCCTAAAAAGTCACATATGAATATTCTGTGGCACACTCAGCAGGATTATTTACTGTGGTGGCACAAAAATAATTTTACAATTTTCTGTCTTGCATTATAAAATTTAGAAAATTCAAAAATATAATTGAGTAAACATTCTGCTATAACTTTGCTTAAGTATCAAATCTGTTCATAACAAGAACATCTCTGACAACAGTTGACCGCTAACCCATCGCCATAACATATGCCTGGAGTTTTGGTGTTCTTGTTGGAAAGTTTTGCAGGATGCTACAAGAGCTAGTTCACCCGAACATCTTCATCTTGTCCGAAAACGTCTCCTTGAACTGCTGCCTCATCGGCTGCATACGAGTTGACTCCACGACAATCGAGAAGGATATACGCTGGCAAACAAGCTCAACATACGACATGTCAACATCTAGCTTGGGGGAGGAGCATTCCCCAGTTTACCGAGATAAGTATTTCTTTCCTATTTTAAATTTTATCTTTTGAGTCAGTTTAATTTTGCTACGAAATAAAAAGATGAATAACCGTAGAAACACAATAAAGATTTGCTAGGCATAATTAAGTTTACTTTTTGAGTCAACAAAAAGAAAGAGGATGTGTACTAAGATTTTGCTAAATAAAATGGAGGAGTAGACCTCTGAACTTGATGCATAGCTGCTCTGTCACATGTAAAGTACCTAGTGTTTAATTTCAAGTTCTCTCGAGTTTTGGATATAACTGATTTAACTGAGAATTTTGCTCTAAACCTGAAACTCGTGGGTAGCACATGCTTGATCTAAGTCGAGGTAGTTGGAAGATATGATTCATGAAAGTTTGAGCTGCTATCTATCTTGTTCTAAGTGACACTTGAATTTTGGAGATTTATATTTTGAAAATCATAAAAATGCTACATGATGAGCTCTTGTATGACAAGCTTGAATTCCTACCAAAGCCATATGCTAGGATAGAAAACTTCTACATATTTGCTACTTGCCTTGCTTTGAGTTTGGTCAAGCTTTGTGATGCCTTATGAGAGTTTTGTCATGCTTTTAAAATCAAGATCACGTACACTCCACCCAAATATGCAGTACGCCTACACCAGGGGTAGGCACAACAACATGTCTTTCCATCTAGATCCACCCAAAAATGTTTTACTCCTACACTGGGAGTGAGCAATCAAAAATATCCATGTTAGGTTCCCCATCCATTCAATAAATGCTCCAAGTTCTTGTTGCTATCTCTCAAAAGTTTGTTACGAAAAGATGCATGAGTTATGCAAAAGTATTGAAAAAAAAGTGAGAGAGAGGTAAAAATGGACAAGTGTCCGAAGTAGAATTAGGGGTACAAAGATACCCACCTGAGAGGTAAAAATGGACAAGTGTCCGACAGTAGAATTAGGGGTATTACGATACCCACTTGAAAAAAGAGAGAAGAGAATAAGAGAAAGAATAAAGATAGCCCATGTTGTCTCTAGCAACTGTTTTCAAGTTTCAAAAGAGAGAGATATGTTTTCAAGGAGCATAGTAGAATTAGGATTCACCACTTCCCCATATACACCCTGCATCCATTAGCCATCCACCTTATACATTCACACATATGCACATCTTGATTTGATTGTATGGCTTAACTATCTTTGGATCCGTTGTTTGACTTTACAATATATGTAATGCAAGTATGCTCTTCATGCTATCTCTTTACCTATGAGCTCCACATAAACTTTTTAGATATAGGTGAGATTCAGGCAACACCTCAATGCCTTGGTAAGGATCCACAAATACCACATATATGAGCGACTTAAGAGTGTCATACAATGAAAGCTCTGAGTTTTATTTTGAAAAGCTACAAAAACTCCAGAAGGATGGTTGAACAAAAGGATTAGAGACATAGTGCCTAACTTAATTGTTCTATCTTTCGACTGCTCAAGACCCACGAGAAGGCTAAGAAGCTCCATGACCACAGGTAAGTTTGAAAGTTAGATTAATTTATTCTGAACCAGAGGAGAATTTTTCTTTGAATACATGTGTACTTATGGAGTTTAATAAGTTCTGCTTAAGCTGAGTTTGCTAAGGGACTAGCAAAGGGTAAGCTTGGGGGAGCTTGTTGACGGTAGATAACGATCATTTTTATATAAGTAATAAACATGTAAAAGGGAACATTTGAGATCACCAACATAGGTCTAGGGGTTAAACTAACAAATTCCACGAGTTTTGGTGAATTCTCTATTTCTGCAGGAGTTAATCAGAAAAGCAATCAAGAGGGACCTAAAACGTCAAATAATACAAGACTTGGCAGCGACGAAATATACTCTACTACATTCTAGAAGACTCCAGAAGACAACACGTCGAAGCGGGGCACCAGAGGCTGACAGGGGGGGCCGGCCGACCCCACCCCTTGGTCGGCCGGCCAGGTGTCCCCACCTGTCACCCTCTCCTTCGAAAGGCGGTTCCCTACCGAATCCTAGAATGCATCTACACCGTTGCCAAGGTCGATTTGATCCAAGGGCTGTCGTTGCACCCTCGGGGCTATAAATACAGGGCCCTGGACCCCTTGCTAGAGAGATCAATCCAGATTAGAGAAACCCTAAGTCAGTTGAGAGATCATGTCCCAGAGCAACCCTAGTCTTCTTAGAGCTCCTTCATTCTAGAGCTTAGCCTAGTTAGAGTAGAAGTAGAGGGAGGCAAGCAGAGCTTGGACTCCCGACATTGTCAAGAGCGTGGCTCGGTATGGTTATCTGTACCCCTCTCTCTTTTGTATCTTACTACTTCGGTGTGTTTGCTACAATCGTAATGACATTAGATCTTATATTGTTTATATTCTTGTTTACTATGTTCATTGCTTACTTTGGTTACATGTTTAGTATAGTTAGTTTATTCTTTTATTCATGCATATGGTCGCAAAGCGCTTATTCTACCTGTAGTAGCATAGGTGATAGAGACGGTGTAAGCGTGGTGCTTATACAATATTTATCTGTGAATACTCTCTATATTCTAGGTCATGTGGTAGATCACGGATGTGACACTCCCGTTGATTTGTAGTCCACTCCCCGTTTATAGGTGTAGAAGGAGGATCTTTGTTGCTTGTGGAGTGCGAGCTCTGTTCTCAACCTCCATAGGTTAACGTCCCTTGTGCTGGATATGTAGATAGGCTTAACAATGATTGCTACAAGTATTGCACTAATCATCGTATGTTTTGACTTGTACTTAAGGATTACTTAGGAGTATTCTTCTATTATCTGCTACCTGACGATGTTATTGCACTAGAATAGGACTGCTCTAAGTTGTTTATCTTTATTATGGACTGATCTACACTTATCATTTATCTATCTTTATTATGTGACTTACCCCTGTTTATGAGTAGAGAGGCCATCATGGCTACTATACACAATCATTGCACAATACACACACTATCAATATCAATATAGACTTTGTTCCACCTTCCCTGTGGTAGAATTATAAATACGATACCTGGTTTACTCACTACTAACTTCTGACCCTAATGCAACCATTTTTTGGCACAACGTCAAGATTTGGTTGCAAAAGGTAGTGTTCTCGCAACCATTTTCACTTTTGGTTGTGATAGATGGGATTGTTGCCACCAAAAATGTGTCGTGGCAAAAAGTATGAAGATCGTTGTAATAAGTAATTGTTGTTGCAACCAAATGTAGAACGGTTGCAATACGTTGTGGCTATTGCCATGATTTGATTGGCGTTGCGGGGAGTTCTTTTGGCGTTGCAATACTGAGATGATATTGCAACGTTTTTTGGGTGGTTGCAAGAAGTGGCCACTATTGCCACGATCCGATTGGCGTTGCGAGGAGTTCTATTGGTGTTGCAATACTAAAATGATATTGCAATGCTTTTATTTGGTGATTGCAAGAAGTGGCTTCTATTGCCACGATTTGTTTTGCGTTGCGGGGAGTTTTATTGGTGTTACAATACTAAGATGATATTGCAACGCTTTTTTAGTTGACGGTTGCGATAGCGCGCTTATGTTGCAACGAATTCATTTCGTTTCATGTAATACTAGCTTGCGTTGCAAAAACTATATATTGCAACTAAAAATTGTAGCGTTGCAACACCTATGATTTGATACAAGGTTAAACAAAAAAGAAAAAAACACCATTTATAGGATTCGAACCCAAGACCTCAAGGTCTAAATGAAACGCACTAACCAGTAGAACCTCCCTGTGTTTGTGTCATTGGTACCCAAAATATGCTATATTAACTAATGTAAATCTATATATTAAAGAGATCCAAAATTAACTCGAGTTCCTGTCATCGTGGCCTCTTTCACCCACGCCATCGCCCTGCACACCATCGCCCATCACCGTCGCCCTGATCGCGCCGCCACACGGAGCTCTTCGGCATCCCTCTCTACAGCCAGAGATCGCCGGCCAACAACACGCGGAACTCTAATGCAATAGGTAACTGCTATTACATCAGTTTAGTAGTGATTTGATGTGTCATGTGGTCACTGTTGCATCAAAAGTATTACGTTGCAAGAGTCCGAAACACATCGTTGGGCCACAAGTATCAGTAGTATTATTAGGTACTAGATAGGAAGTCATTTGAAACATCTAGGAGATCAGCAAGGAGTTCAAAACACAACAAAACATGTCAGATAGCAGTCAATGTTGACGTGGAATATAAGTAAAGTGGTTTATCAATATAAATTGGGCAAATATCACATCAGAGCTCGTTAGAAAAGAAAGAAGAAATAAACTACCAACATTAACAGTGCACTGTTTATCTTGAGCTTTGATCTGTAACAGCGAGCTGCAAAAAGCACCATCCCATAATAATAACAATTACTATCAAGCTACCTGTTGTAGTAACATGGCTAGAATAAAAATTCATTTCCTAGCCTCTCATTAATTGTCCTTCAAGAAACATAGTATTTACCAAGAAAAAAACAAAAGTTAATCAACTTAGAACATGGACTGGCAACAGTTGCTAGTTAACATAATGGAAGGTTTATTCAACACCCAACACTGAGTAGCTAGTGATCCCATATACATAAACAGATGGCTGCAGCTGGTAGGCACTAAAGTTGTTTTATCACTTCTTGGGACTATGCATCCTTTGCTGAAACTGTAAAATGAAAAGTTTATTAGAAGTCGCATAGGACTAAAGATATTTAGGAAATGAGAAGAATGGACCAAGGGAAACTCAGTTAGATCACTCTTGCAGCAAAATTTCAACTTGTAAGTACGTATATGCAGAGAGCAAGATTAAAATTGTTTACGGAAAGGGCCCTACCAGCTTCATTAGATTATGTATAAGAGAATCTAATGAACACAGCAAACTGAGGAAAAGAAGTGATAAACACTTCAGCCCTTATAGTTGCCAATCCCATTTAGTTAAACTGGATACATATTTTAGCTGCATATATACCCTGTTCTCTACAAAAGAGAGGCATATGAGTAAAACGATTTTAAGTTTTATAATTCACAATTAACAGTACTGATTTTTTATATGTGCAGTGGACAATCTATTCAACCATCACTACCAGGATCGAGAGCCAATATTTTCTTAATCGAAATTATGTCTACCAGACTGGATAAGAACTTATAGTATCCTTGTTAATACATTAGTTAAAAGCTACATAGGACAGCCCACATCTCTGAGCATATCATATGCTGACATGCCTGTCATTTGTATGTTGAAGACAACAAAAAAAATATGATACTCACAGCTTCTCTTTTCCATAGATGCTTGATATTTTCATGTTGTCATCTTGTATTCCAGAAGTGAACCATGATTTCTCTCAATAGTTTTCAACTTAGTTCGGCAGACCTAAGAATGAGTACTTGACCTTTTCACTACAAGGAAATTGGTGATACTTGACCTAAAGAGCATGTTGCATAGAGAACAGACCTTCTAGTAGAGTGTCAACACAGTGCTGCTCGGTGAAGATTCTCTGACAAAAATCTGCAATCACGGTCACAAATGCAAATTAGTGGGAATAGACCATGACTCACTAATCAGCTATATAAGTGTTCTGTTCACTAGAAAGAGGGCTACCTAAGTTCCAGACTTCCAGTAACTCAGTAAGGCATATGACAACACACAGATAATGCAATTTCAGAGAACAACAACAACAATTTCACAGCAGCAAATGAGGACCAACACATCACAGGTAGAATTTTTTGGCAAGAGAAATTCCAAAAAAAAAGGCAGCATGCAACTCTGTAGTACTAGCAGCATCCACCAGGTGTCACATGCATGCTCACGGCATTCACCACTCAGACATCTGATTTTTGCCATCATAATAGATTGTTCTAGGATTGAACTAGTCAAAATCTGTGCTAAGTAATAATAATATAAGGCACCTACAAACAGAAACAATATAAGGCACCTACAGCAATCTTCCATCACTATGTAGCTGTTGTGTATCCATTTGTGAAAATATAACAATAACAATAATTCAGCTAGCATAATACTAGTATTCAGTCATTATGACAAGTCAAGGATGGCTCCTGACCGTATAATGAATTTCGCACAATCCAACCACAGCACATCTGCCCAACAGCCCTCGCCTCCTCCTGCACTCACGGAAACACAGCCATTCAATCACATGCCACAGAGGCAAGCCGAACCAAAGAGGACGAAGGGGATCTCATATACCAAAGAGGAGGATTGGAAGCTGCTGCTAACTAATCTCGTCGAGAGGAGGAAGGGGATCTCATTGTCCACGGCAGATCTTGTTGAGGTGGATTGGGATCTCGCCATCTCTAGAGGAGAGGTGGGTGTTGTCAGCATCCAAGAGGATGTACAGGTTGCCGTGGGTGGAGATGGACAGCCGCCGCCACGCCCTTGCCTCCGCAGAGGTCGCCGCTGGATTCTTGGCCACACCGCCGCCGGGACCTAAGCTGACGCGATTGGGTCCATGGACATCGAAGCCAGATGCCCGGATCTGCCTAGTTGCCGTGCAGATGCCGTCCTCTACGGACTACGATCTTCGCTCTCGCTCGCCGACGAGATTTGGCGGAGCGGACGACCGGAGGCAGAGGTGCTCTGTGGGGAGAACCTGGTTCAAGAGGGAGTCGCCAGTGCGGTTCTAGACTTCTAGGAACTGACGCAGCATGTGAGGAGGGGATTTTCAGGAGGAGCACAAGCGAGGAGATAATTTTGGTCTTGTTTTCCGCCGCAAAAACTTTTCACTCATCACATCGAATATTTGGACGCATGCAGGAAGTACTAAACGTAGACTAAAAAAATAATTAATTACACAGATTGTGTGTAATTTACGAGATGATTTTTTAAGCCTAATAACTTTATGTTTTGGCAATGTTGTGCTACAGTAAACATATGCTAATGATAGATTAATTAGTTTTAATAAATTCATCTCATGGTTTCCAAATAGAATATGTAATTTGTTTTTTTATTAGTTTATTTTTAATAGACTAAATGAGTGCCGGAACATCCGATGTGACACGCAAAAACTTTTTACGCTCCAACAAAACAATACTACAAATTATTCACAAATGGATACATCTCATCACGTAGTTATATGTAACTATATGTCAAATGTATCTATTTGCGAATAATGTGAAGTCCCACTTTATTGAAAACATTTGTTCTTTATGGAAAGATTATGGCCCTGATATACGTTGGCATGTCATTTTTTGTATAATTTTATGACCAATTTTATTTACCAATTTTTTGACCAAATTTAAATATTACTATAATTATTACAACATCTAAGTTTTAGAGACAACCATCATGTCCTTCTAGTAGCAATGCATAGTGCATAAGCACATTCCCTAGTTTTAGAAAGAACGAGAGAGAATTTCATATTTTAGTTTTATAAAATATTGATTTGATAAAATTACAATAATAACATATGTTATTTTGAGTATGTGTAATCAAGGCCCCAAGCGACCAATCTTTCTCAATATTGGAGAGCCGAACAAAGAGTTCATGTAAGCATGACAAAAATAACACTTACTCCATTCATTAAAAAAATATAGCTCTCATTTCTCCATAATCAAATATTTTCAAATATTTATATTTATAAAAACATACCATATTTATCATACAAATAAATATTATTAAAGTATTTTTAAAATATTTTTAATATTCAAATTCCAAATAAAAAACAAATTATTGCTGGCCCACCAAAGCCCAAATACCTCTCTTTATGGCCATCTCAAAATTTCACCCGCCGCCACCGCCCGTGCAGCTCCCGCTGTTCGCGCTCCCCAAATTCGCCACCTTTTAAGCCCAACAAGCAGCGGACCGGACCGCACCGCCGATGCGAGACGACTCTTCAGCCGGCGTTTTCTCGTCCCCACCCGATCCAGTGCACCGCCCTCGCTTTCTCGTCCCTTCCCGTTCGTCTTCCTCCCCAGTGCATGCCAAATCTCCTTGTCACTTCCTCCAATTTGTGCCGCAAATCGATTCATCAGGCGCCAGATCAAAGCTTCGCCCACCAAATCCGAGGCATAAGAGCATCTCCAAGAGACTCTTTATATCTTTTCTAACTTATAGGAATAGAGATTTTGATCAAAAAAACATCCTCCAACAGTCTCTTCAATTGGATATCTAAATATAGATATTCTCTATTCCGTATTTCTCGCTAGCCAAAGATGGAGAGCGAGAATAGCTCTCTAGACTGTGCACAAGATATAGAAAAGCTGTTGGAGATTATAAAGATATAGAAAACGATTTTTACTCAAATGACTCTTTAAATGATGATTTAGAGAGTAGATTTTAGAAAAGCTCTTGGAGATGCTCTAAAGCCCAAAATCCATGCCCAAATCGAACCAATTGCTCTTCCAAACCCTAGACGGCGCCCTGCTCCACGACTCATCTGCAAACCAAGAGAACATCTGCACTCGTTCTTATGGAGATCCCGCCGCCGGGGGCACACTCCGTTGTACCACCCTTTCATGTTCCCCGGTATCTGGTTTCCTACGTGTCCGCTGCAATCCTCAGCGTCCTCCACTGCAACATGCTGGTTCACTGAAGTACAGGCGTACAACAAGCAGCCCAAGTTCCTTGGTGGACACCGCCCCCTTGGACTGGAAGCATGGTATGGGTCCTGTTGCTTGCAACTTTTTTTTTTAATCTCCATTAGGATGTTCTCCGTGGATATATTCCACAAGGTCAGTACGTACTAAGTACCTTAATTACAGATTAGAAGTATATGTTTCTGGTTTTTATATGTTGCATTAAAGTGACCTCTGCTGAAAACATTAGTCAACGACCTACTGAAAATTCTCTACTGAAATGCACTGTAATTTCTAGAATTCTTATGTGATGTAATTAAAACTGAAAACTGCTGATGCTAGTCCTTCCAACATGCAGTGCTGTTGGTGAATGTTGATCAGGATGCTTTGGCTGCTCCGTTGTATTGAAGAGGGCTACCTTGATGCTCCCATTTCCTTGAGCACACCACAATGTTTCCCATCAGTGCAAGGTATATTCAGTAATTCGATCAGAATCGATGGATTAGTTTGCTCTTGCATCCTAGGTGTTTGATGATAGGTCTCTTTGGCACCGTAGATACTGCTTCTCTTCTCTGTATAATACAGTTTGGTTCTCTATATATCAATGTGTTTTCCTAGCATCATGCTCACATTACTAGAGTAGTTGTATTCCAGATCCACCGTCAAATTTCAGTTGTTGCCAATGTTTTCTGGTCGTCCGATTAATCACTTGTCCTTATCGGTCTCTAGTGCCCGATTTGGGGTACCGACGCGATTAGTTCGACTAGAAAGCTGATCGTCCGATTAGTCGTCTGACTAGGACAGGGACGACCAATTTGGTTGCTCTATTTTTTGGGCCTGTTTAGCCAGACCTATATGTGGCCTATTGGGCTTGCAATTTAACCTGTTAGGGACGGGAATATGGACTTCTAGACAGTGGAGAAAAGAGAAGAAAACAACTCCCACAAGAAAGTTAGCAGCTAAACACTAATAGTCTCGATGCTTGCTTTATTAATAGTCTTGATGCTTGCTTTATTGTATATATTGTATAGTATATATAGGTATATATATATATATATATATATATAGTAGGCATATGTCCTGATATATAGGATGACTATATGGACAACCAGGGTCGACTAGGCTCGACTAATCGGCCTGGTCGACGACTAATCACGATTAGTCTCCTGGTCGGTCCCATGGCGACTAGGTTCGACTAGACGACCGGAAAACATTGGCTGTTGCTAGTGAATCAGCTATGCTGCTTGTTCATTTTGTATACAGGCAGATCGCTTAGCTATTTACACCCAGATCAAGCTTCATATGGTATCCTATATTAAAATACATCTTATGCCAAGTCTCCTATGTGGACATAGCAGCACTAAACTATTAAAGGCACCTTACCTGGAAAGTCTACTCTAAACCTACCTTAATGTAATTGCTTTATTAGATGTGTCATCAGATTCCAAAATCTATTACTATGATAATGAAGATATGCCAAAATTTTTCTGTTGTTATTAATTGATTTCCACTACAAATTCTAAATTGTTGGTGTGCATTTGCTTAATGTGAAGGAGGCATCACTGGTTCCTGTTTTAGGATCCAGCATCCTGGACAAATCTGTTTTGTTTTCTGTACAAGAAACGCAACATTGCTTTAACTGTATCATATTTGAGTGCTCAAGGACTATGTACTTCTGGAGCTATTTGCTCTAAAGACCGAAGCAACTTATGTGCTGTAATATGTACCAGATCATTAAAATTAATCTATTTCTACTCTTAGATATTCTTTGTCGCATTAATCTTTATTACATCCTACTTCCTTTTTAAAACTAATAATAATTTATTTTTACTAATTTTGCAGCTGCCGCCCTATTTCAGTTAACTAGTTCATTAGTTTAGGCCTGTGCAACGATCTCATAAATTGAGATGCCCATCATTATTTTTCATGTTATCTTATCAATGAGGCAACAATGTAATTTTCAAATATACAAGACTTGCAGGAAGGGAAGACAACAACAGACACTCAACTCAAATGGATATGATGCTTACTGTGCCTCCTAGTTCAGTGTTCTCAATGAGTTAAAGGTAACTGCTAGTCCCTCATGGGATCAATGTATATATTTGCTGAGTCATGAACTATTTAAAGGTGGTATCTAGGAAATTGGTGCAGCTATGTGATTTGTGTTCTATTCAGGTATGTTATTTGTGTTCTATTTCAACATCTAGTCCAGAAAGTATGTTGTAGCTATGTTGTTTGTGTTCTATTCAGTTGCATAATTGTCCCTACAACCACTGATGAATTTTATTACTAACTCATATGGCATCTGCACTGTTTTTATTGACAGATAGGACGAACCTTCAAAGATTGAGAAGATTGCTTGGACTCTTCGGAAGGATGAACTGAATGAAGAATTTTGCAATGATAATGAACCTTTCATCATTTGTGCTAAGAGTTCTTAGTTTAATTGTTTCGTTCTATAAGTCTAGAATGCAGTTTCAACAACCTAGCTATTTTTATTTTCTTATTGTACATGCTATTGAACGTGGATGATATAAGTTGCACTAGCCATACAAGACGACGATGAGACTGTTTAACATGATCAAGAAAATGTGTTAGATCAGGTAATGACATTATTGTACTATGTTCCAAGTGATCTTGAGCTATATACCATAAACTGTAGCTAAAAAAGATCAAACAATTTATTGTTTGTAGACTCAGCCTGGAAGTGTTGTCACTGTACAAAAAGATGCAGCTACTCGTTCTAGTAAAAATACAAGTATTGTCAGCAAAAACCTTTTCAATGAAAACACTGCAAATGTGGCAGCATCGAAGACATATATCACTCAACAACAGCTGATGAATAGAACAAGAAATAACAAAAAGAGGAAGGTAACAACTTTAACACGTTATCAGCTTATTGGAATCTAAATTATGCTCATTTTTCCTTGTTATCCATGCATTTTATATTTATGTTGTGATGTGAGTCTTTCATTGAGCTTGGTACCTATCTGATTGAAATACAAAGTGAATCATCTATATAGCTTTCTATTCTGATTGGGTGATAGTTCTATTTCATATATATTCTATATGTACTGAAAACTGCAACTGCAGCAGGTGCTGCTTTATTGGGTGAATTTTTCCGTGTAATAAATTGCATTTTCTGTATACTCCCTCCATTCTAAATTATAAGTCATTCCAAGAATATTGGAGAGTCAAAGCATTTCAAGTTTGACCAAAATTTATAGAGAAATACAAAGATTTATGACATCAAATAGGTATACTATGAAAATATAGCTAGTTAAGAATCCAATGATACTTAGTTGATATCATAAATGCTACTCCCTCCGTCCCAAAATAAATGTAATTGTAGGACTAGACACGGTTACCAATATACCAGTAAAATTACCAAAATACCCCTATAAAGGTGCAATCATTACACTTTGAAAAATGAAAAAGTACAAAAAGACGAATAGAGTTCTCTTGTCTTATATGTAGAATTGTATTTATTTTGGGACAAATTTTGAACTCTAGAATTGTATTTATTTTGGGACAGAGGGAGTATTATCTTATTATATAAATTTGGTCAAACATGAAAAACTTTGACTCTCTAAAATTCTTGGAATGACTTATAATTTGGGATGGAGGGAGTACTTGATAATACCAAAGTTGTAGAGGGTTTATAGATGTTTGACATCACGAAAGGTCATGATTTTAGCCCTGCAGATTTGGGACTTGAATTTTAGACGTATCCTGTCAGGTTTTGATCTTGGTCTGTCAAGCAGTGGACATTTGTGATTTTCGACCTTGATAACTTCACAGTCTTATTAAACAAATAACTACAAAGATGTAGACAATTGCATGGGCTATTTGTATTGTTAAAGAATATATTTCGTTGTCTAGAGCTGTACTTATGATTTTTGTAATCCATTGTACCTATTGTCTAGAGCTGTCCCATCATAATCTTACTGTTTTGGCAGTAAATGGAGAAGGTTTCAGTGGGAGACTCATAATCAAACAACGACATTGGCGAGACGATGACATGTTGGGCTGATAGTGAACTCTCTACAGCTACATAGATGTTAGGAAGTGTCGTCCAGTTACAAGTTTTTAAAAGTTGTGGAATAATGAGTGAACTTCATTTTTTATTTTATCTACTATTTGAATTGTTTGTCATAATATTGGTTGATTGATTATAATTAATATATGCGAGTGCAATCTCTTTTATTATGGTTTATTGATATTGCAACGATAAGCATTAAGTGGCACTACTAGCGTTGCAATAAAAAATATGCCTAGTAGCTTTATGGCAATGAAATTATTTACGTGGCAAAAAATAATATTGCCACGGCATTACTACCGTTGCAAAAAAAAATTAATCTACCGCAACGATAAAATTGCGTTGCAAAGAATACTTTTGCCACGACACAATGACCGTAGCAATAGCGAATGGTCTGTCGCAACGGTGAAAATTTCTTGGCAAATAATACTATTGCCACGAAAAAACAACTGTGGCAATAACATATCATCTCTCGCAACGAATAAAAAACGTGGCAAAAGGTACTATTGCAACGCCAGAGCGGTTATGACAATAATGCAAAAGCTCTGGCAACGAATAAAAATCATGGCAAACGGTACTATTGCAACGCCAAAGCGATCGTGGCAATAATGCAAAAGCTCTCGCAATGAATAAAAATCGTGGCAAAATGTAGTATTGCAACGCCAGAGCGATCGTGGCAATAATACAAAAGCTCTCGCAACGAATGAAATTGCGTGGCAATAAAACATTTGGCACCCAAATTTTAGCATGGCAATAAACTCTATTGAAATGCATCAATCAACCTCTTGCAACGAAGCCTAGCATTGCAAGTGCTCATATTGCAACGCCAATGAGCGTTACGACAACATCCAATTGCAACGCTTGACAACGAACATCTATGGTTGCAAGAAACGCTAGCACTTGCAACGCCAAACTGGAAACGGTTGCAATAACTTATTGCAACCATTGGCAACGACCGTGATTTGGTGGCAATTACTACCTATTGCAACTAAATGAGGCTTTTTGCAACGCTTTTGCGTCGTTGTGAAAAATATGAAAGTTAATAGTGACTCCTGGTGAAATGCTACAATGGTATATTTATCTGTGTGCTTGCAGATACTTTCATTTATATATCTTTTACATATTCTATTTTTAGCCTTGTTTAATATTGAATAGCTAGCATATCTTTTGCATCAACATAGCTGGGGATGACAACCTAGTTCTATATGCTATAAGATAAAGGCTTAATCATTTGGGCTAATGCCATAATCAAGTATCAAGTTAATTATTTACCTAAAGCATTTCTGGCGCCATTGCCTATACGGTGGTGACGCTAAGGAATGCCAACAGCCAGCAACCTAGCCAACCGGCGAAATCTCACTGCCGAACATAGACCCAACCCCAGAACAAGTACTTCAACAACTACATGCCGAGTTGTTCATCCCAGCTCAGCAACACAGAGATAGCATACTAGCTGCAGCCTTCGCAGCCAGCCGAAGACCAGCCTTAGCATAACAAGAAGCAGATGTCCGACGACAGTTAGCAATTCTGAAAGCCAAAATACAAAGTCTACAACCAAATTAGTGTTGGTATTTGTTAACGCAAATAGATATATCCGCAAACGCACAGATACTACTGTAGTTTTCACCCAGAGTATTCTTAGGTATCGATTTCCATGGGGAACGTGAGTGTATTAGAGAGGATCAAAATCACCCAAGAAAAAGGTGTTTTTGTGGTAGAGGGGTTTTCTAAAGTCTTCCCAAGATTGCGAGATAACCAAGGTTCAGGTTTACTATCACTACAAGAAAAACCTCCTCTAGATACATTTATTTTTAACGCTTTTAATTACGTGTCTATGCTAAACACGCTATAGCGCATAGAAACGAAATTTAATACGATTACTTGAAAGCGTAACAAGTCATCCATAAAGGCCCACACATACTCCATTGCCCCTCCGTCTCCACGCGCACAACCGCCCCAAAAATCTAAGTCGCACTCCGTCTGTTCCTGATCGCCGCCTCCCCCGCAGCAGGTACGCTACGACGCTCCTCTCTCCCATGCAATCTTCTCAGGTGCCACTGCTCCCCGTTCCTTGCAATCGCCGGTCACGGTGGTGCTCGTGGTCTCCGTGGACTCTATCTAGCACTCGTAGTCAACTCCAAACCCTAGCAAGGTCTTCAGTCCTCACTCCTCGTAACTCCAGATCTTGGTGCCTCTGCTCAACACCTTGGTGGCCCTCTCACAAATTATTACCTTCATATCTCATCCCCTTAAAACGTTCTGTGTTTCTTGCCGGTGACCAGTACTAGTGTGCAACCTCATTAGTCTTGCCTGATTGCATGCTTAGTGCTCTAAGGAATGTGTTGATTAATCAAGCAGCGAGGCATCATCTTTTGAGGTATTTTGATTCCTGAATGGGAGATTGGGTTATTTAATCAAGAGGCCACATGAACCATTGTTTGCTAATTTGCAGGCAGTCAAAAGTTAAAACTCACTCTGATACGGCCTCAGGCCTCTGTACTTCATCGTCACTGGATTGATCTATCGTTGTATGCCTTATACTTATGTTGAACTGATGGATTCTGATCTTTGCAAATATTTATTATGATATCATTAGTTCTTAAATAATTTGAGATTTTAGGAAGAGGATAAACTTGGTCAGTGTTTCTGGTTCGTGCATATTTCCCTTGTCTGTGATCGGAATGTTATAATTAGTTCTTAAATAATTTGAGATTCTGGGAAGAGGATAATGCCTTGGTCAGTGTTTCATGTTCATGTATATTTCCCTTGTTTATGATCGGGATAAGGAGGCACCTGGACAAGGCCTGTGTACTCCATTTTAATTTTACTTGCCATTAACATGTATGATCAGTACTACCCTGGATTCAGAGGTGGATCTACAGGGGGGGCTAGGGGGGCTCTAGCCCCCCCCCCCCCCCCCCCCGTACAGCTGGTACATCAATGGAAAAATATAGAAGATGAGAGATAAAAATAGGTGGAGGAAAGAAGGAAAAATGAAGAAATAGAGGAACAAGAAGAGATCAGCCCTCCTTCGATCCGATTCTGCATCCGCCACTGCCCGGATTATCTTTAATTTGATGCCTACTCCTAACATATATTACAATACTGTGGTTTCTTTCAGGGCAGCAGCTCCTTTTTGATCCTCGAAAAAGACTAGGAAAGAGTGATTGAGAGAAAGCTGTCAAAAGCTCTATGTGAAAATCAACCCGAACGTGGTGGAATACAAAGGCCTTGTCAGACCTGTCACCTCTGGGGCTACCATAATTATCAGTGGGCTTGGACCCAAACTCAGGTAAACCCTAGCCTAGACACCACGTCTATACTAACGATTATTACTCCAGCCCGATACCTTTAGACTAGAGCACTCAGTCGAGCAGAGATCCCGTTAGTAAGTAAAGTAAGAGCTAAACTTGAATTAAATAGAGAACTTTGAAATTCAAAAGAAAGAACGCAGATATTACTCATGAATGAGTCGACTCCATAGAGGTACAAAGTTGAGGAGGATCTGACAGACCCGGCTCCTCCTTTGCTCTTTTCCTCTCCTCTCTTCCTCTTTTGTATACTACAACTAGGTGAGAGCCACCTAGAGCAACACTACTACTATTTTATTTATTAAACCTATGTTGCTAGATTATGCTTAAGCTCCAAAGTGAAAGTATAATTAATGATCAAGATTCAACATCACCCAAGCCATCCATCAAATCATCTATCTCGAAAAGGATCCAAGTCGCACATGAGCGAGAACACGGCTAATATATCAGTTTTAAGACACTCTGCAGACTTTGTACATTTTAGCCATGAGTCGTGATTGCCCTTTTGTCTGAGATGATCAGCCTCTTGACCCACTTCCAAGGTAGGTCGACACAGTCACCATGAAGCTTTTCACTAGTCGTTCTAATAAGTAGCAGACACTAAGATTTCAGCCATCTAGCGTATGGAGCCCTCTTTCAGGAGTGACACTCATGGTTGCGGCATAGCACACACCCTGGATTGAGAAGACCCAATGTAAGGAGCGAGGTGGGGAGGGAGGGAGCCGGCGGCCAGGGCGACGGCTATGGTGGGGAGGGGCGGCAGCAGGGGGCGGATAGGGTTTAGGGCTGGAGAGCGGAGAGCTGGAATAAGCCTTTCAGCCTTTTTTTTATTAATCTCAAAGGGGTACAATGCCTCTATATTTATAGTCTAGAGGAGACTTGCATCCTAAGTAATCCTGTCTATTTTCTTATTCTACGCCCTATTCTAATCTATTTCTAATTGGATCCTTTTGCGGCGACGATGGTGGTGGCAGCTGGGGTGTGCACCGACTGCAGGGGCAACGACGGCCTGGGCGCCGGTCCACGGGCCCAATAGGCGCCCTGTTGGCCCATCCAGACCACTAGGTGCCATTAGGCGTATGACATCTCTCCCCCCTTCGCCGATCAGCGCGTCCACGTGCTGATATATTATCTAATTCCTTTCTCCATGGCTCGGTAATCTGGTGCTCGGTACTAAGTTTGTGATGTGGAGGAGTATGTGACCCAGCCTGTCATTGGATTGCTCAGAGTTGACGTCATGGTCCATGAATAAGAAGCAATAAGTGAGGGAGCCAAAGTATCCGGAGAGGTGGTAGCTGTAGTTTGTGGCCGCTGACGAGTTGGTGTAGTTGTTCCATGCTTCTCTGAGCATAGATTCTGGTATGATTGCAGAAAAGTGGAGTGTTCTTCTATCTGGTTCCGGCTGTTGGTATGAGAACACTTGACCTGCATCAATTTGTCCAGGAATATGCCTCGCAAGTGCTGTGGCTGTGAATGTTGGGGGATTCGTTGTGAAATCTTCCAGCGTGCCAAAGAGGAGGTTCCCCATGTCATAGTCTGTTGGCGAGATGATTGGTCTGCCATTGGCTGGATTTCTGTGGATGTCGATGTTGTCGGCGCGAAGGAACTATTGACCGTTGTTGTCGAAGAAGATGATGGTTGTTGCTGGTAGTGTCTGCCGAGGCTGTTCTTCCAGAAAGAGGATGCTAGTGGGGAAAGCCTGTGTCGACGGTGTCGATGCTGCTGTGTGAAAGCCAACTGCAAGTAAACATGCTGCTAACATACCCGGTGTCGCTATCAGGTTCTGGAGCAATGGTGATGTTGCTGGCACGTAGTAGCGGTCGTTGTAAAAGATCACACCATGCTACAGGGACCAAGCTGGAGCTGCTGCTTTGAGTGCTATGGTTTCAGAGATGATTTGAAGCTCTCGCTCATTTGTTGCTGCTAGGCGAAGCTCAGAGAGGATGTCACTGTCGAAGTCATCAAGAGGTGTTGGCGCTGTTTCCTCTGTGCTTGGCGGCTGCTCTTCCTGGTTGATGTTGGCTTTGTTGTCGGAGGGGATCACAACTTTTCCTGCTTTTGAGGAGGCCGAAGGGGACTTAGCTAGTGCTACAGGAGTGGGTGATGCTGGGATCGCCATGGCTCTCGTGCTCGACGTGAGGGCGGCTGCTGGTAGAAGATTGGAGATGCCGACGTTGGGTGAGGATGGTGGCGCCTTGGTTTGTAGTGCTAGCGTCGGTGGTGTCGCTGTCGTTGTACTCCTCGTTCTCGGCGCGGGAGCAGTTGTCAAGGAGATGTTGGTGATGCCAGTCCTTGGTGACGCTGGCACTGGCAGAGCTGGTGCTGCTGGAGTTGATGGCGCCGGTGTCGTTGTGCCCTTGCTGCTTGGCGCGAGGATGCTTGTGGTGCCAATTTCTGGTGAAGTTGGTGGTGTCGCCGTTGGCGATGTTGGGGTTGGAGCTGTTGTTGTTGTCGTTGGTGTAGGCGCCTGTTCCGCTGCCGGGGCGGTGTTGACGACGATGTCGCTGGGTGTTGCCTGTCCCTCCAGAGCTCTGGCCAGTTGTATGGCCACCTCTAGATCATGCGGTCAGCGATGCTTGATGACCGTCTGTAGTGGTTCGCGCAGGCCTGCAATGAAGAGGTTGACTTGCCTCAGGTTGGTGATGATTTCGTCTTGCAGCATGTACGAGACAAAGGCATTGACGTAGTCCTTCAGGAGGTCGCCGTGTCGGGGTGGGATCAGGTAGCTGCTATCGATGTCGTTGCTCAGCCCGAACTCGCGAATCAGGAGGCGTTTGAAGAACTCCCAATTGTGTATTGGGATATCCTCTCATCCGGATGTACCAACGTTGTGCATCTCCTGTGAGGTGGAAGGCTGCATACTTGATTTGCTAAGGTTCCTTCATGTGTTGGAGCCTGAAGAGAAGCTGGAGCTGTCTCAGCCATGGCGATGGATCTGACGAGCCGTCAAATGTCGGTGTTGTCAGATGAGCCCTGATGTTGTGGCGAGGAGCGGTGGGCGCCTGTGCTGTTGGCGGTGGGGGCATCCGTTGTGCCCTAGGAGGGGACGAATCCTTCTCCTGCTGGTGGTGCTGCTGGAAAGCACGCTCGTCAACATCCTCCTTGTTTACGATCGGCGTGTTAGGCGACGATCGTGGGAGCGTTGATGCTGGGGAAGCCGGCAGATGGACGTGGGGCAGCGGTGGCGATGAAGAGCGGGTCGCCGAGCTGGGCGCCTACGACGGAGGTGCTGCTGGCTGCTGTCGTGGAGGTACGCCCTTGCTGTCCAAGGTGTTCAGGTTGATGGAGACAGCCGTGATCATGACGCCGGTGTAGCAGAAGTCTGCGGTTCCTTCAACTTCTCGTCGAGGTAGGACTTGCCAACATTGATCATGATGCTTTTAGTCTCCGCCTCGAGGTCGTTGATGGCCGCTTCCTGATCCAATCTGCTGTGGATGACAGAGATGTTGGCGGCGTTGCTAGACGTGCTTGTTCGATGTCGCGGAGGCGTTTGTCCACTTGGGACAGCTGTAGATCGACCTTGTCGAAGTGTTTGCCGATTCCATTGGTGAAGTTCTTGAGCAGTTCCGCGATGGTGGGGGTGGTGGCTGCCATGGATCGATTGGTCTCCAATACCAGGTGTAAGGAGCGAGGTGGGGAGGGAGGGAGCCGGCGGCCAGGGCGGTAGCTACGGTGGGGAGGGGCAGCAGCAGGGGGTGGCTAGGGTTTAGGGCTGGAGAGCGGAGAGCTGAAATAAGCCTTTCGGCCTTTTTCTTATTAATCTCAAAGGGGTACAATGCCTCTATATTTATAGTCCAGAGGAGACTTGCATCCTAAGTAATCCTGTCTATTTTCTTATTCTACCCCCTATTCTAATTTATTTCTAATTGGATACCCCCTATTCTAATCTATTTCTAATTGGATCCTTTTGCGGCGACGACGACGACGGCGGCTACGTGTGCGCCGGCTGCCGGGGAAGCGGCGGCCTGAGCGCGGGTCCACGGGCCCAATAGGCGCCCTGCTGGCCCGTCCAGCCCACTAGGTGCCATTAGGCGTATGCCACTGTGGGGATATTACCTCCGTATACCCCCATGGACCGACTTGGGCCCTTCATCAAGGACAAGCCCAACCTGAAGGCCCTGCGGCATGCGACCAGGCTGTTGCGGCCGCTAGGGACTCTCACCAAGCCTTGCACGACAAGGAAGGATCCTAGAAGATAGATCCAGATTCCTTGCCTAAAGGAACCGATTGTAATCTGGTAGGATTCGGAAATTATAACCCTGCTCCCTGACTATATAAGGCGAGCAGGAACCCCTCCAATCTCACGTCATATTCCAATCTCATAATCAATCCAGCCACCAAAACACAGGACGTAGGGTATTACGGTGACTTGCCGGCCTGAACCTGTCTAAATCGCCGTGTCTCGTCCCTGTGTTTACGCTTGAGTAGACGTGACGCATGCCCCCTCAATCTAATCTACTATCTTGGGCATACCCCTCGGTAGAATGCCGACCATCTTTCGTTGACAGTTGGCGCGCCAGGTAGGGGGTGTGTGCTACGACACCATGGTCTGCCAAGCGGTCATCTTCCCCAACTCCATGATCCTCCCCGAGGCTGGCACCACTTTTCAGATCGGATCTATGATCTGGACTGTCGGCGACGCCACCCTCGCCCCGGAGATCGTGGAACCCGCGCAGCTCCCTGCGCCGGACGCCTCGCCGTCCACCCTTCGCGCCACCGCGCCGGCGCCCCGCGCGCCAAGGTCTCTCCGCTGCGATGACCTGGTCAAAGCCATCGACCGGGCCAATCGCAGGATTGCCGACTGCATCGACGTCGTCGAGGCGGCTCAACTGTAGCTTTCCGGCCATCATCATCGCCAGCATCGCCGTCATACGCCGCCGGGAGTCTTCAGCGCTCGACCCGCCCGTCGCCCCAGATTGGATCTACAAACGGCGCCCCGCTCCGCTCCGCGGCTCATCGACCACGCTCCACCGACCACCTTCATGCCCTACGGGCTTCGCGGCGCAGCATCCACGTACCAGCGCCAGACGCTACAACGATTCGCCGACCACTCCAAACGATTCGCCGACCTCTCCAAACGATTCGCCGACCTCTCCTCACGATCGCCATACGGTCTCCAAGCAGCCTGGCTGATGCTGAAGGGGCCTCAGAGCTGGGGCTGCTGTCACCACCATACACGTGCATGAGCGTCTGCCCTCTGCGTTGTGGCGGCCAGCAGTTCTCCCGAGTGACGTCCCGACCTCTCTACGCGTGCATGAGCGTCTGCCCTCTGCGCTATGAAGGGAAGGCTAGCTCGGGCTGAGACCTCCTAGGCTATACGTCTAGTGCCTGTATCTCCTATCTCCATATGGTCTCCATTCACCTAGGCCATGCCTCAAACGGACATCTCAGAAAAGGCCCTATCTCTGGTACCTCTCTACGCGTGCATGAGCATCTGCCCTCTGCGCTACGGGATGCCAGCAGTGGCTCCTTGGGCGATTCCTATGATTCCTACGCGTACACGGGCTCCGCGCTCTACGATACGGAACATAAGATAACCCAAGGCCGAACTGTTCATCGCTTCGGCTCACGGCTATTAGGTCTGCGGAAATACGAGGAAAATGCAAAGCACGCTGACTTATTGAAAGCTTTGCCTCTTTTCGCTCAAGAGTCTTACAGACTATTCTCCTATACAACAAACTACTGTTGTACAACGGCAAAAAGGTCTACATCGGCTACAAGGGCGGTGGCCGCCGGCTCTGCCTCCATTTCCAGGCGATCCATGTCGGCCTCCGTAGTCTCCGCAGTGAAGCCCGCGCTCACCCTTTCCATCTCCATCCACGGATAATGCGAACGGAGAATGGCAATGCCATGGGCGGCCACGCTCTGCGCCGCGGCCCTGGTATAGGCCTGGAAGCGCCCCCACAGCCCCTTCACCTTCTCCACGACGCCGGCGCTGGTCCTCCGTTTCTTCTCTGCCGGGAATAGAGGCTCTTCGTCGATGCACTGCACTAACGGAGCCACTTCTTCCGCCAGCGTCCAGAAGCGGTCGGCGTACGCGTCAACCTTCTTCTCCAGATCTGCAAATTGCATTTACACGTTTTCCCGGTAAACTGCAGATGCCACATCAAGCAATAAGGAGACCACTCAAGGCTGTTCCGACCAGCTAAGGGCGTAGGCGATGTACCTCGATGCATGTCTCGCCATTTGCGGACCTCTTCCTCCGCTTTGGCCTTCTCCTCCGCTAAGAGAAGTTTCTCCTCGCCAGCCTGCACCAGCTCTGCAGAAGACAATATCTCCGTCAGCATCTCCGACCAGGCGCAAAGCGCGAATGACAAACACTCCGACCAACTTACGTGCGGTGACTGCGTCGACCTTCTCGGCCTGCTCCATCAGCTGGGAGTTCTCCTGCTCGCGTTGCTGGATGGCATCTTCCAGCTCTCGAGACCGTGCATGGGCGACCTCCAAGCTCGCCTCTAGGCCAGCGAACTGGCCCTCGACGCGCTTGACCTTCGCCCGGAGCCGCGCGTTCTCGTCGGCCAGCGGAGCCATCCTCTCAAGCGCAAGCTTGCGTTCTTCCCCGACCTTGAGAAGATGCTGCAAAAAGACGTCGACAATGTTACCCTATACTAAGGAATTTTCTACGAGACCCGGTGAAGGGTTAGGGACGCTCGTACCTGGATGCGCTCCATCAGCTTCGCGGCATCGCCCAAGAAGGCGCTGGTCTCCTCCTCCGCCGCCTCCTCATCGGCGAAGACGACCTCGTCTCCCTCAACGCGGAAGCGGTGGACCGGCCCCCGCTTGGGCTCCT
This sequence comes from Coix lacryma-jobi var. lacryma-jobi, assembly GCA_009763385.1. Lineage (NCBI taxonomy): Eukaryota > Viridiplantae > Streptophyta > Magnoliopsida > Poales > Poaceae > Coix > Coix lacryma-jobi. The sequence goes on along the minus strand of CM019831.1, from coordinate 118,343,278 downwards.
TCTCTCCCCGGATGACCTCCTCGATCTTCGGCTCTACTACGGAAGGCACCGGTGCCTTCCGCTTCCTCCTCCTCTCCGGCCGCCCCATGGACAGCGACTCCGGCGGCACGTCCGGATCTGCCGCCCCGCCTGCCCCACCTGGGCAAGCGGACATCATCGGGGACCGGGGAGGCGCCTCCACGCCCACTGGAGGCTTGGGGACTTCGGGAGCCGCTTGCTCCTCCGTCGTCCTCGTCATCTCCTCCGTCGTCCTCGTCGTCTCCTCCGCCTCCCTCGTCGTCGCCTCCGCCGTGGTCGGCCCCGGGGACTGCTCGGCCCTCGTGGTCGGAGGGGGGCTGGTCTCCTTCCGACCACCTTCATCGTCCGCCTTCCCATCTCCCGTCGTCGCCGAGCTGCATAAAGACGCCTCGTACCTCAACAAAGTTTCACGACCAGGAACCAACAAGCGTCTAGCGAAGAGAGTTCTTACAAGCCGGACGACTTCCGAGCCCGCGAGAAACGACGGGCCTGTGGCTGCGGCGCTCCTCCAGCAGATCCCCCTTCCGACCCCGGCACCGCCTTAGCCCCAGTGGCCTCCGTCTGCGGCTCCGGCGCCTTCTTCTCCGCTGACTTCTGGGGGGCGGCCTTCCTGCCACCTGTGGCTGACGACCGTTGCCCGTAGCGGGCACTAAGCGGGACGTCGTCGTCACTGTCGGACTCGTCGTCCGACCAGTCCGCCACCACCTTGCGACGCTTCTTCGCCGCTTCTTCGTTAATGTTGAAGGCGCCACCGGTCTTCAGCGACGCCTTCTTCTTCTTCTTCAATGGGGAAGCTTCGCGCTTCCCCTTAGGGTCACGGCGTGCTCGACGCCTGCCCGCCTACGCGTCGGGGACTTGCCCTCTTCGCTCCGGGCTGTTCTCCACCTCCTCGTCATCGTCATCCTCCACCGTCCCCTCGGTCGCCGCCTCACCGCGCCCGACGTCTTGGCGACGCTGGTCGATGCCCTTCGGCCAGACCTTCATCGGGGCCTGGGAGAAAAACGCCTCACGCCCCTGTACACCGACGCATCCAAGGTCAATGCGTGGAAGCCCAGTGCGGCAAACTCACAAATAACTAGAGGGTGAGAAGATTACCTTCGGTGGAGGGTACTCCAGGCAGTACGACCTCTTCACCCGCTTGAGTCCCTTCCTCTTGTTGAGGTCGAAAAGGGACTCCAGGCGTAGCTCCGCCTCCGACTGCGAGAGCTCCTCCGGCGCCTCTCGAGTTCCGTCGGTACTCCCGGCGTACTCAAACGCCGGGTGGTCCCTCTCCTTGCAGGGTTGACAGCGCCGGTTGATGAAATTCCAGGCGACCGCCATCCCGTCAATGCTCTGCCGGTCGAAAAGCTTCAGGAGCTCCTCGACCTACTCCATACCCGCAGCCCCGGGACGCTCCGACCAGGTGGTCAACACCTTTGGTGCGCATGCCGGGTCACAGGGCGGGCGTGGCGCCTCCTGGCGGATGTAGAACCACTTCGCCTTGTACTCCACAGCCTTCGACGGCAGTGGCATCGCGATGTATTTCTCCGCCATCCCGTCTCGGAGTTGGAGGTACACCGAGCCGACGATGTTGGAGGTACCGCTTCCGTTGATCTTCAACCGGAAGAAATGACGGAACAAGTCAAAGTGGGGTTCTATCCCCAAATACGCCTCACAAAAATGAATAAAGACCGCGATGTGCAACATTGAATTCGGATTCAAGTTGCACACCGCGATTTGGTAGTAGTCCAGCAGCCCGTGGAGGAACGGGTGGACGGGGACTCCAAACCCGCACTTGAAGAACGCCTCGAAGACGACGAGCTCGGTGGTGTTCGGCGTCGGGTACTCTTCTTGCCACGCGTCTCGCCACCCGCCGGTCACCTCATCCTGGAGTACGCCGCCCACCACCAGGGCCTCCAGATTTGCCTTGCGGAGGACGCATCGGGACCATCCCCTCGTCCAATCCGGCTTCACGATGACTTCATCGGCAGTCGCCTCCGTCGCCTTCTTCTTCGCCGCCGTCGACTTGCTTTGCCTCTTCGACGCCATCGGCTCTTCACTCGGATTGGATCTGGATTTGGATCTGGTAGGGAACCTCGGGCTCTACGGAAGGAGGAAGACGAGAAGGCAGAGGGCACAAAGCTCGAATGGTGCAGCAGCAAGTGGGGAACCGCCGCCGCATCGTTTGGCTTTTATTTTGCGCGGCGCGCCGTTTTCACTTCAGGGTTTTTGGGAGAGTGCGCCCACTACGCCCACGTCTCCCACGTCGCCTGCTGGCCCATGCGCTTCGCCACGGCCTCTTAAACGGGCCGCCAGGCTGACGGTTTGCAGAACGGCCCATTCATTTCGCCGTCTTTAGTATTAATTACATTAATACTTTTTTCACCATCATGCTCGATATACTAACTCCCTGTGCTACAATCCTGAGGGCCGGCCCCACGGGTCAGTGATACATTTTTGCAGAAAATGTGACTTCGCTACAATAACTGCTCGACATTATTCTACTTCAGCAAGGCTCTTCTTCTACGCTCGGGGACTTCATCCTCGGGGACTCCGTCCACTACAACAATTTTTCTCCATTATTCTTATTATGACCCCGCTACAACGACCATACTGCTCCTTATAGCAGGCTCAGGGACTACGTGTAATCACGTCATTTTGTGTAAATGACTGTGTTTTCTTCTACAGATACTTTACAAGCTCGGCACCACGTGTCTTCAACACCTACTACCAAGCTCGGGGACTAAGTGGATACACTTCACCTTATGGTGAATGTATTTTGTTTTTCCTTGACAACTTCAGAACGCTCCGTCAAAGTGGACTTGCACAGACTTCTACTAGGACTTCGTCGTCCCTTTAAGTCTTGCAAGCTCTAAGTGGATACACTTCACCAGAAGAAATGTCTTCAATTTTTTTCTTGCAGCACTTCGCATCCTCTCGGAAGGACGATTCTGGACTTCGATGGCCACGACCTGGTCTCATCTGCTGCTTCGCCGTCTTCACGACCAGGCTACCTGGTCGGAAAGCTTCATCAAGATTCTTCGCGACCAGGCTACCTGGTCGGAAAGCTTCTCCCAGTTTCTTCGCGACCAGGTCACCTGGTCGGAAAGCATCTCCGACAATCTCCGACCAGGTCTAACCTGCTCGGAAGGCTTCGGAACGCCCGGCTCGACGGATACGAAGTGCTCGGGGACTAGCTGTGGGGATATTACCTCCGTATACCCCCATGGACCGACTTGAGCCCTTCATCAAGGACAAGCCCAACCTGAAGGCCCTGCGGCACGCGACCAGGCTATTGCGGCCGCCAGGGACTCTCACCAAGCCTTGCACGACAAGGAAGGATCCTAGAAGATAGATCCGGATTCCTTGCCTAAAGGAACCGATTGTAATATGGTAGGATTCAGAAATTGTAACCCTGCTCCCCGACTATATAAGGCGAGCAGGGACCCCCTCCAATCTCACGTCATATTCCAATCTCATAATCAATCCAGCCACCAAAACACAGGACGTAGGGTATTACGGCGACTTGCCGGCCTGAACCTGTCTAAATCGCCGTGTCTCGTCCCTGTGTTTACGCTTGAGTAGACGTCACGCACGCCCCCTCAATCTAATCTACTACCTTGGGCATACCCCTCGGTAGACTGCCGACCATCTTTCGTCGACAGCCACCCAATCCCGTCTAGTGCCCCCCTCTTGCCATTACGGTAAGCTGTTGATGAACTTGAGCCATGTAGTTATCATGGTTGTAATGTCCTGGGTTGCTACTTTTAGATCCAGTCCTTACGGAGGGCAAATTAGAGCACCTAAAAAGGCCCAATGCTCTAGCCCCCTTTTGTCCATGTTAAAAGCATCATTTTAACATTGATTCTGTAAATCATTAATCAACATTAACATTGTAACATTTGGTGATTGCAAGCTAAGCAGAACTACCCATATGCATAAACCCAAGGTAACATGGAATATAGGGTACAAGAGTGCTAGGTAAAGTCCTTCGGGGTTCATCAAATTAGACACATGCACATGAAAATATGATTATATCGTTATTCGGTAACAAGGGTACTCATGTTACACTTGCCTTCAACTGTTGCCAAAACTAGTACAACTTTTCTTCTAGATCATCCTCGCATAGCTCCTCGTATGATGATTTTGGACCTGATGGAAATGGTTCAAATGAATTGACCTATACATGACAGAGCGACTGTTGAAGCAAAATTTGTTTGATATTTTGGCATATTAGAAGAACAAAACCGACAAGTACCCTATTCTTTCACAAATTGTTCGTGATTTGATGGCCATACAAGTGTTCATAGTTGTCTCTGAGTCCGTATTTAGTGGCGCTGGTCGAGTACTTGATCCTTATCCTAATCGCCTTGACCCTGAAATGGTACAAGCACTTGTCTGCGGCAAGGATTGGATACATGCAACAAGAAAAGGTACTAATTTTCTAAATTGTTCAATTGAGTAGTCCAAATATAGGTGTTGTAGTACATGTATTGATCATCTATTCATCTATGTCTTTTGTCTTTTTAGATCGTAAATGCATTCCTCCACAGTGGCTGATCTGAAACCACAAGACACCATATCTGCAGCCCCAAGTGCCCTACTAAATGATGACGATGAAAGCGATCCTGACGAGATGGATGATGCTGGACAGCTGTGATGGAGATCTGTGAAAACTATGCCATGTTATTATGTGATGTACTGTGCTATGTACCAAGGTTTTAAATCTCCGGCTATAGCTTCCGCTATCTCCGGCTATAGCTGTTTGAGAAGGATTTAGCTAAGATTTTTCATGTACAAGTTAGCTCTTAGCTGCTGTTATAGCCTACTATAGCCAGCTATAGCCTACTATAGCCAGCTATAGCCTGTTTTGGGAGACAGGTAGCTAAATGACTTAGCCCGCTATTTAAAACCATGCTATGTACTATGTTCATGCTGAAAGTGCATTCGCCCCCAATGTGGGTTTTGGCTAATTATTGACAATCAAATTAGGGACTAACCAGTTTATAAAAGCATGTATGCAGGTGTTAGTCCTTTGAAAGATTTGAAACGTTGAAATCTCGTGAACAAAGCACGTAGGATATTTTTGGATATAAAGATGCCTAGCTCAAGTGGTAGTTTAAAATTTTAATTTTAAACTTGAGTTATAGGTAAGCCGGACTATGAAGAGGGTCACAAAGTAAGTTGGCTAGATGTGGAGAAAAGTGCTCAAATCGACTAACCTTAGTTCGCTTGAGAGACACCGCACAATCACGAACACGTAGAGGGTAAATTCCTTTGGTCGGTGGTACCGACCATGGGTGGTCGGTGGTACCGACCACAGCTTCTCTGCGCAGCGCTCAAACTTCCTCTCTGTGTTGGTCAAAAAATGACCTGGCGGTAGTACCGCCATAACCTCGGTACTACCGCCTGCGGTGGTACCGACGCAAGGTCGGTAGTAACCTGGTTTGCAACCCTCTCTGGATAGAGTTGTTTTGACCTAGCGGTAGTACCGCCATTACCTCGGTAGTACCGCCCTCGGTGCTACCGATCCATGGCCGGTAGTTTCCAATTTTGCAAGGCTCTCTGTTCGCGCTGCTTTTGACCTGGCGGTAGTACCGCCATTACTTCGGTAGTACCGCCCGCGGTGCTACCGACGCAAGGCCGGTGGTTACCTAGTTTGCAGAGCTCCCTGTGTAGAATTGAAAAAGGCCTGGCGGTGGTACCGCCATCACCTCGGTACCACCGGGATCGGAGGTACCGACGGAGGTCGGTGGTAACTTGATTTTGTGAGGCTCTCTGTGTTGTGTTGAATATGACTTGGCGGTGGTACCGCCATAACCTCGGTACCACCGGCCTCGGAAGCACCGACCCAGGTTCGGTGGTTGAAAGTTTTTCAGGGCTCTCTGGACTGACTAGCTTTTGACTTGGCGGTGGTACCGCCATTACTTCGGTACCACCGACCTCGGAGGAACCGACCCTCGGGCGGTAGTTTCCGAGGGACCGAGTCCCTAACTGAGTTGCTCTCTGTTCGAGCTTGTTTTGGCCTGGCGGTGGTACCGTCATTACCTCGGTACCACCGGCCTCGGTGGTTCCGACCTTGGCCCGGTGCTTGTCAGTTTGACCAGATCTGGTGTATGCGACCGTTGTGTCATGGTCGGTGGTACCGACCATGGCTGGTCGGTGGTACCGACCAGCCTCGGGACTGAGGGAGTATAAATGCCTCCCCTCTTCACTTCTCACGGGGTGGAACTGAGAATCTACACTTATTGCTGACCTAACTTTAGACAAACTCTCTCCAAGCATTGACTCACCCATCTCTCTCCCCCTTTGCTCCTAGATTCATTCCCTTGCAAGATTTGAGCTAGGGAAGTGAGATTCGAGAGTGGGAAGCATCAATCTTCGACTTGAGCACTTGGTTTCCATCTTGCCGGCTTGTTTTGTGTCTTTTACTCTTGAGCTCTTTGAGCTCTAGCCGGTTAGGTGTTCTTCGTGGTAGCCCGTATTGATTTACTTGTGAGGGCTCCCCGAAGCGTTTGTATTACCCTGAGATTTCTAGTAGAGATACTCTCGTAGCCTTTGTGGTTGCTTGAGTGAGGCGAGGAGGTGAAATAGACTCCGACCTTTGTGGTCACCTCAACAACGAGGAAGTAGGCACTCCTTAGTGGATTGGCCGAACCTCGGGATAAATCTTGTGTCCCGTGTGCTTGTTGTTGTTGTCGCTATTTTCTCTACTTCTCTTGTTATTGTGTTCTTCGTGTTCTTCCTATCCCTATCTTGTTCTTAGGTTGGGAAGGCTCGATCTACATCAAGGGGAGCAACCAAGGTTTCGTGAGAGTAGTTTTATCATAAATTATTCTTCGGAAAGTTGGCTAGAAACTTGTTTTATCTTCATATCTTACTTTCATCAGATTTGTAGTTTCTTTTAGGATTCCGGTTGTGCCGTTTGTTTGTGTTGGTAGTACCGGTGTTTCACACCCGGTAGTACCTACCCAAACAAACCGGCCTCTCCGGTTGCTATCTAACTACATCTTATAGTTTGTGAAGTTTCAGATAGTCAAATCAAGCAACATCACTACCCCTCTGTCCGTCTTGTGTATCACCTTGTTTCCCCCTAGTCTATCTCCTCGTTCTCCTCTGACTCTATCTATCTTGTTTCTTCAGTGTCTAGCATGTCAGTGTCATTCTGATAAGGAGATAGTGTAGAATCCTTTCAGGTATCGAGCCTAACCTTGTGTAGCGCTTCAGCGTAGGGAGAATCATGTCTACCATAAGTCAAAACAGCTTGAAGATTGTCAGAAGGTTACTGCTCAGATAATTCAAGATCAAGCAAGAAGCATGGATGAGATAAGAGAATGAAAGATGAGATGGAGAGTTTGAGGCGAGCTTTGGAAAGCAAAGCCGAAGCATCCGAAGCAGTGGAAATCAGCCGCCCAGGATGACAAGAAGAAGGAAGATGAAGAGAAAGGCAAGAAAGACACCGAGTTCACTAGAGTGCCATATGACTATAGCCATATGGGCAAGGTCATACAATTGCCTAGCGTCAATCTAGGCAAGCCACCTGCCTTTGATGGAATCAACTACAATGATTGGGCACACAAGATGAAGCTACACCTTCTTGCTGCAAGAGTTTGGGAGATTGTTGAAAATGGACCAAGTCATGTTGAAGGTCAAGAGTTCACCGACAATGATGTGTTTGAGTTTCAACAAAATGTTCAAGCCGCATCATTGATTCTATCATGCCTAAAGCCTGAAGAAAGCAACAAGGTACATGGAATGGAGAATGCCAAGAAGATTTGGGATACACTCAGGATATCGTATGAGGGTGATGCGAGTGTGAGAAAGTGCAACATAGAGCTTCTTCATGGAAAGATTGAGAACTTTGCAATCAAGAGAAATGAGACCACTCAACAAATGTTTGACAGATTCATGACGTTGGTAAATCAGATTAGAGCACTCGGAGACACAAAGTGGGATGACTACTCAGCTGGAAGAAAGCTATTAAGAGCATATAGAAAGAGGAACAAGAACCTTGCATCAATCATCATGGAGAGACCTAACTATGAGAGCATGGGACCTCATGAGATGCTTGCCAAGATAAAGCATCATGAAGTCTTGGATGATGAAGATATAGAAGAACAAGAGGCAAGCCACAAAAAGGTGGTAGCACTCAAGGCTAATCAAGAAGAAGGAAGCAAGGCCCGAGATGACTCTTCAAGCGAAGGAAGTGAAGACTCCGATGATGAGTTGGCCCTTATTGTGAAGAACTTTAGAAGATTCATGAGAAAGAAGATGCACAAGAAGGGCAAAGGTGGTTACTTCAAGAAGTCAAAGAAGAGAAATTGCTATGATGTGGAGCGGATGATCATTTCATTGCCGATTGTCCACAAAAGAAGAACAAGAACAAGTATAGCAAGAGTGATGACAAGAAGCATAGAAGAAGAAGAGGTGGTGAAGCTCATCTTGGTGAGGAGTGGTTCTCGGAAGATGACTCAAGTGATGAAGAGAAGAGCAAGAGCAAGGAGAAGGAGAAGGGAGCGGCCAACATCGCCATACACAAGACCTCTTCTCCAAGTCTCTTCTCCAACATGGCTACATCGACAACTTCGTCACGCCTGTTCGAGAACCTCTCTGACGACGAGGATGACTTCACTCATTCTTGCTTCATGGCTAAGAATGAGAAGGTATCACCTCACTCTCCTACTTGTTCTAGTGATGAATGTAGTGATGATGATATGGATGAATTTGAGCTTAGCTTAATTAGAAAGTTTGGAAAGAAGGTGGAGCTAAAATCATAAAATTGCTCACTAAATTAGAGAGTCGGAATGAGAGTCTTGCAATGCAAGGGGACTTGATCTCTCAAGAGAGAGAAAAGAACCGTGCATTGGAAGCCTCTCTTGCCGAGGAGAAGTTGAAGGTTGAGAAATTGACCGTGGAACTATCCTTAACCAATGACTCCAACAAGAAGTTGGCTAAGGAGTGTTCCATGAGCAATGACTCAATTGCAAGCCTAAAGAATGAGGTTAGCATGGTTCAAGAGAGCCTCACAAGCTCTCAAAATAAATATCAAACTCTTGAACTAAGCTACAACATTCTTTGGAATAGCACCTCTTCAACCTCTTCTAAGGATTCCGATGGCTCTAATGCCTCAACTAGTAATGGTTGCAAAAGATGCTATAAACATGATATAAATGCTTGTGCAACTAACCTTGTTGAGCTAGAAAAGAAAGACAAAGAAATTCATAGGTTGAACATGATCTTGAGGAATGGTTGCAAGTGTAAGGTGCAACAACCAAAAGATATCCTCAAGACCGCAAGGCACCCATCCATCAAGGATGGAATTGGGTACAATAGGTATGGTGGTAAGGCCAACGGTAGAAAGATGGTCAATGGGGTACCTTTTGTTAACTTTAACAAAGGGGTTCCTCTCTTTGACCTAATGAACAAGGCCAACAAGGTTGCCAATCCAAAGGCTCCACTTGCTAATGGTAAGATCAACAAGGAGAAGCAAGTGGAGGCCCTCAAGCAACAAAAAAAGCCCATATCAAGAAGCTATACATGTGATTATTTGTGTTGTTGGGTGATGATGGCAAAATAGTTGTCAAGTATGTTGGTGCCCTCAAGAAGAGGGAAATTATGAGAAATGTTTGGGTACCAAAAGCTTATGTGACTAACCCCCAAGGACCCAATCTCGTTTGGGTACCTAAATCTAGAACATAAACTTGTTTTGTAGGAATATGCCTCCGGTGGATCAAGTTGGGTGTTGGATAGTGGATGCACCAATCATATGACCGGGGCAAAAGATATGTTCTCCTCATTTCAACCAAGCAACGACTCATGCAACAACATTGTGTTTGGTGACAATGGTAAAGGAGAAGTGCTTGGTTTGGGTAAAATTGCTATCTCAACTGACAATTCCATATCTAATGTATTACTTGTGCATTCGTTGAGTTACAATTTGTTATCCGTTTCTCAACTTTGTGAAATGGGTTACGATTGTCTCTTTACGGATAAGGGTGTGACCGTCTCTAGAAGAAGGGATTCCTCTATTGCATTTAAAGGCGTGTTGAAGGGAAAACTTTACTTAGTTGACTTCTCAACTAGTAAGGTAGAGCCTACAACATGTCTAATGGCAAAATCTAGCATGGGTTGGCTTTGGCATCGCCGACTAGCTCATGTTGGGATGAGGAATTTGGCCCTACTTCAAAGAGAAGGGCACATCCTTGGACTAACCAATGTTTCTTTTGAGAAAGATAGGATTTGCAGTGCGTGCCAAGCCGGAAAGCAAGTAGGAGCAAAACATCCAATCAAGAATATTGTGTCGACCTCAAGACCATTGGAGCTATTGCATATGGATCTCATCGGACCCGTTGCTTATCAAAGCATCGGCGGTAACAAATACGGTTTTGTTATTGTTGATGACTATTCTCGTTTCACTTGGGTGTTCTTTTTAGCAGACAAAAGCGAAACACAAGGTATCTTCAAGAAGTTTGCTAGAAGAGCACAAAATGAGTTCGACATCAAAATCAAGAAAGTGAGAAGCGACAACGGGACCGAGTTTAGGAACACCAACATAGAAGAGTATCTTGATGAAGAAGGGATCAAGCATGAGTTCTCCGTTCCATATACCCCACAACAAAATGGGGTTGTGGAAAGGAAGAATAGAACTCTTGTTGAAGCTGCAAGATCTATGTTGGATGAGTACAAGACTTCCCATGGATTTTGGGCGGAGGCAATGAACACGGCGTGTCATGCAATCAACCGCCTGTACCTTCACAAGCTAAGAGGGAAGACGCCATATGAGCTTCTAACTGGTAACAAACCAAAGGTGCATTACTTTCGAGTTTTTGGCTGCAAGTGTTTCATACTTAACAAAAGGGCCAAAAGTTCAAAGTTTGCACCTAAGGTACATGAAGGCTTTCTACTTGGTTATGGTACTAACGAACATGGCTACCGTGTATTCAATAATGCCACCGGCACTATTGAGTTAACGGTAGACGTGACTTTTGATGAATCCGACGGCTCTCAAAAGGAGCAAGTCAATGATGAGCTTGTAGGTAATGACGAGCCTCCATCCGAAGCTATCAAGAAGCTTGCAACCGGTGATGTAAGGCCCGTTGAAGTACAAGATGATGAAGATGAACCATCACACACTCCACAAGATTCTCATATCCATCATGTGCATCCAAATGCGCATGATGAAGCTTCCGCAACTCCGAATGGTGGTAGTGTGGATGATGTTCAAGTGATACACCAAATTGATGATCAAACACGAACTCAACATGAAGTCCGACAAGAAGATGGGGACATCAATGCATATGATGAAGATGATGAAGATGGACCCATCCAACGAAGATCATCTGTACCACACCCAAGAGTTCATCATACAGTTCAACGGGATCATCCCGTTGACAACATATTGGGGAGCATACGGCGTGGGGTAACGACACGTTCTCGTTTAGCAATTTTTGTGAACATTACTTGTTTGTCTCCTCTTTGGAACCTCTTAGGGTGGAAGAAGCACTTGACGATCCGGACTGGGTGATGGCTATGCAAGAAGAGCTGAACAACTTCACCAGAATGAAGTCTGGTCCTTGGTGGAAAGGCCCAAGCAAAATGTGATAGGAACCAAATGGGTTTTCCGCAACAAGCAAGACGAGCATGGCGTGGTGACAAGGAACAAAGCACGGTTGGTGGCTCAAGGTTTCACTCAAATCGAAGGTTTGGATTTTGGGGAAACCTATGCACCTGTAGCTAGGCTCGAGTCAATTCGTATATTACTTGCCTTTGCTACTCACCATGATTTCAAGCTATATCAAATGGACGTGAAAAGTGCATTCCTCAACGGCCCCCTCTCTGAATTGGTCTATGTGGAGCAACCACCGGGCTTCGAGGACCCAAAGTTTCCCAACCACGTCTACAAGCTCGACAAGGCGCTCTATGGGCTTAAACAAGCTCCTAGAGCTTGGTATGACTGTCTTAAGGACTTCCTACTCAAAAAGGGTTTTGAGATAGGAAGGGCCGATGCTACTTTATTTACTCGCAAAGTTGATAATGATATCTTTGTGTGCCAAATATATGTCGATGACATAATATTTGTAGTACTAATGTTGTCTTTTGTGAGGAATTTAGTAGGATCATGACCAAAAGGTTCGAGATGTCCATGATGGGTGAATTGAAGTACTTTCTTGGATTCCAAATCAAGCAACTCAAGGATGGCACGTTCATCAGTCAAACCAAGTATACAAGAGACATGCTAAAGAAGTTTGAGATGGACAAGGCCAAACCCATCAAGACCCCTATGCCTACCAATGGACATCTTGATCTAAATGTGGATGGTAAGTCAGTAGACCAAAAGGTATATCGCTCCATGATCGGTTCATTACTTTACCTTTGTGCATCTAGGCCCGATATTATGCTTAGTGTGTGCATGTGTGCAAGGTTTCAAGCTAATCCGAAAGAATGTCATATTATGGCCGTTAAGAGAATTTTTCGATACTTAGTGCACACTCCGAATCTTGGCTTGTGGTATCCCAAGGGCTCCACTTTCGATCTACTTGGCTATTCCGATTCGGACTATGCCGGTTGCAAGGTAGACCGAAAGAGCACTACCGGGACTTGCCAATTTATTGGGAGGTCTTTGGTGTCATGGAGTTCTAAGAAACAAAATAGTGTTGCCCTATCCACTCCGAAGCCGAGTATGTGGCGGCCGGCGCTTGCTGTGCTCAACTACTTTGGATGAAGCAAACACTAAAGGACTTCGGATGTGAGCAAACCAAAATTCCACTTTTGTGTGACAATGAGAGTGCTATCAAACTAGCAAACAATCCCGTAAACCACTCTCGCACAAAACACATAGACATCCGACACCATTTCTTGAGAGACCATGAAACCAAAGGAGATATCGCAATACGCCATGTGAGCACCGAAAAACAACTAGCCGATATCTTCACAAAGCCTTTAGATGAGTCAAGATTTTGTGCTTTGAGGAGTGAACTAAATATCATTGATTCTCGTAACGTGGCTTGATGTCTTGCACATATTTGTTTTCACCTAGAAACCTAAACAAATGCTTTTAACAAATATTGTATGTGATTTCAAAATCTATTTTGCATGCTTCACTTGTGTCCATAGCTATGTATTGATTCTATGAAATCTGGACATATTTGAAGTGTGTGTAGTATACCACACAAAGTCCTCCTGAAAACCCTCTCTGGTCCCTCTGTTTTTCGGCCTGTCGGTGGTACCGCCATTGTGTCGGTACTACCGACGGCGGTAGTACCGACCCCTTTGGGCGGTTCCACCGACCAGGTTTGACCTGGGTATATAAGGGGCGCGGTGAATCCGTTTCAACCCTAGTCAAACTTCTTTTGACCGCCGCCCCTTGCCTCCTTGCAGCCACCGTTGCTCGTGCCTTCTCCCCGTGCGCCGCCATCGCACTCTCCTCTCCCGATCTTTTTCCTCCTCCATCCAAATCCAAATCCCTCCGGTGGAAAGTTGCTTTGGAGCGTGGAGATCGTCTTGGTGGTGTTCTTGAAGCCCGAAGTTTCCTCCTTCATTGGATTTCGACCTCTTTTCGAGTAGCAAGGTACTAGGGTGTTCATGCCCGATCTCTCAATGTACTTTGTTTTAGGTCGATTCCTTTGGTAGGATTGTTCTATCTAGTATGAAGATGCTTCTAGGATGTTTGGTTCGCAAGTTCATAGCGATTTGGTAGATTGGATTGAAGGAAACCGCACGCTGCTGGTGCGGTCGGTAGTACCGCCCCTAGGGGTCGGTAGTACCGCCCGCGCGCAGCGAGCCGTTCTCCTTCCCGATTTCGATCGTCTTATTTGCTACATCCGTTGAAGTAATCGTTCCATCATCTTTGTCTCATGTTGGTCTATGCTATCTTTGTCTAGATGAGCCGGAGGCCCTCTCGTGCTCGCTCCCCTAGTGATGATGATGAGGATTATGCCGCCTTGGAGCAAGGTGGTCATGCGCAAGGGGAGCCGCCGCGTCGCAATCCCGGGCGCCGTGGTCGGTCTGGGAGTATGGATGACTCCTCTCGTCAGGTCCGTGGACGCTCGTCCGCGGGCCTTACGGGTCGTCGCAGCGTGGATAGCGCAAGGGCGAGCGGGAGCGGTCATGCCCGTGGCAGTGGGCATGCTCCTCCTCCTCCTCAGCCTTCTCCGCCCCCTGTCGCTGGTCCGGCGGGTCGCCCTGCACAGCGTCATTGTGGCAGGAGTGCCCTCAGCTGGTCTCGATCGTGAGGGTCGTTCCTTCGATCCTCAAGTTGGACCGGCATCCCCTCGGACTTCAGGGTTGATGCTAATCAACCGGGCTTTTGACATGCACCCTGAAGCCGAAGCTGTCATGTCCGCTGTCCCTTCCGCTCTTCTTGGAAATCCCATGGATTACTCCAATAGAAAGCGGGGTAGCTTGATGAGAAGGCAGCGTGAGGAGAACCCCTATCTGCTTATCAGAGATGCTTCAGTTGATCAGAGGTTCTGGTCAAGATTTCAGCAGGACTACTACGTGACAGTCCTCTGGAAGGGTTTCTGTGCTAAGGGCTATCCCCCTCTTTTTGAGCACAAGCGGTTAGTTATCCGCTCCTTGACAGACAAGACTCCGATGAGATTCTCCGATCTTGAGTGCAGCGTCTTGGAGGGTCTTGGGATGGAGGTCTTACTGGGGTTGATATCTGGTGAGCGCAGCTACAATCAGGAGATTCTCTGTCAGTTTTGGGCCCACCTTGTTCATTGATAGGGAAGCTCGCGTGCTGCATTGGATGACCAAGGGGTCCACTACCGGTGCAATTTTGTCACTTCGCCCGGTTGTTGGGTTCGACCATGTCGACAGGGATGCCCCACGCTTGTCAGAGATGTATGGTGGGGGCATGTACACCGAGCAGCTGCAGAACTCAGGTGTCTACATGGATGGTGCCGAGGCAACCTTCAAGGTCCAAGGCCTGAAGCCTGCCTACTATGTGCTCAACAACCTGATGCGCCTAACTCTGGATCCTAAAGTTGGTGACCAGGACACTTGAGAGATGATGCTGCCAAGGTCCTCGTCCGCTTTGCTCTGCCAGATGGACGGTTTAGCATCTCTCACTTTCTGTGCAGAAAATCTCTCCGATGTTTACAATGATCCTCACAAGGCCTTGCCATATGCTCCATATCTTATGCATATCATTGAGCATGTGGTGGCGCCACCTTCGAGTATGATCGCACCATGAAGGGTATAGTGTTCGCAAGTTCACCTCGGCTCCTTCCAAGGACAAAGAAAAAGTTGATGAAGGTGGTGAGGTCCCAGCAGATGCAGCAGCGCCTGGCGAGGCTCAGCCGGGTGGAGATGTTCCCCATGCTACCGCCTCCTCCTCCGCGTCGTGAGAGGCGTAGGGGTGGCGGTCTTCGCTCCGCCCTTGGAAAGATCTTTGAGTGGATGTGCTATCGGGCGATCGTCGTGACGAGCGACATCAGCAGGAGGTGCGTCAGCATCTCGGTCTTCCTCCGCGCTCTCCGGTCCGACCTCATCCAGATCCGTTTGCTGAGTACGATGCTCAGGCCCGGCGTGATGATGATGATGATGATGATGATGATGATGTGGTTTCCCCAGCAGCAGCCCCAGCAGCAGGCTCAGCAGCACCCCAGTTTCCAGGTGGTGGTGAGGCGGGTTTGTACAGCTCCATGCTGTATCCGCCTCATCAGTTCTATCCTCCGCCACCACCTCAGTACCAGCCTCATTCCTTCTTCCCTGACTATGGTATGGGCACGTCCTTTGCTGGCGGGTCCACATCGTATCAAGGAGGGGGTGGAGGCTCGTACATGGGCTTTGCTGGCCCCGACGCCGATCCAGCTGGGAGTGGTGGTCCTCGCGACTCTACACCTCCACCTGATTCTTCGGCTCCTTCATCCTTCCCTGGTGGTGACGTTGGAGAGAGTGCCTATTCCTCTCTCTTCGGGGGCTCTTATCATGATGGATCTTCTAGCAGCT
The DNA here is from genome assembly GCA_009763385.1 of Coix lacryma-jobi var. lacryma-jobi. NCBI lineage: Eukaryota > Viridiplantae > Streptophyta > Magnoliopsida > Poales > Poaceae > Coix > Coix lacryma-jobi. Next base: position 118,327,327 of record CM019831.1, on the reverse strand, counting down.
ATTATTGATTCTTTGCTTATCTTGCCTACCCGCTTTGGTACTTGATGCCAAAGGGGGAGAAATTGTTAGGCTTATCTTGTTGTAATAGCTGTAAGAAAGGGTAATCTTTGAGACTAAGTATGGTATGCTACATTTTATTTGTGATAGCGAGGATGTAAACCTTTTATGCTCTTTGTTATATTCATGCTTGGTTCATCCTCGTTATTGATGCTCTTGTCTTGGTGATTGTTGTTTTCGATATGGCTATGTGATTTGAGTTCTTTTCTTTCTTCAATAGCCATTCGCTTTTCTTATTACATTGTTATGTGTATCACCATGTCATACCGTTTATGCATCACAAATTGATATATTTGATATTGTCACACACTTAGGCACCCCACGGATTGCAAAATTTAGGGGGAGATCTTGTTCTTGTGTATGCAACCTTGCTTTCTAATCAAGGTTTGAAATTAATATCCAAAGCATACACTAAGGGGGAGCTTCAACTAAATTTTGGAATTCAAAAGCTTCAATTCTTTCTATCCCTAATGTAAGCCTAAGTTGGTTGTCATCAATTACCAAAAGGGGGGGAGTTTGAAAGTGCATTCGCCCCAATGTGGGTTTTGGCTAATTATTGACAATCAAATTAGGGACTAACCAGTTTATAAAAGCATGTATGCAGGTGTTAGTCCTTTGAAAGATTTGAAACGTTGAAATCTCGTGAACAAAGCACGTAGGATATTTTTGGATATAAAGATGCCTAGCTCAAGTGGTAGTTTAAAATTTTAATTTAAACTTGAGTTATAGGTAAGCCGGACTATGAAGAGGGTCACAAAGTAAGTTGGCTAGATGTGGAGAAAAGTGCTCAAATCGACTAACCTTAGTTCGCTTGAGAGACACCGCACAATCACGAACACGTAGAGGGTAAATTCCTTTGGTCGGTGGTACCGACCATGGGTGGTCGGTGGTACCGACCACAGCTTCTCTGCGCAGCGCTCAAACTTCCTCTCTGTGTTGGTCAAAAAATGACCTGGCGGTAGTACCGCCATAACCTCGGTACTACCGCCTGCGGTGGTACCGACGCAAGGTCGGTAGTAACCTGGTTTGCAACCCTCTCTGGATAGAGTTGTTTTTTGACCTAGCGGTAGTACCGCCATTACCTCGGTAGTACCGCCCTCGGTGCTACCGATCCATGGCCGGTAGTTTCCAATTTTGCAAGGCTCTCTGTTCGCGCTGCTTTTGACCTGGCGGTAGTACCGCCATTACTTCGGTAGTACCGCCCGCGGTGCTACCGACGCAAGGCCGGTGGTTACCTAGTTTGCAGAGCTCCCTGTGTAGAATTGAAAAAGGCCTGGCGGTGGTACCGCCATCACCTCGGTACCACCGGGATCGAGACGGTACCGACGGAGGTCGGTGGTAACTTGATTTTGTGAGGCTCTCTGTGTTGTGTTGAATATGACTTGGCGGTGGTACCGCCATAACCTCGGTACCACCGGCCTCGGAAGCACCGACCCAGGTTCGGTGGTTGAAAGTTTTTCAGGGCTCTCTGGACTGACTAGCTTTGACTTGGCGGTGGTACCGCCATTACTTCGGTACCACCGACCTCGGAGGAACCGACCCTCGGGCGGTGGTAGTTTCTGAGGGACCGAGTCCCTAACTGAGTTGCTCTCTGTTCGAGCTTGTTTTGGCCTGGCGGTGGTACCGTCATTACCTCGGTACCACCGGCCTCGGTGGTTCCGACCTTGGCCCGGTGCTTGTCAGTTTGACCAGATCTGGTGTATGCGACCGTTGTGTCATGGTCGGTGGTACCGACCATGGCTGGTCGGTGGTACCGACCAGCCTCGGGACTGAGGGAGTATAAATGCCTCCCTCTTCACTTCTCACGGGGTGGAACTGAGAATCTACACTTATTGCTGACCTAACTTTAGACAAAACTCTCTCAAGCATTGACTCACCCATCTCTCTCCCCTTTGCTCCTAGATTCATTCCCTTGCAAGATTTGAGCTAGGGAAGTGAGATTCGAGAGTGGGAAGCATCAATCTTCGACTTGAGCACTTGGTTTCCATCTTGCCGGCTTGTTTTGTGTCTTTTACTCTTGAGCTCTTTGAGCTCTAGCCGGTTAGGTGTTCTTCGTGGTAGCCCGTATTGATTTACTTGTGAGGGCTCCCCGAAGCGTTTGTATTACCCTGAGATTTCTAGTAGAGATACTCTCGTAGCCTTTGTGGTTGCTTGAGTGAGGCGAGGAGGTGAAATAGACTCCGACCTTTGTGGTCACCTCAACAACGAGGAAGTAGGCACTCCTTAGTGGATTGGCCGAACCTCGGGATAAATCTTGTGTCCCGTGTGCTTGTTGTTGTTGTCGCTATTTTCTCTACTTCTCTTGTTATTGTGTTCTTCGTGTTCTTCCTATCCCTATCTGTTCTTAGGTTGGGAAGGCTCGATCTACATCAAGGGGAGCAACCAAGGTTTCGTGAGAGTAGTTTTTATCATAAATTATTCTTCGGAAAGTTGGCTAGAAACTTGTTTATCTTCATATCTTACTTTCATCAGATTTGTAGTTTCTTTTAGGATTCCGGTTGTGCCGTTTGTTGTGTTGGTAGTACCGGTGTTTCACACCCGGTAGTACCTACCCAAACAAACCGGCCTCTCCGGTTGCTATCTAACTACATCTTATAGTTTGTGAAGTTTCAGATAGTCAAAAATCACCTATTCACCCCCCTCTAGGCTGATTCGGTCCTTTCACATGCCAACTCATTTTAATTTATTAGTTGTGATCTGAACTGTGTCAATTGTCATGTGTCACATTGTCAGTGGCTGGACAGTTAATCTAACTATTTTCATATCTGTATGAATCTCTGAATTCATACTTTACCTGTTTTTCGTTGTCAAAGATGTGTGTGATTGTAATTGTTAGTATAAACATGTGTGGTATTCTGGCTTAAGTTCCCAACTTCCGTCCATTTCCGTTGAATATCCAACCATATTGGTTAATTTTCGTGCACCCACATATTTTGATTCAATTTTCAAACCTGTATTTCCCCTGTTTTTGCCAAAAAAAATATAGAAACGAAAGTAGAAAGGGAGGTTTTCCATCCATTTCCGTCTATTTTCATCACTAGATGTATTTAGTTTACTTGGCCCCAAGTCCAATGTCAAGAAGGCAAGAGCCACAAGTTAGTTAAGGCTAAGCATGTATTTGGTTGGAGGTAGTAGTGGGTTGGAGTGGGTCGGACCCATTGCGAAGCCAGTGTGTTTGCTTCTTACCTGGGAGGGAATGTTCCCTCCAGATACGGGTTCTTCGCATTCCTCCAAATTAGTGAAATCGGGTCAACCCAAATGGGGCTTCTCTGTCTGTGAGCGCAGGTGCAGGGCAACCTTGGTGGCTTCTTCGTCGCCGGAGCAGGGCGAGCTCAAGTGCCTGACCACAGCGGCGCGCGGCGAGCTCAAGCTATTGGCCACGGTGGCGTGGGGCGAGCTCGTGCCCCAGCCATGGTGGCATGGCGAGCATGAGCCCTGGCCATGGTGGCGCGGGCTAGCTCCAGCCCCGGCCACATGGCAGCTAACCACGGAGGCGCGGGAGCGAGCAGGGGGGCCGACCATGGCACCGTGGGCAAGCCTCGACCGTGGCGGCGTGGAGGTGGTGTGCGGAGCTACGTGGCCCGCCAGCGCTGGGTACGGCAGAGTGGGTTGCAGCGGACAATGTCGGGCACGCAAGCGTGGAGGAGCAGCGGGCATGTGGTTCGAGGCAGCAGAGCGGCAGACCGTGGGGCTGGGCGGGCGCACAAGGAAGAAGAGGGAGGATAGGCTGCCAAAACGGGCCCTACGTGTCAGCTATCTCAGCATCTCACATCTATTTGTTTTCAAAGCAAACGTGGAACTGGGTCTAACCCATCCATATCAATCAGACATGAGATCGGTCCAATCCAATTTTAAAAACTGGGTTAGATCTAATCCATCTCATGTGGACCTAGAACCAAAAACGCACACTAATAGGCTTAGAGCCCAGGAGGCCTCCTACGATGCTCAGCGAGACAGCGACGGTACAGTTTCGCGTGCGTATAGTACAGGTTATTTCCGAGAATCCGAGTTTTGACGAGCCGCCGACCGCAGCGAATTCAGCAAATCGCCAGACCCTAGGCCGGAGTAGGCCGTCGGCGTCTGCCCGGCTCGCCGCTCCAGACGTTTCTGCCGCGTACATTAATCATACATGAGGAATTTTTGTTTTTTTAACAGATCATATTATTTTGTATGTGATACTTTTTCAGTTTTACTAACTAATATCTTTTTTCCTAAATTTTCAGCAGTATGAGAAAGTACGCTTCTGGAAGTAGGAAAAGGAAAAAGAGAAAACCAGTAAATGAGTTGATAGAATCAGAAAGAGGGGGTTCTATAGATAATTTTTTTAAGAGTAACACTAGCACTTCAATAAAACTAATCAAAAAAAAAGCACTTCAATAAAAAGATCTAGATGAGTTGGCAAAATGACCTAAGGGGTTTCCTTGTACGCGGCACAGCAGCAATATTATATATATTCAAAATCTGGATGGTGAGACGCCAACGACTCCTTGAGGTCTCTATGCATATATATGCTAGGTCAGTTATTGGCTACCACTTGACATTGGATATGATAGCCAAACATTATATACAGCCAGCTTTAATGACCTACTTGCGCTTGACCTTGGAAACACGCAATCGAAAATCTGGATCCCTTGTGAAGTCCCTTTTTCGCCAGCGATAACATGATTCTAATTTTTAATCCCATCGGTGGTCATCTGATGCAGTGTCGCTGGGTGTGGGGTTCACACCTGCCCTTGACCCCCGCTCTAGCACAGGGATTGGGCGAGGGTTTACCACGATCGGTAGACAACAAAGACAAAACAAGGATGGAGACAGTGGATTGGAACTCAGGCTTCGTAAGCTCTCTTTTTCCCCCAAATAATCATCATCTTGTTCACTGTTTACCCCCAGGTATCTACAGGGCATACCAGGAGTCACCAGGCAATTTACACAAGGGTACAAAGCCAGCTGTCGCGAGGAGCTGGGGGTCAAGGGTACAACTGTACAATTACATGCGAGAAAACCCTAACTCCTCCTGACTCCTACGCCGCCGCCGCTGAGCACAAATCGCCCCTCGCAAGACCTTGGAGCCTGCCGCGGTCGACGCCTACCCCTGAGCGAGGGTAGCCAACCTTCGCCCCCTGGCGTCGCACCTCCTTTCCCCATTCCTGCAACCAAGTAGAAAAGGCGGCAAGCAGCAGAAATGCAGCGCGGGTCGTAGCGAGGGTTACAACCGAGCGGACTCGAGGGTCCACCCGAGGGTCACTCCGGTGGTTGGCTGTCAAAGAAGACACGTGGGTCGCTGCCGGGGGTTGCTCCCCCCCAACAGTAGCCCCTCGATGGCTTGGTTCAAACGGTCTTTGGGCCCAAGCAGCGTTTCCTCTAAAAAGATGACCTCGGCAGCGACGCCCGCATCTGCTTGTGGGCCTGGCCGTTTAGGTTTCCCGTTTCTACTGTTCCTTTGATTTGATGCCTGATTTGAGTGCTGGTTTTGCGGTGTCCGTTTGGTGGCGGTTTTGGGATTTGCGCCGTGATTGTCGGTCTGGCTCCCAGCCCCGCGGCTATAAATAGTTGGGGTCGTTGAGCTGTCCTTCTCGTGCCTTCCTTGCTCTCCAGCCATCCTACTGCTCCCAGTTGTTTTCAGCGAGGGTAGTTGTTTTGGCTGTTTATTGCTTTGTTGCGAGGGTTCTTTGTTTCTCTCCTATTTTTCGCTATGGCTCGCATTAAGTCCACCGCTCGGCCTGTTCTGTCTGGGTCCCCTTCTTCTTCCGAAGGTGGGTTCAGCTTTGAATTTGGAGTTAGCAAGGTTTCTAGCTCGGATTTGAGGTCGTTTGTCAAGCAGGGCTGGATTGAGGAGGACAAGGCTAGGGCGTGTGGAGGGGAGACTGTCTCGAAACCCGAGGCGGACGAGGTTGTTGTATTCCAGGAGTTTATTGTGGCTGGGCTCCGCTTCCCAGTTTCTTCGCTGGTCACCTCTATTTTGAGGCGGTTTAAGCTTCGGTTTCATCAGCTGACTCCATCTTGCTTTACGAAGCTTTCGATTTATGTCTGGGGCTGCCGGTCTCAGGGAGTGGTGCCGCACGTCGACGGTTTCATCCGGACTCACCGGGTACATATGCAACCTCGGAAGATGACAGGTGATGATGGCAGGACTGTCCTTGGTCAGTTTGGTGTTTACACATTTTGCCACCGTACCGGTGCGGAGGTACCTGCTCAAGTGCAGAAGAACAGGTGGACTAGCAACTGGCAAGAAAACCGGTTTTACTACAAGCTGTCTGATGCCGAGGATCTGGGCGGCGATTTGCCTCTTTTAGGTGATGTGTCAGCCGATGCCTTGATGAGCGACGAGGTTCACTCTTCTGTGGATGCTCTACGGGTGTTAGCCCGCTCTCAATGTGTGCGAGACCTGGTTGAAGAGTTTTGTTGTACGAAGGTGCTCCCTTTAAGTCAGAAACAAGGTTGGTTCCGAGTGACAGACGAGGCTCGGTACGAGAAAAAGGGACTGAAAAAACCAGACTTGGATGTGAATAAAATTTGGGAGAGCGTGCTGAAGAAATTTCCCGATCGTAAGAGGGGTGTTGAAAAAATTTTGGAACGTGTTCATGTGGGCGTTGAGACCCTCGTTGGAAAACTTAGTACAGTAGAGGTGAAGGCGATTCACTCCTCACTTGGTGGGGGCAGTCGGGTGAATCGGCTGTTTGATATGCTGGGGGTTCCGTACCCAGACTGGCCGATTCCCTCCAGCGAAGCTGCTCCCAAGAAGCGCAAGCGTGGCTCAAGGGCTGGCGCTGATGTTGATATTGTGTCAAAGAGAGGTCGGGGACGAGGTCGCGGAAGCGGCGGCCGCGCGAAGGCGCTCGCATCAAAGGTCGTTTCCTCTTTAGCCACTGCCGGTGACACTGGCGCTGGGTCCTCCGCTGGGCCACAGATCTCTGGGACTGGCGACCGAGGCCTGGCGAGCGGTGGTTTGGGCGGCCGTGCTTCGGTCCCACGCATCGGGGGAATTAATACTTTGATTCAAGATTCTGATGATGAGACAGTTTCGGGAGACGAGGGGGAGGGCAGTGGCAAGGGCAAAACGGAGGTTTCTGAGTCCTTGGGTGGCGGTCAGTCGGACTCTTCGTCCGATAGCGACTCTAGCTCGAGTGACGATGATGGTCGCGTTGGGCATGACCATCAGGAGGACAAGGGTCGGGAACCTCTCGTGAATTCTCCATCAGTCGAGGTGGTCGCCGGGGCCGATTTTGACGAAGAATTGCGTCGGCTCGAAGTTGGCAGTCCAGAGCGCGCTGTTGTGCCTCACTATGTTGGCTCGCATGTATGGGCCGAAGGAGTGGAGGTCCCGATTGATCCTGATGTTGAGAGGAATCCGGGCAAGAGGCCTTACGGCGATGCCAGTCGCACGAGCCTTCATCACTTCGCCAACAAGCTTGGGGTGTCGGATCCAGATACGGAGCTATTTACAAGTCCTGACCTTCGCTCCTGCCATTTGCAGTGCTGCCCTGAGGAACGTCGATTTCTCAGTCATGTTTTCGGCCGTGTCTGCGTACCGGAGGCTGAGCTTTGCCTGGCCAATGAGCCTCTAGATGATTTGCTCGATGATCTCGACGTCAAGACTGCGGAGCTAATGCTCCTCGGACGCTCGGTGCGCCGTCACACTGGTTACAATGACACCTATCTCTGGGAGAAAATTGTTGGGCTTGAAAAAGAGAATAAAAACCTTCGGAAGTCACTAGGTGTCAAAGATGTCCAACTTAAGAATGCTGCTGAGTAGGTGAAGAAATCACACAAAGATGCTCAAGAGGTGTTGAACCGGAACGTTGACTTGGTTGCCGCTATGCGCGAGAAGAAAGATGCCTTAACAACGGCTGTGGGTCGCATCGCAGAGCTCTCTTCGCAGCTTTCTACTCAGACGGAGTCTTGGCGGTCATGTATGGAGGGGGTGAAAAGGAAAATAGACAGCTGTTTGGTTGAGTGCGGTGGTTCTGCCAGTGAGCCGCTGCCAGATGCCGATGCTGTTGCTTTTGAATCCTGGCTCTCTGCGGAACTCGACCTCGTCGGTCCTCTTGTTCAAAACGCGGCAGATTTTGGGGGATATGCAGGGGCCTTGGCTATGGCATGTTCTATGCGTCAAGCGGGCTGTGACCACCTTCGCAAGATTCATCGTTCGAATCATCAGTTCCCTACTGTGGACAAGGTACGCGCTTCGAGGACCGACGACCCTGATGTTCGGAACTGCACGATGCGTTTTTTGCGGAGGTTCTGGACGGCTGGCGGTGGTCGCGCTCTCGCCTTTGATGAGGCTGCCGAGGCTACTCGCCAGGTTGGGTGTTGTTTGGGCTTTCTAATCTCTTTTTTTTTATGCTCGGCGTTATTTTTCCGAAGCTCACTTGGTGTCCTGGCTATATAATTGTAGGCACAGAAAGAAGCGTTGCCCTCGCCTCCTGCTGCTGATGCGCCTGAGAGCTCCAAGGCTGCTGCGGACAGGACCGTCGAGGAACCGCGCATAGCTGCCGAGGTTCGGCCCACCGGGTCCAGCTCTCAACGTTCGTCTGTTGGTGTCGAAGCTACCGAGCATACTGGCGACAACACAGTGGAGACGGAGGTATCTGCGGCTGACGAAGTGGTTCGTGATGAGGTCGACCCTCCGACTCAGGTGTGAGGGAGCGCTTGTGCATTTTGAACTAGTGGCCCGCTATTTGTAAGAAACTTAGCTGGTGAGATGTGAGGGTTGTAATCTTAAATTGACTTGTGTTCATCCTTTGCCGCGCAGGTTCCTGATGGAACCGTGTGTGAGGTACTTGATGTGATGCCACTCATGATGAACTATCAAGATACTTTTATCACGGGTGAGTCTTGGGCTCGCGCGAAATTTAAGCATTCCTCCCTGTCTTTTAGTCGTTTTTTGTGGTCGAAGGTTCGGAGGTACGATATCAAGAATAGTTCATCGTCATCTTTCTGGCGCAACGCCGATTTTACTGATCGGTAGGCCTCGCGCGTTCTTTTTGGATCGCCCGCGAAGTTTCCTGCCTCTGATGACGACGTTGATGAAGAGACGACAATGAGATTCCTGTTTGGCGAGGGTTCTGCTACTGTTGACCCAGAGAGTTTGCTTGTCATTCCTAAAGCGGAGCCTGTGGAACTGACCGAGCGTGAGCGACGCTATATGTATAGGGCGAGGGTACTACCGGGCGATTTGCCAATTGTTCCCACTCCTCCTCTGCTTTGGGGTCCTCTTGTTCCTTTGGATGTAGACATTTTGTTGGATTTGACAACTTCCGTGGCTGGAGAGGCGAGGTTCGATGATGATGAGGACTGGCCGATGTTGTACAGGAAATAGACAAAACTTGTTTTTGTATTAGCGAGGGTGTCGTCTTTGTGTTGAATTAAATTGTTGAACTCCCCCTTTGTTTTTAGCGAGCCTTGCTTTTGTATTTAAGTAGAGATCGATGTTTGTAAAACAGCGACGCCCCCATTCTTTTTGCGGAGGTGAAGTTTGCTTTTGCGAGCCCCTAGCATTTCTTGCGAGGGCGCTCGGCTTTTTGAATGTGAATTTGAGTTCGGGGTTGCGCACCCCGGCTCAATTTCCTGTTGTTTGTCGTCGATACGAGCACTCTCGAACTGAGAGTTCTTTTTTTGACGAAGGAAGTGATACTTCTGACGATATCTTATGGGGGGTGGGGTTCTTGTCTTACTAGTTTGGTTACTGCCTCATTAAAAAACCTTACGCCCCTTCGTAAGGAAAAAGAGTGCAGCACCTGTTGTTGTTTTTCATATTACACGGTGCAAGGAAAAGGCAAATAAGAAGATTACATGATGCGAGCGCTCGCTAAGGCACCGCTATGGATAGTATTTTCGAAGGTCGTCGATGTTCCAGGTATGAAGTAGGCTGTTTCCTTCGCTGTCGAGGAGATGAAAAGACCCTGGTCTATTGGACTTCTCGATCAGGTATGGCCTTGTCCATTTTGGCTGCAGTTTTCCCGCTATGTGAGCGTTTTGTTTCCTGATGAGCACGAGATCACCTTCGCTCAAGTCTTTGACCTTTACTTTTTGGTCTCTCCATTTCTTTGTCTCTATTTGATACTTCCAAAGGTTGTGGATGGCATTGCATCTTGCTTCCTCGAGCAAGTCCTTGTCGACGTGTTTGCTTTGTTCATCTTCAGCATGGCTTGTTCTGGGGGAGCCATGTTTTATTTCTTCTAGAAGGACAGCTTCTTCGCCGAAAAGCAGCTTGAAGGGTGTGTACCTTGTTGCTCTGCATTCTGTAGTGTTATGGGACCATGTGACCGAGGTTAGCTCATCAGCCCATTTTCCCTTTGGTGTGCCATGCAGTTTTCTTGAGATTGCTTGAAAAATTGTTGCATTTGCCCTCTCTACGAGCCCATTGTATTGAGGGTGCTGGACTGATGCGAAGCATATTGTTGTTCCTATTTGACTGCAGAATTCTTTGAAGACCTCGTTGTCAAACTGTGTGCCGTTGTCTACTGTTAGGTGTTTGGGTACCCCAAAGTGACACACTATTTGCTGCCAGAAGAATTTTTTCACCGCTTGCGAGGTTATCGCAGCTAACGGTTTTGTTTCAACCCATTTGGTGAAGTAATCCACTGCTACCACTGCATAGCGAAGGTTTCCCGGCACTGTGGGTAAGGGTCCAACTAAATCCATTGCCCACCTTTTTAACGGCCAGGTTGGGCATATCAGTGTTGTTGGGGCGCCTGGTGAGTTCTGTGCTTTGACTGTAAGCTGGCATCCTTGGCAATGTCTGACTAGCTCCTCAGCATCGTGCAAAGCGGTTGGCCAGTAGAAACCTTGTATGAATACCTTGCCTACTAGCGCTCTAGGGCCATTGTGCGATTGTGCGAGCCGCAAATACCCTCGTGGATTGTTTTTAGGATGTCTTTGCCTTGGTCCTGCGGTATGCACTTTAGCCAGGGTGAAGTGACCGAAGCTTTGTATAAGGTATCACCTACTATTTTGTACCCTCATGATCTTTGCTTGATTCTGTTTTCTTCTTCTTTTGAGTCAGGCTCGTAGTAACCATTGATGTAGGCCATGATGGGGGCCCTCCAGTCATCGCTTTGTATGGCGTTGATTTGCTTTGCCGGCTTTGCAGAGGTTTCAACAGCTGGCCGGTTCGCTATCTCATAGAAAACGTCTGGAGGTAGCTGTGTCATCTGTGCTGCTACTTTTGCTAACTCGTCTGCTTCGCCGTTCTCGGATCTTGGGATTGACCTGGTTGTTATGCCGAGGAAAAAGGTTTCCAACCTTCGGACTAGTTGCAAGTATTTCTGTAGCTCCGGGTCTTTTGCTTTAAATTTTTTTTCTATGTGGCCTGCGATGACCTGAGAGTCTGTTTTGATGATTGCCCTTCATACTGATAAGGCTCGAAGCTTAGTCAGTGCTAGTATCACTGCCTCGTACTCTGCGGAGTTGTTGGTGCATTTGAAATCCAGTCGCATAGCATATCTTAGCTTCGCGCCTGATGGCGAGGCCAAGACTGCTGAAACGCCAGCCCCGGCCGTGCCCCATGCACCGTCTACATAGACGGTCCAAAAAGGTTCCTCTTTTGTGTTTTCACTGCGAGGGTCTGGAGTCCACTCTGCTATGAAGTCTGCTAGTGCCTGAGACTTGATTGCTGTTCTGCCCACGTAGCTTACGACATAGCCATTGAGTTCCAATGCCCACTTGGCTATTCTTCCGATAGCCTCCGAATTCTTGAAAATGTTTTCCAAAGGGTAGCTGGAGGGTACCTTTATTTCGTGGGATTGGAAGTAATGCTTTAGCTTTCTTGATGCCATCACCACCGCATAAGCGATCTTTTCCAATTCCGAGTAGTGACGCTTGGGACCTTCGAGTGTTTCCGACACAAAATAGATTGGGACTTGCTTCAGCTTGTTGCCTTCGGGCTGTTCCTTGATCAACGCTGCACTGACTGTGTGCGGCGAGGCTGCAACGTATAACAGTAGTGTTTCTCCCGGCTGAGGGCTGGTGAGAGTCGCCATATTGGATAGGTACCTTTTCAAGTCATCAAAGGCTCTCTGTTGATGGGCTCCCCAATTGAACGGTGTCGTGCTTCTTAGGGTTTCGAAGAATGGTAACCCTCATTCAGCTGACCTGGAAATGAATCTGCTTAGGGCTGCGAGGCGACCAGCGAGGCGCTGAGCTGATTTCTTGGTTGTTGGTGGTTCCATGTTTAGGATAACATCAATTTTTTCTGGGTTTTCTTCAATTCCTCTAGCTGAAACCAAGCACCCAAGGAGCTTTCCTTCGCTTACACCGAAAATGCACTTTTCTAGGTTTAGTTTAAGCCCTGCTGACCGAAGGTTTGCGAACGTTCTGGAGAGGTCAAATATGTGATTTTCTTTTTCTTTGGTTTGGACCACTAAGTCGTCCACATAAGCTGATACGGTATCGTCATCTCTAAACACTTCAGCAGTCATGCGAGTGAAGGTTGACCGTGCGTTTCTCAACCCCTCGGGCATCCTTCGGAAACAATAGGTGCCTGAGGGAGTGATGAAGCTTGTCTTCTCCTCGTCTTGCTCATTCATCCATATTTGATGGTAGCCCGAGAAAAAATCTAGCAGGGAGAGCATTTGGCATCCCGCCGCTCAATCGACGAGGGTGCTTATGCTTGGCAGAGGGAAATCATCCTTCAGGCAAGCTTTGTTCAAGCATGTGAAGTCGACACACATTCTCCACTTTTTGTTTTTTTCTGAACGAGTACCACGTTTGACAGCCAAGTTGGATACTTTACCGGGCGGATGACGCCCGCGTCAAGGAGCCGCTTTACCTCGACCTTCGCCGCTTGCCTTCTTTCCTCGGACATCTTGCGAAGCTTTTGTTTGACCGAGCGGTAATCTGCTTTGGTGTTGAGGTTGTGTTCTATTAGGCTCCTGTCCACTCCTTTGAGATCCTCTGTAGACCAGGCGAAGGTGTCACTGTTTTCTCTGAGAAATTTGACGAGGTTGTTCTCTGTTTGGGTGTCAAGCTAAGCTGAGATGACCACTCTTTTTTCATTGTTTCCTTCAAAAAGTTGAACTATTTTCGTTTGATCCTGGGGGCTAGCTCTCTTTCCTCCATCAATTTAAGCGGACTCTTCGTTAGGCACGTCCATTGCTTTTGGTTGTGACAAGTTGTGCACATTTCGTTGCCCCGGGGTTGCGATACCCTCGGCTGCTCTCGCAACGTTTTGATCTCCGTAAACTGCAACTACACCCTTCGGAGCTGGGAGTTTCATGCACAAGTATTCCGGGTGGATGACCACATTGAAGGTGTTGGTTACGCCGCGTCCGAAAATGGCGTTGTAGTTGTAATACATGTCAACTACATCGAAGGTTATGTGCTCAGTCCTGCAGTTGTTCTGATCGCCGAAGGTTACCGGTAATGAAATTTTCCCGATAGCTCTAACTTGCTGCCCCCCGAAGCCGTACAGAGGGTTGCCAGCCGGTTGCAGGAGTTTCCTGTCCAACTTCATGCTGTCGAAGGTTAAGGCAAACAGGATATCTGCGGAGCTCCCGGTATCTACTAGTATTTTGGTCACTGTCCACCCAGCTAAGTTTGTTTCAATAACCATAGCATATGTGTGGGGGTAGTCCCTGAGCTTCATATCGCTTGCTTCGAAAGTGATGCGAACGTGAGACCAACGATTGAACCTGTGGGGGCCCTCGACAGCCACATGATGGACCCTTCTTGCATATTCTTTCCTTTGCCTTTTGTTGTCGTGGTCTTCGTTGGACCCCCCTGTTATGGCAAGTATCACTCCATAGGTTGAGGTCGGGTTGTTGATAGTTGTCTGCGGTGTTTAACTCTCGGCTTTTACTGGCTGTGGGGCTGGCAGCGCAGGGATTGGCGGTGGCGGGGGTAGGCTGGCATTCACAGGTTGATGGTCCTGGGTCGATGGATTGGTTGGATAAGTGACTATGTATGGCACTGCGTTTTGGCGCTGGTAGTTGATATGCTGTTGGGTTTGGGGGTTGATGTGGTAAGGATTTTGGTGGGCTTGTGTCTGTTGATGGTAATGTAGTTATTGTGAGGGTAGGCCGTAGTTTACTGGGGTGTAATGGTATGTTTGGTGAGGTGGGAGGGAGTTGGGCTTTCTGGTGTGGTTAACGGATCGGTTGCCGGCTTGGTTTGCTCTCTGAGCTTCTTGGAATTCTTTGCCTTTGGCAAAGCATTCACACTGTTTTGTCGTATGCCCCTTAGCCGGCCCGCAGAAATGGCAATACATTTTTAGGGGGTCCCTCTGTTGTCCCCTTTGTTCGGCGCGAGGGTGCATGTCTCGCGGTGGTTGATTGTTTTGCGCTTGGTTGCTTTTTCTTTCTTCTTCTGGGTGGGGGGATCTGTTTATTGTGCCGATGTTGGTCCCGTCTCTGCGAGGGTTGTGATCCCGGGCTGGGGCCCGTTGCTGGGGCTGGGACTGGGACCGACGGGCCTCGGACTTGGCCCTGAAGTCTATGTCAGCTCTGCTATACTTCTCCATTGTTTCATGCAACTCCTCGATCGTTCTGGCTGGCCTTCTAGCAAATTTGGAGGAGCAGGGGCCCGGGCGGAGGCCACTCACCGCTACGAGGATTACAGCTTCGTCAGATATGCCCGGGGTTCTGGCTTTGATCTGAATAAACCTTCGCCAGTAGTCTTGCAGTGGTTCTCGTTCCCCTTGCTTGCAGTGAAGGCTCTAGGCTCGTTAGCTGGGGTCGTGGTAATGCCCTTGAAGTTGGTGCACAGCTTATCGCGAAGGTAGGCCCAGGAGTCCACTGAGCCCGGTCACAGGTTGCCATACCACGCCTGTGCGATGTCTCGCAGGATAATGACGAAGGATTTGGCCATGGTGGCCTTGTCTCCCCCGGCTGCTGCTACTGTTGCCTCGTAGCTCATCACAAATTGACGTGGGTCCGAGTGTCCATCGTATCTTGGGAGGTTTTGCGGGTTATACGAGGGCGGCCAGGGTCGCGTTTGCAGGATTTGAGATAACGGTGATTTTGGGTCGTATGGCATTGCTTGTTGCTGCATCCTTCGATGATTGCGAAGGTTAGGCTCCCTGTCTTCCGCGTACAGTTGATCGAATCGATGGGCAGCTCTCGATGGTGGTGGTGGGGGGGAGATTGATCCCGTGATCAGCGTCGCCAGCCCCACGGGGCGGTGCGACCTCGCACTCGTCCCAACCCTCGGCTTCCGCCTCAGCGGCAGCCAGGCATTCTTCCATCCTTCGTAGTTACTCCCTGGCCTCTTCTGCTTTCTGTCTGATGACTCTCATCCTGTTCCGCCTCTCAATCTGGTTCCGTCGCCTCTTCTTCTCCTGCAATTCCGTGTGTAGCCTCTCCAGAGCCTCGAGGCCCACTTCTTCCTCATCTTTGTCTTCGCGCGCCCCCGACGTATGGGGGTGTTGCTGCGCAGCTGGCCGAGGGTGTGGGCCCGGGACCTCCGCTCCCGCCCCAGGTTCCTCCGGCCTTTGTGCATCATTGCCGGCCTCAGAATCTCGACCGGCCGCCATGGCCTCCGAGGTTTGATGCTGCTCCCTACTCGAGTTAGCTCTCCTGGTTCCCGCCATTCTGGGCCAGAGGTATGGATGACGTTTCAGGTCCCCACGGTCGGCGCCAAACTGTGGGGTTCACACCTGCCCTTGACCCCTGCTCTAGCACAGGGATTGGGCGAGGGTTTACCATGGCCGGTAGACAACAAAGACAAAACAAGGATGGAGACAGTGGATTGGAACTCAGGCTTCGTAAGCTCTCTTTTTCCCCCAAATAATCATCATCTTGTTCACTATTTACCCCCAGGTATTTATAGGGCATACCAGGAGTCACCAGGCAATTTACACAAGGGTACAAAGCCAGCTGTCGCGAGGAGCTGGGGGTCAAGGGTACAACCGTACAATTACATGCGAGAAAACCCTAACTCCTCCTGACTCCTACGCCGCCGCCGCTGAGCACAAATCGCCCCTCGCAAGACCTTGGAGCCTGCCGCGGTCGACGCCTACCCCCGAGCGAGGGTAGCCAACCTTCGCCCCCTTGCGTCGCACCTCCTTTCCCCATTCCTGCAACCAAGTAGAAAAGGCGGCAAGCAGCAGAAATGCAGCGCGGGACGTAGCGAGGGTTACAACCGAGCGGACTCGAGGGTCCACCCGAGGGTCACTCCGGTGGTTGGCTGTCAAAGAAGACGCGTGGGTCGCTGCCGGGGGTGCTCTCCCCCCCCCCCCCACCCCCCCCCCCCCCCCCCCCCCCCCCCCCCCACCACTGGAATCCTCTGCTGCAACGGCACAGCCAAAATTCTGCTCTGCCGCAGCGTTACCTTCGAAGACGTCTGCAGGGCATGGCTCCATTTACCAGTACGCGGTGAATGACCACATTGTCGTTCCATCCCCATACAGGTAACTCATGTATTTTTTTCACTAGTAGTTCTGGTTAGCCTACGATACATCGAATTTGCACTTGGCATCATGCATACTTTATTATACTATATGGATATGTTTTTTTATTAGTAATCCAAATTGAATTTCTGCCCAATTCTGCCCCTCATTAAAATAATAATGATAAATCTCTTAGGTTAGGATTGTTGATCTACTGCAACATCATCTTTTTTTGTGGTGAGGGTCTCTGCTTGTTTGTTTAACCGTCAAATTTTTTATCGACGTATAGTTCACTCCTATAGGTAATTTCATGCTGTAGAGTTCATAAATCTAGTAATTTACTGTTTTCCTTCAAATGCTGATTTCTCTAGGTTCCATATCGGTGGTCGATTTAAGCACATGATTTATATGTTATATTGTAATTTTTACTTATCCTCATTACTTATCATGTTAATCAAAATTTTGTAACTATTTCATGATAAATCTTGTAATTTGTAACTAGTATTATTATAGTAATTTGTTTCTAGAATTGTTTAACATTAAATTATGGTAACTTTTACTCCTAAGTATCATCTAAGACCATTCAAGTTATCAAAAATATTTCCTACTCTAGTGACCAGTTACTATAATAATCATGAGTTTTGGTAATTCTGTCTCCAAATGACCATAATAATCATGAGTTATGGTAATTCTGTCTCCAAATGACGACAAAAAAATCTACTTACTACTAGTTAGCTAATGATAGTTATTCTTACATATGTTTAAATAGAAATATTTGTAAATTTTTCATATCATTTACGGATGTTCCTTTCATGGTGAT
This sequence comes from Coix lacryma-jobi var. lacryma-jobi, assembly GCA_009763385.1. Classification (NCBI taxonomy): domain Eukaryota; kingdom Viridiplantae; phylum Streptophyta; class Magnoliopsida; order Poales; family Poaceae; genus Coix; species Coix lacryma-jobi. Next base: position 118,310,126 of record CM019831.1, on the reverse strand, counting down.
TTTTTAGGACGATATGGGATTTCCTTGTCAATTGCAATAGAGAAGAAGCTCAACTCTAGTGAGGATACATGCAACATGCGGGAAAATGTGCCTCGACCCGTTCAAATTGTCTCAGCTGCTCTTTTGTACATGTAGTGCACTCGAAAACACAATCAAGAAGCTTCCTGAACTTGAGGCAAAAGGCCTCGTCTTGGCCTTCGTAGCTCATGTTTGGTATCAAAATAAATAGTGGTTCTATCATATTTCATAGACATTTGATTTGAGCCCGTTGTGAACGTTTTGATACATAACGGAATCCTCTTATGCACTATATTATTTTTTGGGATTAGCGTGCATAGTGGACACGACAATATAACAAATGACATCTTTGCCTCGATCAATGTGCGTTACAATCTATTAAATATTGTTGCCCGCACCATAGTAAAAAGTTATTTATTCGAACCTTTTGAAATATTATAACTATTTTACGGTAAAATTTTATGAATTATCATAACGATTTCATTGTAAATTCAACTCGTCGTTTTAGTAATTGGCTCTGTCAGAAACAACTAGATGTAAAATTGTGGTAACTCTACATCTTAATTACCATATCATACTATCCAAAATTTTGTAATTATTTCATGATAAATTCTTGTAATTTGTAACTAGTATGATTATATTAATTTGTTTCTTAGAATAGTTTAAGGCTAAATTCTGGTAATTCTCACGATAATTTAGAGGAAGAATTACAATAAATTATTTCTAGTAAATTTTACTTTGAGTATAATGGTAATTTGGTCTTTCCTGAAGCTTGCCAAATCCGTGCAAGGGGTGCATCCTCGAAACATGCATGTGTTGATCTCAGGAATCACGGACCATGAAAATTGCCTCCCGCTGTATAATGATGATTACGGTAATTAGTGGTAATTAGTGATAGTAATAGCATATAATGCCGTGCATGCAGGCATGCAGCTAGAGACGCAGTTACGCACAGCCGTTTCGTCGTCCTCAACTGCTCCAGCGATTTTTTCAACAAAAAAAAAAACTGCTCCAGCGTCATGCTGGGTGGATCAACCGGCCTGACTACAGAATATGTTATTATGTAGCTAACTATAGAGTATACTATATATATATACACACACGATGAGTTTTCTATACTTCCGGGAGTAGTTACTCCTATCTTTAATAAACCACATTGCTTATGTGTATATACTTATTTATCAGTTTGAGTATGTTTATATACTTATTTTAAGATATTTCAAATCTTACTCATGCGAAATTTTTTAAAAGTGCACATATTTTTATTATATTACTAAAATGTCACTACAGTAGTATATAAAATAAGTATGACCATATACTTTATGTATGCTTGCATACTTAGCATATGTGGTACTCTAAAATGTCTAGTATGATCATATACTTTGTCTACGTATACTTTGTCGGGTCATAAACTCTATAAATTAAGAGATATACACATGAGAGTAACTACTCCATGGGAGTATGAAATAATTACTATATATATATATATATATATATATATAGCCCATAGCTTCCTATGACTATTGGAAGCCCCAGCCAGCCACCCTAGACCTCCACCAGACCACCCACGCCTCACGGAGCTGACGCGCGCGCAGGTGGAGGACCGCTGCGCACCCAGCAGACCGGATGCGTAGAATCCTGGGTCGCGCTGCGCAAAACATTTTTTTCGCCGATATTGAAATAAAAACCAGTGGTTGAATGTATAAAACTAACTTTGTTAATGTATAAAAACCTCTCCACGGGGTGGACATCTCACCTGACACAGGCTGACACAGGGTTGACAGTATTGACGCATGCCTGCATGTAAGAAATCTAATCCAATTTCTTCCATTTTTTCGTGATAACTCTTCAACGAAACATCAAATTCGAAAACGGTTTTCACCATTTGAATCCTGACATTATTATGCACGATTCAAGATCCATTTTGAATATTTTTTTAAAAAAATTTGAAATTCATAACTTTATGCTTTAAGATATAGAGTTTAACGCAGCATAGAATCATGTGACTGTAAGCATAGAAACAGGTAGACGATCCGATGGTCTCTGAAATTTTGAAATTTGAATCAAGGCACATTGATACGAAAGTTTTTATCGTAGAGCAATGCATAATTAGCAAGTGCAAAATGCATAAAACCCCTACAAAAGGATAGAATCATTCTCCTCTTCCCTCTCCTCTAGGGCATTATTGTTTCGAAAACCATATCGGGCCCACCCAACCTCATCTTCCCTCTGGGGGATGTATAATTAACAGGAGGGAAGTGCATAGAACCCAACCACACCCCCTGTCCTCTCGGGGGATTATTGTTTCAAAAATCGTGTCGGGTCCACCCAACCCCCCTTTCTTCTGGGCGGATGTATAATTAGCAGGAGGGGAGTGCATAGAACCCAAGCACACCCCTGTCCACTCGGAAGGATTATTGTTTCGAAAACCGTGTCGGGCCCACCCAACCCCCTTCCCTCTGGGGGGTGTATAATTAATAGGAGGGGAGTACACATAACCCAACCACACCCCTGTCCTCTCGGGAGGATTATTGTTTCGGAAACCGTGTCGGGCCCACCCAACCCCCCTTCCCTCTGGCGGATGTATAATTAACAGGAGGGTAGTGCATAGAACCCAACCACACCCCTGTCCTCTGGGGGGATTATTGTTTCAAAAACCATGTCGGGCCCACCCACCCCCCTTCCCTCTAAGGGATGTATAATTAACAAGAGGGGAGTGCATAGAACCCAACCACACCCCTGTCCTCTGGGGTGATTATTGTTTTGAAAACCGTGCCAGGTCAACCCAACCCCCCTTCCCTCTGGGGGATATATAATTAACAGGAGGGGAGTGCATAGAACTCAACCACACCCCTGTCCTTTGGGGGATTATTGTTTTGAAAACCGTGCCAGGCCCACCCAACCCCCCTTCCCTCTGTGGGGATGTATAATGTCACACCCGGTTTTAAGAACAAAACCGAGCACTCGTCATATGTGTGCCCAGGAAGTCCACACATATAACAATAGAGGAAAAAGATATCAAAAACAGTGTTCATGTAGCGGTAACATAACTATATTTAGCACTTACATCAAATCAAGGTACGGCGGAACGGATACTAAACTTCTCTTCATGTTCCATCTTCACAGGGACGGTTGACTGGGGTACATACGTCTAGCACTCCATCAGTCTTCTTAACCATAATCCATCTTCTGAGCAGTTTATACTAATGACCGGAGGTTGGGAAATAGTAAGAGTGAGCACATATCGTACTCAGCAAATACAACATTGGGGTTCATGAAGCTCAAAAGATTGACACGGGTTTAACTATGGTTAGCTTTTAATTATGTCATATTAATAAGCAGTTGAGTAGCAACAAGTTAAGCACCAGCCCAAAGTTAAGCACCAGCCCAAATAACCATATGATCAAGTAAACATGAATAACGTATACCAAGAACATAAACAATTAATAATTAATTTCACAAGTTATTATTCCATAAGGAGCTCAGGCCGCTCGTAACCGGGAGCACGGCTGATATATCAGTTTAAATACACTCTACAGAGGTTGTACATCTTTACCCGTGAGTCTTGTTGCCCATATTCCCGGGTTAATTACTTCCATAACACTTCCAAGGTGAGCAGGCAGGGTACACTACGAAGTCTTTCAAAGGTTCGTCTAACATGTTTGGGCCGCTAGGTTTCTGTGGCCTGTAGGTGTAGGGCCCCCCTTTCCAGATGGCACAACAACACGCAGCCTATACACATGTGGACAGGAGCCGTACTATACCCGATCCGGAACACACCCCTCTTGCGCCATCAAGGTAACCACTAACAAGCTAGAAAAAAGTTCTCATACTGAGCTAAAGCCAGAGCCATATAGTTCTCACGGTTGTACTATAAGTCCTGCGGGAATCCACTAACAGAGTAGTTATGTTTCTAAAAATCATCTTTTAATTGTTCGTTACATACACCATTAATCAAGTTACATGATCATTGTGATTCATTTGAGCACTAGCAACATCTACCTAATGCATATCCCAAGGTAACAAGGTATAAGTTAACAAAAGCTAGGATGTCCCTGTGGTTATCAAGGTAGACACATACATAATGAATTTAGTGTATTAAACTGAATAGGACAACAAGGAAAATCTCATGCTATACTTGCATTTATACATTTGCTCAACTCTCACATCATCAGCTTTGGTCATCACCTTCCGAGCTTCAGCGCCGACAAGCAGTCTGCGCCTACTCGCAGCAAGCACCACACAAAGGCAGGTATACAAGCAAACAAATACAAGCAACTAAGAAAAACGCAACTCGAGACAAAACAACGTACTAAACGAGAGCTCGTTACTACGGTCACGAGAGACACCGAAAACGAAGCTATCACTGAAAGGCACGTCTATCGGAATTTTTATATTATCAAAATAAAAGAAAAGTCTACATGCTTGATTTATTTTAGTTGACCCAAACCATAGAAAAGGTGTTAGTTCATATTAGACAAATCAGAATTTAATATAAAAGCGGTAAGCATGCATGTATTATTTACTCAAACTGAACTTCAACGGCATAATAAAAGAGAAAAGCACGTGAGCATCTAACTGGAATTTTGTACACGAATCGTGTTTAGTCTATGCATATTATATTTAGGAACATATAAGTTAACATTAATCTAATTAACACATGCTTATGAAAGACTGACTTTTACTTGCATTATTTTTTTGTAATTACAAAACTAGCTGCATGTAGATTAGCTAAATTAATATTTACTAACTATATGCGGAAGACATGTAAGAGCAAACTAATCGGATTATAAACGAGTCATGTTGGACTAAGCAAATTCTATTTTAAAAGTATATTAATATCAGCAATTAATCACATTATCATTTGACATATAAATACCGAGATATAAAACTTATACTACTTTTAATTATAAACCGGTTATAGGCTTATTAATCAATTTAATATTTTGCTATATATAAAAAATCATGTGACACGAAAAGCGTTAACACTGCTGCGTAGAGCACGTCGATACAAAACTAACGCAACTGGAACGAACTAAAACGGATCTAGGATAATTAAACGGTAGAGGATTATTGATTAATAGCGAAACAGTAATTAAACTTATCTTCTTCCTCTTCAGCTCTCGTACAGAACACCATGGCTTGCTGTGCTGCACGCGAGGGGGGCTGGGGACAGCAAGACCAGGTTGGCCAACGGCGGCACACGGCCGCGCGACCCGTGGTGGCCAAGGGCCCGGGCCAGGGGGTCACGATCTCCCTGCACAGACCAAGCCGGAGCGGAGGTCGCCGGTGGCCTGCTGCTTGCGCGAGTAGTGCGCACGCTAGGGCAACGAGCGCACACCAGGGCAACGAGGAGCTCGGTCAGGCGCGGGGCCGCAACGGCTGGAGCTAGGGCTCACCGGGGTGGAGAGGGAACGGCAAGCAAGAGACAGAGGGCTTTTTCATGGTGAGTTCGCCGGAAAAGAGGAGATGCGAAACTTCGGCATCAGATGTAGGAGGCTACAAGCGATGGATGAAAAAACAGATTATAATTTCGAAATCAGCGTATCGAGCAGATCGCCGGCATATATATGTCTAGGGTTTTGAGTCTTTTGAAAAACGAGATATTTTATTATTTTCGGAATTAATTAATTTCGAGATTAAAATAATTCCAGCAAAGTCTAGAATTGATATTTAAGTCACGAAAAAATACTCCGATGACTCCGAAAATTCTAAAAAAATTCTCAGAGACACTTTGTAACATGACGAATCTAAATAAAGTATTTGGATCTCATGAAAAAATATTTTGGACCATCTAAAAATTAGATTACGCTTGCAGATAAATGAGAAAAGTTTCCAGTAAAAGCCAGAAAAATTCCCGAGAGGTTTATGGAGATAGACCGATAGATGAGAACTCAAAGAAGTGATTTTGGAGTACAATAAAAAAGATTCTTAAGAAACTCCAACAAGAGAATGGAGTTAGGAATAATAAATTTAATTTCCAGATAAAGATGGGGGCTGAGCCGGATAAAGATAAACGACCTACCAACACGTTTTTCTCACAACACAAGGTCAAACAACAAGCAATCATCGCATCAAGTAAAAACCCATCAAATTAGTTTAGGAAAAATAAAAAAAATCTCATTTTACTACAACTAAAGTGGCGCTAGCTCAAACTAAACTTGATCAATTTTATACAAATATTAAAATCATTTATTTTATTTAGTGTTTTTTATGCACAACCTAAAATTAGAAATTTTGGGGTGTGACATATAATTAACAGGACGAGAGTGCATAGAACCGAACCACACCCTTGTCCTCTTGGGGGATTATTGTTTCGAAAACCATGCTGGGCCCACCCAACCCCCCTTGCGTCTAGGGGAATGTAAAATTAACAGGAGGAGAGTGCATAGAATCGAACCACACCCCTGTCCTCTAGGGGGAGGATTATTGTTTCGAAAACCGTGTCAGGCCCACCTAACCCCTCTTCCCTCTGGGGGGATGTATATTTAATTGGAGGGGAGTGCATAGAACCCAACCACACCATGTCCTCTGGAGGGAGGATTATTGTTTCGAAAACCATGTCGGGCCTACCCAACCCCCCTTCCCTCTCGAGGGATGTATAATTAACAAGAGGGGAGTGCATAGAACCCAATCACACCCCTGTCCTTTTGGGGGATTATTGTTTCCAAAACCGTGCTGGGCCCACCCAACCCCTCTTCCCTCTTGGGGGATGTATAATTAACAGGAGGGGAGTGCATAGAACCCAAGCTCACGCCTGTCCTCTGGGGGGATTATTGTTTCGAAAACCATGTCGTGTCCACCCAACCCCCTTCTCTCTGGAGGATGTATAATTAACATGAGGGAAGTGCATAGAACCCAAGCAAACGCCTGTCCTCTGGGGGGATTATTGTTTCGAAAACCATGCGGGGCCCACCCAACCCCCTTTCCTCTGGGTGATGTATAATTAACAGGAGGGGAGTGCATAGAATTGAACCACACCCCTGTCCTCTGGGGAGGATTATTCTTTCGAAAACCATGCTGGGCCCATCCAATCCACCCTTCCCTCTTGGGGATGTATAATTAACAAGAGGGGAGTACATAGAACCCAACCACACCCCTGTCCTCTGGGGGGATTATTATTTTGAAAACCGTGTCGGGCCCACCGAAACCCCCTTCCCTCTGGAGATGTATAATTAACATGAGGAGAGTGTATAGAACCTAACCACACCTCTATCCTCTGGGGGGATTATTGTTTCCAAAGCGCTAGGCTCCTAATAGGGGGATCTGCATAGCGCTGGGCTCACAAAGCATAGAATCATCGCCCCGTTGTGTTTAGAATTTGAAATTTGAATTTCAACTAGCATAAGGTATAAAAACAATGATTGGAGGTATAGAAATATAGGTAGCATAAGAACCGTGCCGAGAAGGGCTTGAAGCCGTGCCACTGTTGCATCATAGTTGAAAAACCAAAAAAAACAATTTGAGGCTAATGAATTCAAGTATGGAAACCTATCGAACTACGTATAGAATCATGTGACAGAGAGCATAAAAACATGTAGACGATAGACGATCATGTTCTCCAAAAATTGAAATTGAAATTTGAATCATGGCACGTTGGTGTCAAGATTCTCATCATAGAACAGTGCATAATTAACAGATAAAAATGCATAGAACCCATGTAAAAGCATAGAATCATCACTCTCTTCTACTTAGAATTTGAAATTTGATTTTTCACTCAGCCTGAGGTATTAGAAACTGATGGTATGATGTATAAAAATCATAAAAACCATTCGTATTGGTATTGCAAATTATACAACACCCGCAAAAAAGAACTTTACCATTACAATTCCATCATGCATACAACTGTATAAATGCGCAAAGAAACCCATTTGCCTAAATTTGAATTCTATTGGCGGAGCCGTTCTTGTGTAGTGTTCAAGTGCATGAAATCTTAGAGAGAAGAGCATAGAAACCCTTCTCAGAGGCACAATTATAATTATAATGAATGTCATATCAGCCCCTTCTCAGAGGCACAGTTATAATTATAATGAACATAGTAACAACCCCAACCCACAACCCTCAGGCTTTCTATGCTTGCTAGGATAGGTTTCAATGCATGGCGCAAGATCAGTCAACGGTGACGATGATGACAAGCGCTCCGGTTGCATGAGCATAAAAACTATGAGACCTTGGTAGATACATTTATTTGCATGGGCATAGAAAACACATATCAAGTACATATATCTACACATATCAAATGCATATATCTTCGACATCACAGTACATCATGCATAGAAACCTAAACAATTAAGCATCAAAAAACACCCCACATCTTCAAGATCACAAAACATGGTTTCATATTGCATAGAAACATCTAAATCACAGAACATAGTTTCAGAATGCATAGAACCAAGCATAAAAATATTTTTTCACATGCATAGAACCCTATGCTTGCAGGCATAAAATCATGCGGTCGTCGCGATGACGTTGTCCGATCCAGCAGTGCCTCACTGCTCCTCGCCGGCTAAGATCTCATCGCTGTCCGTGCGGCACCATTATCGCCGAGCGGCTGAGATCGCAGCAGCATCGTGTCACCCGTCTGCTGTACCTGCGTGTGGCCGCGTTATTCAGGGAGACCCGTGCGTGAGCGCCGTCCGCTATCGCCATACGAGCCCGCCCGTCGCTATGCCCGTGCGCGGCGCCGGCCATCATCCTCGAGCTCGCACCATCGCAAGCACGCCATCACCGTCACCTTCACCAGATCTGCCGCAATAGACATCGCAGTTACATCATGCATATAAACCTATTGAACTAGGCATAAAAATCACCCTAATATATTCAAAATCGCAGTTACACCACGCATTAAAACTTATGCTAGCATGCATAAAAACTATATCACTGCTGGACCGGCCACCTTGTTTGCTGCCGACTACATCCAGCGCCGCTGACAGGTGCACATCGCCGAGCCGGCCCTGTTTGTCCACGCAGGTGCACCAGGATGTGTCAACCCGCGTTCCAGGAAGCCAGCCATGGCGCTCGACGGGACGGTGGTGCAGGGGAGAAGGGCGGGGGCCGCATAGGAGCACACACGTCATCGGCGCAGGGGGCCGCCGTGCCCGTGTGAAAGGTCCGAATTGGCTAGAGGGGGGGTGAATAGCCTAATTAAAAATCTACAAAATCACTTAGGCAAACACTATTAGTAAAACAAATGGCGAAGCTTTTTGCGTTAGCCTATTAGTGTGTTGCAAGTCACCTATCCAACAAATCTACCTAATAATTCTATGTCACACAATTAAGACGGCTATACTTGTGATACACAAAAGGGTACAACTAAATAGATTGACGAGAATAGTCTTCACAAGATATCAACTAAGAATAAGAAGCAATAGTAATCAAGTGCTATATAAATAAGATATATGAACAAAATATATATGTATAGCAAAATAATAGCTCAATAAATGCGAGTGACTAGCTCAACTAATATAAAAGTAAATGAGCAATAAGGAAATGAGCTAGTCTAGAGAGTATATCACCGAGCCTTCGGGAACGCCTAGTAGAGAGCCAATCACCAAAAATATGAATATAAAGGCCAATCACCACAATAGATATACAATCACAATAAGCACGCGGGAGACAAGGATTTATCCCGAGGTTCGGCCACACCACTAAGGAGTGCCTACGTCCTCGTTGTTGAGGTGACCACTAAGGTCGGAGTCTCTTTCACCTCCTTGCCTCACTCAAGCAACCACAAAGGTTAGCCGAGTTTCTTCACTAAGAATCCAAGGGTGATACAAACACTTCGGGAAGCCCTCACAAATGAGTCAACATGGGCTAACACCGAAGAACACCTAACCGGCTAGGGTTCCAAGAACCCAAGAGTAATAAACACAAACCAAGCTAGAGAGATGAAAGAATCCAAGTGCTCAAATCGACGATCGATGCTCCCGCTCTCAAATCTCACGTCCCTAGCTCAAATCAATGGTGGATTGATGCTTAGAAGCAAGGGGAGAGAGAGTGGGTGAGTCTCTGCACTTGGAGCTGATGGAGAAAACAAGAAATGGCGTCAAAGTCCGAGAGAGAGCGCACACAGGACAGAGAAACGCTTATAAACCCGAGCACTCGGGACCACCGGAAGTACCGGTCATTACTTCCGGTACTACCGGTCAGCACGAGACTCAACGGTCAAACGAGCTTGGCAGGCGAGAAAACGACTGGAACTACCGGCGCCTGACCGGAACTACCGGTCGCGGACCGGAACTACCGGTCAACAGGACCGGTACTACCGGTCACTGACCGGTACTTCCGGTCAACTCACGGAGACGACCGTTTGAAAAACGAAGAACTGGCCAGGACTTCCGGTCAGCTGACCGGTACTACCGGTCAGTACCGGTCACTGACCGGTACTTCCGGTCGGCGACCGGAGGTACCTGGCGGTACTACCGGTCACTGACCGGTACTTCCGGTTGGAGACCGGAGGTACCTGGCGGTACTACCGCTCGGCCCCGAACTTCAGCAGAACTATCGCTCGCCTGAGCGGTACTTCCGGTCCATGACCGGAACCTCCGCTCCACCCTGGCAGACTTCTAAAAAACTAAGTGCCCGTGGGTGAAAAGAGTGTTCTCGCAAGCGAACTAAGAAACGATTTGAGCACTTTTCATCTCCATCTAGCTAGCCCAGTTTATATCCCTCTTGATAGTCCGGCTTGCCTATACTCAAGATTAAAAGTCAAGAAATAATCTACCACTTGAGCAAGGCATCTTCTCTTCTCCAATTCACCAAAGGTAGAGCACTTGATCACTTAAGTGCTTGTGGCCATCACCATCCTCCATGGTTGCCACTTTGCTAGCTCCACCAAAGGCTTGGCCGTAATCCTTTCTCATTAGCTACACACATGCTTAGCAATAGGATTAGACCAAATAGGTTTCATCAATTAACCAAAACCAAACTAGGGCTTTCAATCTCCCCCTTTTTGGTAATTGATGACAACCTATACAAAGATATGTAATTCAAATTTGAGTAACCACATTGATAGTATTAGCTCCCCCTGCATATGTGCTATTAGAGTTTGGTTCTAAAATTGGCACATATGTATGGATATGAAGTGTGGGTGAGCAACACTATCAATGATGATGCTAAGGCATAAGAATGGACCTTTGAAGCGTGATACCAATCGGAGTGCACATGTTATACCATCCTTAGCACCATTTGTCACTAGACATACATCAAAACTCAAGAACCCCATGAGATCAACATTATAATAAGGCTCTTGAACCACTTGAAATATAGGTATGTCTAGTTGCCATTATATACATGCTAGTAAATCAATTCATCAATCAAGTCCTATCACTAGCATTCACCACATAAGCATGAATATCAAAATAATAGCTTATGCAATGCAATCAATCATATGAGATATGCACATTTCAAATGCAACATACATGTTTATGAGCTTGCTCCCCCTATTTGTATGCTCAAATTTTAATTGTTCAAGTTCCGCCACTTGAAGCTTTGATCCCCTTTTGTCTTTGTTACTCCCCTTCACTAGCATATATCTTGTAGCACTTTCTCCCCCTTAGTTATCTTATCTTTGTATGCATTTTCTCCCCCTTTGGCAACAATTATCATAAAAGGTGGGACAATTACAAAGGAAGGAGAAAACTTTTAGCATGAGATTCATATAAGGAGATCGAACTAAGTCAAGTTGTGGCTTAAACTAGCTCATGAGCATAAGGTTTAACACGGTTTGCTCTAGAGTAAGCTTCTTCACTCATCTTGCAATGGTTATCTTACTCACGTTGGTTAAACACTTTTGCTCACTTACTAGATCAAACACTAGAGTCACAAGCTCACAAACGAGTTATATGCTACCACTAGATCAAGTCAAACATAGAAGCAATAGTGGTACCATATATACTTCAAATTCATTTGATTTACCATGAATGAGCCTAGATAAGCAATGTGATGGCTATATGAACTAGAGCACAACCTAATAAGAATGAATGCACATGCCAAACAATTTCACCTTTGCTTTGTGGAGGAGAGGCATGTCATAAGTGGGGGTGCATTCAACTCATGTTGGAGAAATCGAGGATATTCAATTCATTCCTTAGCTTGCAAAATCTTCTCTCATCTAGTGGCTTGGTGAAGATATCGGCAAGTTGATCATCGGTGCCCACACTCTCAATAGATATGTCCTTCTTGGCTTGATGATCTCTAATGAAGTGATGTCTTATGTCAATATGCTTTGTCCTTGAATGTTGAACCGGGTTGGTGGCTATTTTGACGGCGCTCTCATTATCACATAGCAATGGGACTTGTCCAAACTTGACTCCATAATCTTGCAATGTTGCTTTCATCCATAGCAATTGTGCACAACAACTACCCGCGGATATGTATTCGGCTTCGGCGGTAGAGAGTGCAACACTATTTTGCTTCTTTGATGACCATGAGACAAGTGATCTTCCAAGCAATTGACAAGTGCCCGAAGTGCTCTTCCTATCCACCTTGCATCCCGCATAATCGGAATTCGAGTATCCAATCAATTCAAATTGAGAGCCCTTAGGATACCATAGTCCAACATTTGGAGTGTGCTTCAAATATCTCAATATTCTTTTGTTGCCTTCAAATGACTTTCCCTTGGTGAAGCTTGGAACCTTGCACACATACACACACTAAACATGACATCCGGCCTTGATGCGGTCACATAGAGTAGTAGACTTCCAATCATTGACCGATATAACTTTTGATCCACCATGTCACCACTAGAGTCACTATCCAAATGTCCATTTGTGCCCATTGGAGTGGTTATTGATTTTGCTTCATCTAACCCAAACTTCCTGAGCATGTCCTTGATGTACTTGCCTTGACTAACAAAAGTGCCTTTCTTCATTTGCTTGATTTGTAGTCCAAGAAAGTAACTAAGCTCTCCAATCATAGACATCTCAAACTCCTTAGCCATCATCTCTCCAAACTCTTCACAAAAGTCTTGGTTGGTTGATCCAAAGATAATGTCATCCACATAGATTTGCAACACAAACAAGTCACTTCCAATTTTCTTGGTGAAGAGAGTGGTGTCAACCTTCCCAATTTTGAACCCCTTTGCTAGCAAGAAGTCTCTCAATCTTTCATACCATGCTCTTGGTGCTTGCTTCAACCCATATAATGCTTTCTTGAGCTTATACACATGGTTGGGCTTCTTCAAATCTTCAAACCCGGGAGGTTGCTCAACATACACTAACTCATTGATGAACCCATTGAGAAAAGCACTTTTCACATCCATTTGATAGAGCTTGATGTTGTGAGAACAAGCATATGCAAGTAGGATTCTAATAGCTTCTAATCTAGCAACCGGTGCATAGGTTTCTCCAAAGTCAATACCTTCCAATTGAGTGTACCCTTGTGCAACCAATCTTGCTTTGTTCCTTACAACAATGTCATCTTCATCTTGCTTGTTCTGGAAGACCCATCTTGTACCAATGACATTTGTGTTCTTTGGTCTTTCCACTAATTCCCAACATCATTGCGGGTAAAGTTGTTCAACTCTTCATGCATTGCATTTACCCAATCAACATCCATCAAAGCTTCATCAATCTTGGTTGGCTCAATAGATGATACAAATGAGTAGTGTTCACAAAATGAAGCCAATCTTGATCTTGTTTGCACACCTCTTCTTATGTCACCAACAATTTGATCTAAAGGATGATCTCTTGCAATATGTGTTGGTTGGAGCACTTGTTGCGGTTGAGCACTTGCACTTGTACTTGGATGAGCCACTTGAGAGCTACTAGCATCTTGTTGATCATGAGAACCACTAGAACTTGCAACATCATTGCCATGCATGGTTGGAGGAGAGAGCACTTGATCTTTGTCATCTTCAATATCAATCACTTGCTTTGGCCTTATATCACCAATGTCCATGTTCCTCATAGCTTCCACCAATTGCGTTCCTCTCACATCATCTAGATTATCTTGCTCTTCATGGGAACCATTGGTTTCATCAAACTCAACATCATGGACTTCTTCAACTATTCTTGTTATGTTGTTCCACACTCTATAGGCTTTGCTTGTAGTGGAGTAACCAAGTAGAAACCCTTCATCACACTTCTTTTCGAACTTGCCAAGTCTTGTGCCCTTCTTCAATATGTAGCACTTGCACCCAAAGACCCGGAAATAAGCAATGTTGGGCTTTCTATCATTGAGGAGCTCATATGGTGTCTTCTTCAAGAGAGGGTGACAATAGAGCGGTTGCTATAATAGCATGCCGTGTTGATTGCTTCGGCCCAAAAAGAATCACTCACATTGTATTCACTAAGCATGGATCTTGACATGTCAATGAGTGTCCTATTCTTCCTTTCAACTATCCCATTGGATTGAGGTGTATACTTGGCCGAGAATTGATGCTTGATTCCAAATTCATCACATAGCTCATCAACTCTTGTTTTCTAAACTCACTCCATTATCACTTCTCACTTTCTTGATTCTTCTATCAAACTCATTTTGGCTTCTCTTGACAAAGGTTTTGAATACCCCAAACACTTCACTTTTGTCAGCAAGAAAGAAGACCCATGTGTATCTTGTATAGTCATCCACTATCACAAAGCCATACTTGTTTCCCCCAATACTTGCATATGTAGTTGGTCCAAACAAGTCCATGTGCAACAACTCAAGTGCATGTGTAGTGCTCATCATTCCTTTGTTTGGATGGTGTTTCCAACTTGCTTTCCCATTTGGCATGCACTACAAAGCTTGTCCTTCTCAAAGTGAACATCTTTTAGCCCTCTCACCATGTCATGCTTCACTAGCCTCTTTAGTTGCTTCATTCCAACATGTCCCAAGCGCCTATGCCATAGCCAACCCATACTTGATTTGGTGAATAAGCATGTTGTCAATTGAGCTTCACTAGCATCAAAGTCCACCAAATAAAGGTTCTCATATCTAAATCCTTTGAACACCAAGTCACTTCCATCAACACTCACAATCTCCACATCATCAACACCGAAAATGCATTTGAATCCCAGGTCACATAATTGTGCCACTGACAACAAGTTGAAGTTGAGAGATTCCACCAATAGCACATTGGAGATGCTCAAGTCATTGGATATTGCAATCTTGCCCAAGCCTTTGACCTTGCCTTTCTTGTTGTCACCAAAAGTGATAGCATCCGCAAGATCATTGCCACTAGTGTTGATTGATTTGAACATTCTACCATCTCCGGTCATGTGTTGAGTGCACCCACTATCAAGCACCCAATGCCTTCCTCCGGCTTTATAGTTTACCTACAAAAGAGATCAATTCTTCTTAGGTACCCAAATCTTTTTGGGTCCTCCAAGATTAGTCACCAAGCTCTTGGGCACCCAAATTGCCTTCTTCTTTGGGCCAACCATGGGTGCACCAATATACTTAGCCTTCACTCCATTAGTGCCCTTAGTAAGCATATAACAAGAATCAAAGTGAATAGATGTAACATGAGCATGCTTCTTGTTTTTATTCTTGTTAAAGCAATGTTGCTCTATATGCCCGGATTGCTTACAACTATTGCAAAACCGACCGTTGCTCTTCACAAAACAAGTCTTGTGAGGAGCAAAAGCCGTCTTGCCCTTGGGGGTATAGCCAAGTCCCTCCTTGTTGAGTGAAACCTTTGGCTACCCAAGCACTTAAGCAAGCGGGCATCTCCACCATAGGCATTGCCTAAAGCATGAGTGAGCTCATTAACCTTGTTCTTAAGGTTCTCATTTTCTACCACTAATGATGAATCACAAGTAGTAGAAGTAGTCATTTTAGTTGAGCTAGATGATGATGATGCATGGGAGCAACAATAATAGGAGCATAAAAAGATTCATCAAGTATATCACATGTAACTCCTACATTGCATGTCTCTACAACATCCTCAATCTTACTTTGATCAAGGAGGGAAGAGTGGGCTTCCTTAAGCCTAGTGTGAGCTTGATCAAGCTTCTCATGGGCTTCCTCTAGCCTGTCATGAGTAGACTTGAGCTCATCAAAGGATTGCTCAAGAGCCTTGTTGGCTTTGCGCAATTCTTTGCACTCCTTTCTCTTGGTCTCAATGTAAGAGTGAGCATCTTGTAGCATGCTTATGAGGTCCTCCTTTGAGTACTCCTCATCATCATCACTCTCACTCTCACTCTCATCGGATGATACCTTAGCGGCCTTAGCCATGAAGCACGTCGATGGAGCGTCGAAGATAGAAGACTTGCTTGAGATAGCAAGACTAGCCATATCCTTCTTCTTGGTGGTCTTCCTCTCATCATCACTAGAATCACCATCATCGCTTGAGGAAGCATCACTATCCCATGTCACAACATAGGATCCACCCTTCTTCTTTTCTTTCTTCTTCTCTATCTTCTCCTTCTTGTCCTTCTTGCTCTTTTTGCGATCATTTTCATCATCACTAGAATGTGGACAATCCGCAATGAAATGATCTTTGCTCTTGCATCGATAGCACCTTCTAGTTGTGCTCTTGGTTGCATCTCTTCTCCTTCTTGCTCCAAAGCCCTTCTTCTTCATAAACTTGCCAAACTTCTTGACAAATAGAGCTATTTCTTCATCATCTAACTCATTGTCGCTTGTGCTAGCTTCATCATCACTTTCCTCCTTCTTTGCTTTGCCCTTGCTCTTGCTCTTGGAGGATGAAGCCTTGAACACCACGGTCTTCTTCTTCTTCTCTTCCTCTTGGGCTCCCCCATCCCGTTCCACACGGTATGTGTCTTGAGTGACCACATCACCTAGTACTTGGTTTGGGGTTACCGTATCCAATCCTTCCCTCACTAGGATAGTCACCAAAGTATCAAACCTTGGTGGTAAGCATCTCAAGAACTTGTGAGAAAAGTCCTTGTCTTCCACCTTCTCTCCCAAGGCCTTCAAGTCATTGACAATCACTTGCAACCGGTGAAACATCTCCGGTATGCTCTCATGATCTTGCATCTTGAAGGTGGCAAGCTTGTCTTTTAGGATATAAAGCTTGGCACTCTTGACCGCCTTGGTGCCCTCATATGTCTCTTCTAATCTCTCCCAAATTTCACTTGCTCTCTCAAGATTCTTGATTTGCTCAAACACCTTTAAATCAAATGCTTCATAGAATAGATTGATTGCCACATCATTCCATTGAAGCTTTTCTTCCTCTCTTGGAGTTGGACTTGCGGGATCAATCACCGCAAAGTCATGCTCAATCACATCCCAAATCTTCCTATTCATTCCTCTTGTGAATGCACACATCTTCCGCTTCCAACAATCGAAGTTGGTGCCGTCAAAATGTGGTGGCTTCCCCATATAGTTGATTTGAGCCATTGTAACACCAGAGGTTGTTAAGCCTCAAACAAACGGTGACCTCGGCTTTGATACCACTTGAAAGGTCCGAATTGGCTAGAGGGGGGGTGAATAGCCTAATTAAAATCTACAAAATCACTTAGGCAACACACTATTAGTAAAACAAATGGCGAAGCTTTTTGCGTTAGCCTATTAGTGTGTTGCAAGCCACCTATCCAACAAATCTACCTAATAATTCTATGTCACAAAATTAAGACGGCTATACTTG
This sequence comes from Coix lacryma-jobi var. lacryma-jobi, assembly GCA_009763385.1. Classification (NCBI taxonomy): domain Eukaryota; kingdom Viridiplantae; phylum Streptophyta; class Magnoliopsida; order Poales; family Poaceae; genus Coix; species Coix lacryma-jobi. Next base: position 118,292,575 of record CM019831.1, on the reverse strand, counting down.
TGATACACAAAAGGGTACAACTAAATAGATTGACGAGAATAGTCTTCACAAGATATCAACAAGAACAGAAGCAATAGTAATCAAGTGCTATATAAATAAGATATATGAACAAGATAAATATGTATAGCAAAATAATAGCTCAATAAATGCGAGTGACTAGCTCAACTAATAAAAAGTAAATGAGCAATAAGGAAATGAGCTAGTCTAGAGAGTATATCACCGAGCCTTCGGGAACGCCTAGTAGAGAGCCAATCACCAAAAATATGAATATGAAGGTCAATCACCACAATAGATATACAATCACAATAAGCACGCAGGAGACAAGGATTTATCCCGAGGTTCGGCCACACCACTAATGAGTGCCTACGTCCTCGTTGTTGAGGTGACCACTAAGGTCGGAGTCTCTTTCACCTCCTTGCCTCACTCAAGCAACCACAAAGGTTAGCCGAGTTTCTTCACTAAGAATCCAAGGGTGATACAAACACTTCGAGAAGCCCTCACAAATGAGTCAACATGGGCTAACACCGAAGAACACCTAACCGGCTAGGGTTCCAAGAACCCAAGAGTAATAAACACAAACCAAGCCGGAGAGATGAAAGAATCCAAGTGCTCAAATCGACGATCGATGCTCCCGCTCTCAAATCTCACGTCCCTAGCTCAAATCAATGGTGGATTGATGCTTAGAAGCAAGGGGAGAGAGAGTGGGTGAGTCTCTGCACTTGGAGCTGATGGAGAAGACAAGAAATGGCGTCAAAGATCGAGAGAGAGCGCACACAGGACGGAGAAACGCTTATAAAACCGAGCACTCGGGACCACCGGAAGTACCGGTCATTACTTCCGGTACTACCGGTCAGCACGAGACTCAACGGTCAAACGAGCTTAGCAGGCGAGAAAACGAGCGGAACTACCGGCGCCTAACCGGAACTACCGGTCGTGGACCGGAACTACCGGTCAACAGGACCGGTACTGCCGGTCAACAGGACCGGTACTACCGGTCACTGACCGGTACTTCCGGTCAACTCACGGAGACGACCGTTTTGAAAACGAAGAACTGGCCAGGACTTCCGGTCAGCTGACCGGTACTTTCGGTCGGCGACCGGAGGTACCTGGCGGTACTACCGGTCACTGACCGGTACTTCCGGTCGGAGACCGGAGGTACCTGGCGGTACTACCGCTCGGCCCCGAACTTCAGCAGAACTATCGCTCGCCTGAGCGGTACTTCCGGTCCATGACCGGAACCTCCGCTCCACCCTGGCAGACTTCTAAAAAACTAAGTGCCCGTGGGTGAAAAGAGTGTTCTCGCAAGCGAACTAAGAAACGATTTGAGCACTTTTCATCTCCATCTAGCTAGCCCAGTTTATATCCCTCTTGATAGTCTGGCTTGTGTATACTCAAGATTAAAAGTCAAGAAATAATCTACCACTTGAGCAAGGCATCTTCTCTTCTCCAATTCACCAAAGGTAGAGCACTTGATCACTTAAGTGCTTGTGGCCATCACCATCCTCCATGGTTGCCACTTTGCTAGCTCCACCAAAGGCTTGGCCGTAATCCTTTCTCATTAGCTACACACATGTTTAGCAATAGGATTAGACCAAATAGGTTTCATCAATTAACCAAAACCAAACTAGGGCTTTCAACGTGCTGCTGCTGGTGGGGTCTGTGGACCGCTCGGCGTGGAGGGTGTAGAGTGGGCAGCGGGTTTAGGGCCATCGATCTGCCTGCTGGGAGAGGCCACACTGTTGATTTGCTCAGAGGAGCAAGGGCGGCGCGCGGGGGAGGGGCGGGCCACGCGCCACGGGGTGGGGTGCCGCGCGCCGCGGTGGTGGGGGCGCCGTGAGCCGCCAGGGCAGGGGCCACGCGCCGCCGGGGTGGGCGAGGGCGCGCTGTCGGGTTGGGAAGGCTGCGCGCTGCCTGGGTGGGGGGAGCCGTGCGACGCCAGTGTAGGGGGCCGCGCACCGACGGGTGTGGGGGTTGCGCCGCCGCTGCTCGGTGAAGGAGATGGAGCCCCCACCGCGTGCTGGCCGTCGGCGTCGCCACCGGGGGCGCCATCTGCGTAGCCCATCGTCGTCGCTGTGGGAGGAGTCGGGGAAGGGGGTGGCGTGGGGATGGTCACCCGTCGTCGAACTCCAGGGGCGAGCGGGTGAGCCACCGACCCGTCAACCCCCATGCTACCGGGCAGGGAGCCGTGGGCCGCCCACCTTCGCCGGCCGGGGACGGGGCGGCACCATCAACGCGGCGCAGCAGCCGGGGGGCGACGTGTGCGACACTGGGGCGCGGGGTGGCGGCCGCGGCACCGGGGCCGCCGGGCGGCTCGCGGACCACAGCGGGGCTGCGAGGCGGGGGGCGACGCGAGCGACGCGGGGTGGGAGGACGACGCGAGGGGGAGGGCGGGGCGGTGGGTTGCGGCGTGGTGGGGCGCGCGGTGGTGCGCTGCGCGGGGGATGGGGCGGCGCGCGATGTGGGCTGGTAGGGGTGGGGGTCGGGGCGCAGGGTGGGTGGCTGGGCGTGGGATTATGGTTGGGATATATAAATAGTGGGCCGGATGGGCCTTATGGTGGGGCCCATGGGCTGCTGGATGATCTGATTGGACCAGGTGCAGGATGGTTGGGGCTTCCAATAACTATTGGAAGCCCTAAGCTTTCAATAGAGTATCTATATATCTAATCTATTGACCATATATATATATAGGGTGAGTTTTATATACTCCCGGGAGTAATTACTCACATCTTTAATAATCAACATTATGTACAGATCTGGAAAAAAATAACATATCCTATATTTTTTAATATATTACTGTAATGTCATTACAATACTATATAAAATAAGTATAATCATATATTCTATGTATATATGCATACTCAACGTATATACTACCGTAGATATTTTAGTACGATTATATACTCCGCGTACATATACTTCGTTGGGCTATATACATCATAAATCTAGACATATACCACATGGGAGTAACTACGAGGGAGTATGAAATAATTATCCTATATATATATATATATATATATATATATATATATATATATATATATATATGGTCAATAGATTGTACTACTTATCAATAGCACTGGTCCAAGTAGTTAATTACCTTGCCATTACGCTTGCTTGCTACCTACTCCTTCCGTCCCTAAATAACTGTTATCATTGGTGTTCGTGCCATAAGTTTGACTCGGTTTATACTAAATACATGCAATATTTGTATCTCTAAATAATTTTGTTATAAAACTAGATCCAAAGATCTTTCCAATGATACTAATTATGTACGATAAACATTAATATTCTTTAATACATATTTAGATAAAGATGTTTCTCGGGAAACGAAAACCATAGTTATTTAGAGACGGACGGAGTTGAACAACCCATCTTCTTCCGTGACTCATCTTTATTTCCTTCACCAAGTCATACAGACAAAAAGAGCCACCGCAGGTTCATGTCTGGCTGCCAGCCTGCGCCTGTTCATTCCAACGCATAAAGCCCTGGCCGAGTCTCAGTGCTTCTTGCCTTGTTAATCTTCAGTTCGTTCCCTAAAGCAATCGGCCTTCACCACCACCCCCGCCCCGATCCATCGTCAGCCTCTGTCGAGCAGTAGCTGTCTCGGGCCGACGACGATCGACAAACCGCGCCGGCGCACCGTACGTGGTGGCTATCCACCGGCCGCTTCCAATTATTCCGACTTCCGAGCTCCAACAGATTCGATACCGCCCGAACAACGGCGATGCCTCGTAGCTGAATTCACCAGCCTCAGGTACGTTTCAATTTCTTTTTTATTATAATCAAGAGGAGTTGCATCTACCGTGTCTCTTGCGATACTCCTAAGGGTCTGTTTGAAGTTCTGTAAATTATTTCTCCTGTAATTTGCTTCCGCCTGTAATTTCTTGTGCACGAGAAAACAACCAGAATATCTTTCCCCGGTAAAATATTGTTTGGGTAATTGTTGAAGAACAATAGCAGCAACCAAGGAAACGACCTAAGATCAAGCGGCCTGCAATCCATGACCATCGAGCAAGAGCCAATTCTATACCAAGATAAAAGAAGCAATAAAGTCTGCCCAATCCTTACCTTGACATGTCTGCGTCACTGGAGTTGTAAAAGCAAGCGCCGCCGGTGCTCTCGCCGTGCAGCTAGAAGGTAGCTCGCCGATGGACCCCGCGCCATGCCGACGCGTGCTTGAGGGAGCTCTTTAGCCTGCGGCTGGAGGAGCTGCGCCCGCACCTTGCTTCGCTGCTCGCCTAGAAGCGCCACAGGATGGCCAGCCCGGAGCCGTAGAAAGAAAGTCGCTGCCACCAGATTAGCATCGATTCGCTGCAGATCCGCCTACCATAGCAGTACCAGCACCAGCTATCGTTACCGCCGCCGATGCTCCTGCCCTTGTCCTGATGGATCGATGATTCACCTCCGGATCTGCACGAGGCCTCAGCTGACTCGAGGGCTCAAGGCGTTGGCCATGGGAGGTGTTGAGCAGGAGCCCCAAACTTGTTGACGCCGCCAGCAGCGAGGACGAGTCTACGGAGAACAGAGTCGAGTAGAGATGCGGAGCAGCAGCCCGATAGTTGTCGTTTTCTTTTCCGTGCTGAGGGAGACATTTTTTTATTTTACAACGGTATTGCTCTAATCCGGAAGTAAAATAAGTAGACTCACTAGCATCCAAACAGTAAATTTGGATTCAACTTGAAAAATATACAGACCTATAATTTACTGGTGTTTTAGCCCAATTATCGAGCATCCAAGCAGGACCTAAGATATACGAAAGACACTCTAGAAACACATATAAAGCCCGGAATTCTCTGAAACTTCTAGCTTATAATTTGTAAACTCTATAATCATCATGACTAATGTTGACATCCAAATTGGACCCATACCAGCTTAGGCCCAATTTAAAGGAAAACTCCATAAAGCAACATAATAATAGTACTACATTAGTTTTTCAACGGGATAAGACCACCCCGACACCAATAAAATAAGGGGTATATGACTGATTGAGTTCTCATCTATCCAATCGTCAAAAACACATCTATTAATTTTCTCTTCTATCCCAAGCTCTTCCAACCCTCTGTTGTTCAGCGCATTTCTCGACGAGATTCGTTGGCGTTCTAAGCGACCTTGCCGACCCTAGAACACCCCCACTGTGCGTCTCCCTGACGGGTCTTCCTGGGAGGCGTTCGTGGGTTTATCAGGCGAAGAACAAGCATTTGATTGGCTTCGTCGACCTGCTGGTCGGCTTCGTCGTTGCGATCTCCCTCCGCCGAGTGCTAGGCCGTGTGCGGCCTCTGGGCGATCTAGCCTCTATCGGTGTGTGACCCGAATCGGCGTCAACACACTTTTTGGCGACTCTGCTGGGGACGAAAGCAAATCAATCTACTACGATAATGCCTAACGACAAGACTGATCCGAAGAATCAAGGTAACATCATCAAGCCCTCGATCGATCAACTTTTAGAGAAGATTCGCAAGATGCTAGAGGAGAGGGCAAAGGCCCGAGCCGCTGCTGATCTAGAGCATGCCCTAGCGTGCTTTGAGGTGGATCGGCGGGAACTATCAAGAAGATCCAAGACGTCAACTTCAATTCTCTTCCTACTACAGGTACATCTGAGGTAAAAATAGATCAACCTCCCCCTAGATCTGGCATAACACATGATGAATGTGCTGCAATGATTGCGGATCAAGCTAAGATTTTTGAAATTCGTATGAGTAAAAATCTTAGCAAATTTATGGATAGTGATGATAAGAGGGAGGGAAAGAAATCTGAAATTTCTATTTTACCTCAAGATATATCTATTAGCGGATCAGCTCCGGTTGCTAGCCAACCACAATATAGGATGTCGTTCGGCTTTTTCGAGGGACAAACGGACTATGCATCGGCTAACCAGCTTAAATTGGCCTCTTCGGCGCCAGAAACCGATATAGCCAATTTAGGGGGTTGGTACTTCTGTACCAATGACTACCTTTGCGTAGTCATCGGTTTCTACCACACGAGCCGATAGCAGTTCAGCAGCACCACATGTTTCCTTTTCTCATAATACGGTGTTGCCAAATCCTCCTAAACCACCGTTCAATAGTCAACAGGCTAATGCTTATGCAAGTACTTCACAAATCGGCAATCCAACCCCGTGGGACGAAGCTTTAAGCCGATTTAAAAAAAAATTACATAAAGATTTAGAAAAAAGTCTGGGTGTGCATTTTAAAGCAACCGAGAGTTATACTAAGCCATATCCTTCATGTTTTGAATATATGAAAGCTCCCGATGGTTGAAAAGTGCCTGACTTTTATAAATTCAGTAGTGAAGATAATAAGACCACAAAGGAGCATATATGTATGTTTATTGCTCAACTGGATGAAGCTGGTACCAAGGAACATATGGATCCGTAATTTTTCATTATCTCTTACTGGTACTGCTTTTTTATGGTATTCTTTACTACAGTCTTGCTCTATTGGTTCTTGGGATCCGTAATTTTTCATTATCTCTTATTGGTACTGCTTTTTTATGGTATTCTTTACTACAGTCTTGCTCTATTGGTTCTTGGGCACAATTAGAAGAAAAGTTCCATGAGCATTTTTATAATGGATCTTGGGCACAATTAGAAGAAAAGTTCCATGAGCATTTTTATAATGGAACCAATGAGCTTAAATTGACTAATTTAATATCGGTTAGACAAGGGTGTGATGAGTCAATCCTTGATTTTATTAAAAGATTTAGAGATATTAAAAACCGATGTTTTAATTTGTCAATTTCTGAAAAAGATCTTGCTGATTTGACTTTTGTTGGCTTGCGCTCTAACATCAAAGAAAAGCTAGAGCACTTTGAGTTTCTCTCTATTAACCAACTATTACAGAAAGCTTTAGCGGTTGAGAGCCGAAGTAATTTTGGAGAACCTCAAAAGTCACATCGTCCTAATATGCATACTATTGAATGCCAATCAGATGACACAGACGATGAAACATCAAGCTGTTTTGTTGCTGAATTTGTTTGGCCAACACAAGCTAAATCAATTTCTTGTTCTTCCCTTAAGTCGATTCACAAGAATCGGCAAGAGGAGATGAAATTTACTTTTGATGTATCCAAGTGTGATTGTATTTTTGATGAGATGTTAAAGAATTGATACATTAAATTATCGCATCCGTTACCGCCATTTGATGAATTGAAGCGTCGTGCATACCGTAAATGGTATAATTCAGCTTCTCATGCTACTATTGATTGCAATGTCTTTAGGCGGCAAATCCAATCGGCTATTAATGAAGGCCGATTGAGTTTATTAGAGATGCAGGTGGATACAATGCCCTTCCTAGTTAATACTCTGGAATTGAAGAATTCAGCTATTTTGATTCGGCCTAATCAAGTCGAATCTTGTAGTGGGAAAAATGTCATAATTGGTGATCCTTGGGTTGGTGACAAGATTGAGAAGACTTCGGGTCGCGAAATCATGCTTGAAAAGCTCGCGGATGGCCGGGAGAACATTAAAGTCGTCATCAAGTCTTCTAGGCTCGGGGGCAAGTAAAAACTCCTTTTAAAGAGAGAAAAGAAGATTTTCTTGTTGTTCGTGGCAGTAACCAACAAAAAAACACCAAGATCGATTTCTCAAATCGGCGTAGCAAAGGTAAGCAAAAAAACACCTACGCACTTACAGACCAAGGCAACCAGAGGATGGAACTTGCATGACCAATAAAGTCAGGAGTTCTAGTGAGGAGGTACAATTACAGTCAGCTTTTGACCGTCTTTTAAACTAGTACACTAAGCAAAAGGCTGATTCGGTGAATCGGCCTATAAAAAAAGAAGTCTGGTCACTTCCTAGACAAATTTATGTGTCTAAAAAGAAGAAAATTATTGTAGCTCCGATGAAGGCCATCAAACAAACATCAATTCTAATTGGCTCTATGGAAGTACCGCTTGATGGAGTTGATGAGCCGATTGTTGTTAAAAATCTGGCTCAATCCTCTATGAAAAAGAAGAAGGAGGATTTGCTACAAGTAAAGATAACATTGATAGTAGCAATCCCGAGTCCAAGTATTTCCAACCAAGATGGTGTCCATCGGGTTTAACCAAGACACAACGACGCAAGGTTCAGCGTGCTCATTGTAAGAAGCTCTAGCAGACATAAAGCTGCATTGGGTAAGCGGCCGATATACACATATCGCCCTTAGAACAAATGGCCGATACATGTATCGCCCTTAGAACAAAAATGGTCGATGTACACATCGCCCTTAGCCACTAGATAGCCGATGAGATGGTTATCATTGTTATTTGGTTTTGAATTATGTTTTCAGGTTCATGCCTCATTCACCTAAAAACAGGGGGGCATATGTTGACACCCAAATTGGAACCATACCAGCTTAGGCCCAATTTAAAGAAAAACTCCATAAAACAATATAATAATAGTACCATATTGGTTTTCTAACGGGATAAGACAACCCCTACCCTCTATAAAATAAGACGTACATGGCCGATTGAGTTCCCATCTATCTAATCGTCAAAAACACATCTATTACTTTTATCTTCTATCTCAAGCTCTTCCAACCCTTTGCTGTTCAGCGCATCTCTCGACGAGATTCGTCCGGGAGGCGTTCGTGGGTTTATTAGACGAAGAACGAGCATCTGATCGGCTTCGTCGACCTGCTGGTCGGCTTCGTCGTTGGGATCTCTCTCCGCCAAGTGCTAGGCCGTGTGCGGCCTCTGGGCGATCTAGCCTGTATCGGTGTGTGACCCGAATCGGTGTCAATAACTAATAATAATAGTCATTGATCTGTTCTATTTTTAAAAATATTACCTACCTCCTATATTATAGAAAAGAGGACGTACATAAAGTAATCCTCTAATTTGTATCTAAATTATCTAATTTTGCTATTGTGTCCGATAATTTAAACCACACTAAATTCATATTTACATTATCGATATCTATCACTATGAAACATAATTTAAAATAGCCAAAAATTTACTGGTCCTCTCCATTTTCTAGTAAATTACACACATCCGCTGTTCAAATATCTTTACCACCGTGACGTTAACCGAGGTGGACAGAATAGATTAAATGAGACATCATCACATCCGCCTCGGTCAAAATGTCACGATAATTAAATCTTTATCAAGGTGGCTCAAATGTCCGCCTAGCTAACTCAAATTAGAAAAAAAAAAGGAAAACCCGTGGACAAGTCCAGCGAGTCAATCCATGGGCTGCCGTCGCCGCTTGCTGGATGCGAGTGCTGCAGTTGCCACTCGCAGGATTTGAGACTACCGCCAGAGAAGGGCCGAGCGCCCAGGCCCCATGTCGTGCCTCCACTACCAGATCCAGTCGCTCCCCCACCGAATCCGTCGTCGGGGGAGCATGGGCGTCCAGATCCGCCACTAGATCCGGTGCCGTCGCGGAGGAGGAGGGCATTGGGGAGGTGGGGCGCAGTCGTAGAAGAGGACTCAGGTGTCCATATCTGTTGTGTGCTCAGACTCGGGTGAGAGAGACGGAGGGAGAGGCGCTGCCATTGTGCATAGGCCCGGGCTCAGGTGAGGGAGAGGGAGAGGGAGGGAGAGGCGCTGCCGTTGTGCATAGGCTCACGCTTGGGTGAGGGAGAGAGAGGGTGGCACTGAGTGAGAGATAAGTGAGGGATTGGAGATAGTCCTGGCACTACTATAGAAAATTTTAACAGAGGTAGGTAAAACAGATTAATGGTCGGAAGATTAAGGTTAATCCGGCCTTAGCGGAGGTGATTGGTTCGTCCACCTCGGTTATTCTATTAACGGAAACAGTCATTTTAAGACACCATTTTAAGACACCCGTCTCAGTTAATAAATTAATGGAGACGGGTGCCTTAACATGCCCGCCTTCGTTAATGCCCTCTAGAAATAAAACCAAAAGTCTTGCAACTCTAGAAAGTCAAACCCACCACATGCCGCCCTACACTATCGGTCTTTACCACTACGCCACATACTCATTCATGTCTATATATAATATGTTGTCTTTTTATATCAATATTTCGTAATCTTAAATTGGATATTTTGGCTAGTAAATGAACTTAAACATAACCATAAAGTTTAAAATATTATCAAGTACTACAACTTTGGTATAGGACGTATCTCCGTCAGAGATAGTTTGGAAAACTAAAAAAATTGACTATCAAAACTTGCGAATTTCAAACATATATTTGAGACTCTAGATGATTTTAAACAAAAAATTGTCAATATCAAACATGTAGCTCAGATCGGCCACTACAACTTTAATAGTTATTATGTGAATATTCGAGATCCTTCAGGAGTCCTAAATTTTAAATTTTAAAATCTATAACATTCGAACATATATTTGGGAATCTAAACAACTTCAAATTAAAACTTTTCAACTATAAAGTCGTAGATTCTATTCAAACTATAACTTTTGTGTAAATCATGTCAATATACGAGATCGTTTGATAATTTAAAATTTTGAAATTTCAAAATTTATGCACTTACAACCATATTTTGTGATCCTAAAAGTTTCAATAAAAAATCTTGTCAACTACAAAGTTGTAGATCTCGTTGAGAGCTATAATTTTGATATAAAGTTGTCTTAGTTGAGTTTATATGAAAAAATTATAAAATTATTTTTTGTTGCAGCCATTAACCGATACGGGTACCTTAAGACGCTCACCTCGGTTAATGGGTTTACCAAGACGATCGCTTAAAACGACTGCCTCGGAAAATAATATATTAACAGAGACGGCTGTCGCGGGTTCGATAACGCGGCAGGCATTGCTGTTCGAGTTGGTGTTAGAGTAGTACTCAAGCATAATACTTCATGGTGATGGAATAATTACATGAAGGACCATACATAAGACTGCTCTAGAGGTAGTACTCGAGCATAATACTTCACGGTTGAACAACACCTTGATCCCCGCATCCATTGGATCTGATGAAGTTTTCATTCAACCAACAAAACAATTAGTGGGACATCGAATGTGCAGCAGAGGAACTAGAATATTTTGTTCTTTACCAAATAAATTTGGAGATTTAATTGTATAGCTTAAGCTTTTGAGTAAGTACTTTGAAAGCAACCAAATAACTAATGACTATACAACTAGTAATATATGTAAAGAGCATCTACACTTCAGAAAGCATAGTAACAACACCACCTCAAGAAGATATATTATTTGAAACTTCAGAAAACTCTACAAAGTTCAAGTCCTAACAATCACCAAGCAAAGAAGGGACAAATGTTATGATAGATCAGAACAAGAAATTAATTTCAAACATGAAGCATGCTGTTATAGACGTCCTTAGTGTAGGGATATGAGAATGCTACGCTAGCTGAAAAACAAAATTTTTGACCCCATAAACTAGGAACTACTGCTAGTTACAGATTACGGGATTACCACAAGATGCGCAGATGCAGCGGAAGACGTTTCGATGTAGATGTACACGTCGCAGCGGTGCCGTGCAGTTGCTCACGTTTGTCCTACACATCCTTCATGTGCGGTTCGTCCTTGTGCTCTAGATGCAGCACCTCTGAGGTACCCACACGTACATGGAGGAAGCGTCACGCCTCCCGACTGCTAGGTCCGCGAGAAGCAACAGGCGTGGGCGTGGAATGGGCGGCGGCTGACAAAAGTGGCGTGAGTTACCCTAACCCTTGCGCCCACCCCTCATTATATAGGCGTTCATAACGAGCTTGCGAGTTGGAGGACCATTAGTAACCCTAACCCTTGTCTAATTCGGATCCAATCCGAATTATGGTTCCAACCCCTTAAGCATGCGACTCTATGAGTTCACGCACACATAGACATGACCCAAATACTCTTACTCGGTCAATATTTGATAGTGGCATCTAGCAAGGCGTGTCAAAACCTATGCATATGCAAAGATCATATCAGACGAACCACAATATAACCATATACATGTTATTCCTTTTGCCTCACGATATTTGGTCCGACTCATAGGTTAACACTTACCCCAAGCACGACCATGCATTTCTTGATCCAATCATTCGAGTGGTCCAGTGATATCTCTCTCACATGGAGAAGAACAAATTCCATCTTGATTGACTATGTCTCACATCATGTTTCCCGACATACCCGAAGACCACCTTTATAACTACCCAGTTATAGAGTAGTGTTTGATAGTCCCTAAGTAGATCGTTTCACATCTTGAATGCATATGACAACCTCAGGTCTAAGGACATAACATGCATGATGTGAACAGAGATAAATACAACATCTCACGTTGGGTCAGTCCAGCCCCATGTCATAGATGTGCCCACACTATTAGTTTGACATCTCTGTGTCCATGACTTGTCACTACTACAAAAAAACTTTTTCGAGGTGGGCATTTTTGATTAACCGAGGCGGGCATTCCAACCGCCTCGGTGAGAAGGCCTCGGTTCATCAGGATTAACCGAGGCAATCACTTTGCCCGTCTCGGTTAATCGATTAACCGAGGCGGGCGTTTATACGGTGCCCGCCTCGGTTAATGATTAACGGAGGCGGGCATTTGTAAGATGCCCGTCTCGGTTAATGTTCCGTCTCGGTTAATCGATTAACCGAGGCGGGCGTTTATAAGATGTCCGCCTCGGTTAATGATTAATGGAGGCGGGCATTTGTAAGATGCCCGTCTCGGTTAATGTTCTCTAGAAAATAAAAAAACCAAAAAACTTGCAACTTCTGAGAATCGAACCCACAACCTCATGCTTCACACTACTGTGTCTTTACCACTACACCTCACACTTATTCATGTCTATATATATAATACGTTATTATTTTATATCAATATTTCGTAATCTTATATTGAATATTTGGGCTACTAAATAAACTCAAATGAAAAAACTTATAACTACAAAGTTTTAAATCTTATTAAGTACTATAACTTTGGTATAGAATGTATCTGCATTAGAGATAGTTTGAAAAATTCAAAAAGTTGTCTCAAAACATGTGAATTTCAAACACATATTTGAGACTCTAGATGATTTTAAAATAAAAACTTGTCAATATCAAAGATGTAGCTTAGGTCCGCCACTACAACTCACTACGGGAAAATCAATCTTTGCCGAGTGCCAAATTTCGGGCACTAGACAAAGAGCCTCTTTGCCGAGTGCCGGCCACGCGGCACTCGGCAAAGCGCAAACACAAGGCAAAGCATGCTTTGCCGAGTGCCACGTGGCCGGCACTCGGCAAAGAGCCCCTCTTTGCCGAGTGCCAGCCACGTGGCACTCGGCAAAGCATGTGGCCCCGAATTGTGCCACGTGGGCGGTTCTTTGCCGAGTGCCACGTGGCTGGCACTCGGCAAAGAGGTGCCTTTGCCGAGTGCCGGCCACGTGGCACTCGGCAAAGAATGTGGCCCCGAACTGTGCCACGTGGGCGGTTCTTTGCCGAGTGCCACGTGGCTGGCAGTCGGCAAAGAGGTGCCTTTGCCGAGTGGCAGCCACGTGGCACTCGGCAAAGAGCTCTTTGCCTAGTGTTTTTTTCTGACACTCGGCAAAGCCAGTTTTTAAATTACATTTTAAAGCAGTAAATTAATCCAAATGAAAAAGTTTTTAACTACAAAGTTGGTTAACTTATCAAGATGAACAATTTTTGTTTTGGTGATTTTTTCATTTGACAAACTTAAAATAAATTCGTTCACAAATCTTATATATCTGTCCGGTAGTTTATAAAACTACAAGAGTGATATATAATGTTTATGAATAATATTAGAACCACAATGTCAGATGCACAAATAGTCAAACAACCAAAATAAACTTTGTAGATCTTGACAATTTATGAAAGTTTGTAGTTGATAACTTTTTAATTTGAAGTCATCTAGTTATGCAAAACTGCGTCGAATTTGAAAATTTTAAAATTCAAAATTTTCAAAATACCTCAGATGGAGAAATGACCAAAATGAAAGTTGTAGATCTCGAAAAGTTATGAAACTTTGGTGTTGACAACTTTTTGATTTGAAATCTTGTCAACGAAAACTACGTTTCAAATTGTAAAATTTAAAATTCAAATTTTTATAAATGACCTCGGATGGAAAAACTACCAAAATAAAAGTTGTAGATCTTGAAAAGTTAGAAAACTTTGTAGTTTACAATTTTTTGATTTGAATTCGTTTAGGGCCTCAAATAAGCAAGTTACACATGGTTTAGTATAATATATGGGTAATCGAAACGGAGATGGAACGTATATGAGTGTGTAGTGCAGTGGTAGAGGAGGCTCCGCGCGAACGAGAGGTCGTGAGTTCGAATCCTGCTGACTGCATGAGAGAAAATTGCGTGAAAAATAGTAGAACTTGCGATTTCGAGGGTGACAAGTGGGCGCTGCCCAGTGGGCCCCTCCTCCAATTAAATAAAAAAAATTTCGGGGTTTTTTTATTTTTTTCTTTGCCGAGTGCCAAATATGTCAGCACTCGGCGAAGCCTTCGCCGAGTGCCTGATATTTGGCACTCGGCAAAGAACCCTTTGCCATGAAATTCTTCGCCGAGTGCCCTTCGCCGAGTGCGGCACTCGGCGAAGCCTTCGCCGAGTGCAAAAGGCTCTTTGTCGAGTGCTGCCAGCACTCGGCAAAGAGAGATTCTGCTGTAGTGACTTTGGTATTAACTATGTGAATATTTGAGATCATTTAGGAATTTTAAATTTTAAATTTCAAAATTTATAACCTTCGAACACATATTTGGGACTCTAAATAACTTCAAATTAAAAAAATTTCAACTACAAAGTTATAGATTCTATTGAGAACTATAACTTTTGTGTAGACTATGTCAACCTATGAGATCGTTTGATAAGTTTAAATTTCAAATTTAAAATCTGTGCACTTATAACCATATTTTGGGACCCTAAACAGTTTCAATTCAAAAACGTTTCAACTATAAAGTTGTAGATCTCGTCGAGGGCTACAATTTTGATGTAAAGTTTGTCTTCATCCGAGTTCATATGAAAGAATTACGAATTATTTTATGTTGCAATCATTAACTGAGGCGGACACCTTAAGATGCCCGCCTCGGTTAATTGATTTACCGAGGCGGACGCTTAAAACAACCGCCTCGAAAAATAATTGATTAACCGAGGCGGTTGCCTTAAGGTGACCGCCTCGGTTAATCGATTAACGGAGGCGGACACCGGATGCCCGCCTCGATAAATATTAACCGAGGCGGGCATTGGACGCCCGCCTCGGTTAATTCAAGGCTAGTGTCTCGGAAAATCATTTGTGTAATAGTGTGTGAAACATAGTCATCAACCAATATATGTGCTGATCTAATATTCATGTGTGTCCTCACACGAACTCCGATTAGGAACAACTTTAGAATAACCATACAAGTAAAAAAAGTTTCACAAACAATTCACATAATTGTCAATCGATACAAGTTGTCTTTAATGGATATTCAATGAACTCATAATATATCATGGATACAATACAATATAATCATCTCTATGATTATCTCTAGGGCATATTCCCAACACTTAGGAAACCTGCCTCAGCTTCATTGAAAAGCCCACAAGCTTGTCTGGTTATATTCAACAAAATTGTCTCCTATACATTTAGAAACATTCACATGTTATTTACATCTAACTCTAGACTAGCTTAGAAGGAGGTAGTTTCAGAAACATATGGCAGAAAACCCCAAGTTCCTTTTCCATGTGGTCATTTTACTTTACCTCCTTAAAATGAAACCAAAGAGAAGAAACATTATTGGCTATATATACGAGGTGATAATCGATTGGCAAGGTGAAGCCGTGACATGCTCTAGAATTTTTTTTTGAGAGAACAGGAGGGGTCAAGACCCCTACTGAAATATACTAACAATAGAAGACAAAACAAACAAAGAAGGATCAAGAAACAAAAAAAGACAAGAAAAAAATAGCAACAATTACACAAAGGCTTCTAGCCATTGAACAATATAAGGGAGATAACTAGCTTTTGGTCTCAGATTAACTAGAGCGAATTCGTGCTTGAAGACCGCCTTGCAATGACAAACTGAATGAGCAAGATTCCTGAAAATAATGTCATTCCTCATAATCCATATGGCCCAGCACATGGTAACAATGATTTCCATAAAGAATGGGACTCAGAGCTGGCCTTTAATTGCTTCCAGAATGATGAGAATGTCATCTGAATTTGGGATGACGATGTGCAGACTATGCCAACAAGCCATTGCAAAGGGGCAATGAAATAGAAGATGGAGCAGGTCTTCTTCAATGTTAAGAGAGCACAGGACATAGGTATAGTCTGGGAGATGCATATGTCTTCTCTTGAGCAAACCCCTTGTACTAAGCCTGCCCTTCAGAACCAGCCAGAAAAAGGTTTTCCTTTTAATCTGACAAGAAGACTTCCATAACCACACAAAGATAAGGTGAACAAAACGAGGGCCTATCAAGTGTTTATAAACCTTCCTGGATTGAAAGAGAGAGTTACCCCAAATAAAGGACCAAACACCATTATCCTGATCCAAGTGTAAAAATTGTAGAATTGTTATAATTTGCTGGAACTGAAAGTAAGTTTCATTCGAAAGAGGAAGGAAAAAAAGCTCCTGAAAGAGAGAAGTGGAAGCCGCAGCATTGACTGAAATCAACTTATTCTTCGCAAAATAGAAGAGCTCAGGGTAAGTCTGAGCCCAAGGTTGGCCATTCCAACCATCATACCACATTAGGCAGGAGGAGCCATTATGTAGCTGTGGAGTGGCAATTTCTTTGGAGAGTGGAAGCAGTTTAAGCACATCACGCCACCAAAATGAACCTTTATGAGTACGACCATGAAAAGGTAACTTCCCCCTTGTGAAATAGTGACCCCAAACCAGCTGAACCCAGGGAATGTTGGAATTGTTGAAAAATTTATGAAGCTGCTTCATAAGGAGACTCTTGTTTTGAGCATTGAGATCAATGACACCGAGCCCACCTTCTTCTTTTGGCAAACAAACCATTGACCAAGCTGCCTTTGGAGGCTTTCTATTATTCAGATCAGATCGTCTCCACGGACAATGTTTTCTGTATTTATCCATTTGCTTAATTACTGTCTTAGGAAGAAGAAAGGTGCACATAACGTAGGTAAGGTAAAGCAGAAAGAACAGCATTAGTAATTTCCAGTCTACCAGCATCACTTAAGAAGGAGGAGAGGACCATTAATCTTCTCTCACATTTTGACACCAGAGGCCAAAAGTCAGCTACTGACGGCATGCAAATACTCAAAGGGAGACCCAAGTAAGTGAAGGGCAAAGAGCCAAAGACTTGGAAATGTGCATGTGCTTCTCCTTTTATTTTGCTCTCCTTTGGCCGCTGTAAATTCCATCTGTCTGAGGAATGTGCAGCCATCATGTGTTGGACTCCATCAGTTCCCATGTGTTGGACTTGGAAATCTACATAGATGCTCATGTGCTTCTTTTATTTTGCTCATGTGTTGAACATTTATTTTGCGAAGTTGAACATTCAAAATGTGCATGTCCTTCTCCTTTTATTTTGCTCTCGTTTGGACTTGGAAAGGAGCCTGGACATGGAAATGAATGTTCAACTTTGCATCTATGTAGATAGCATCTGGAACATTTTGAATGAATTATCTAATTTATTTTAGTTGTATCGAGATAGGTGCATTCAAACTGCTGATGATTCATCTTTACTGTAAGCAACCATGGGAACTGGAGATGACATTTTTATTTATTTTTGTTGCAGAAAAAACAAAGTAGTCATTCGTATGGCAGGTGTTCTAGATGTTTTGGCATCCTACATCCAAAACATACTGACAGAGATGGTAACAGAGGAGGTGCGTATGTTGCTTGGGGTCTCCTCTGAGATTGATAAGATGAGCATGAAGCTCAGGGACCTCAGGAACTTCCTCACTGATGCTGATAGGAAGAATATCACAGACCAAAGTGTACAGGCATGGGTAAGAGAGCTCAGGGATGCTATGTATGATGCCACCGACATCCTCGACCTATGCCAGCTCAAGGGCATGGAGCAAGGTCCAAGCCGTGATGTAGGATGCTTCAATACCATGCTCTTTTGCATTCGGAATCCTCTCCATGCCCATAGTATCAGTACCCGTATCAAGAAACTTAACCAAAGGCTAGAAGAAATTAAGAAGCGTAGCATGGGCTTCAGCTTCATTGACCTCAGTTCCTATGAAGATCACAATAGATGGGTGGCGTCCTCTCGGCCTTGTAGCCGTGAGACATCAGCAGAGCTTGACGAATCTAGTTTGGTTGGCGAGAAGATTGAAGAGGACACAAGAAACCTGGTGGAGATGCTAACAAAAGAGGAAGTGAAAAACCGTAAAGACAAAAATATAACAGTTTTTGCTATTGTGGGAGTTGGAGGGATTGGCAAAACTACACTTGCTCAGAAGATATTCAATCATGACACCATCCAACAAGAGTTTGAAAAGAAAATATGGTTGAGTGTAACTCACGATTACAATGACACTGAGCTACTAAAACGAGCCATCACTGAAGCTGGAGGATACCATCGATCTGTTGGAGATACAAAGGGTGCACTTGAGAGAGCTCTTAAGGATGTTTTGAATGGGTACAAGACCATATTGGTCATGGATGATGTTTGGAACCATCAAGCATGGGAGTGTGTCGTTATGATTCCCTTGGTGAATGTCCTAGCTCAAGGTAGCTGTGTCCTTGTCACCACTAGGCATGACATGGTTGCTCGAAGGATGATGGCAGAGGAGCCCTACCACCATGTTGATAAAATTAAACCTGAAGATGCCTGGTCATTGCTCAAGAAGCAGGTCCGTACAAGCTTTAGATGGGTGAAAATTCCTTTTCATTTTTATTTAGCACCATGCTTGATAGCTGCATCATGATAGTACTTTTTTGCTGTTTAGCTAAACTCTTAACAATAAGTACTTTTTGCTGCCGCACTACACATGTGACCTACTTCAATATAAAAGGACAAATTCTATACATTGTTGTTGAGAATGCTTTAGTTGGAATGCAATATGTGAACTCCACATGCATGGGTCATTTGATCACATTTTCCAATGAAGAGACTGAAATTAAAGCAAATTTGTAACTCAGATTTTTATTTGCTGTTTGGTCCCATGCATTAAGTTTGACTTTTTAGTTTGGAGTTCTAACAAAAGAATCCTATATATAAACTTGCATGCAGGTAGTTGGAAATGATAACAATGAACCTCAGATTGTCTTGCTAAAGGATATTGGAATGGAAATTATAAAAAAGTGTGATGGTTTGCCGCTTGCTGTTAAAGTATTGGGAGGCCTCCTACGCCAGAAAAAGATAACACGCAGCAACTGGCAAAATGTTCTAAATGATTCTATATGGTCAGTATCTCAAATGCCTGAAGAGCTAAACTATGCAGTATACCTCAGCTACCAAGACTTGCATCCTAGTTTGAAGTCTTGCTTTTTATACTACGCCCTCCTCCCCAAGAGCACATGGTTCTATGCTGATGAAATTATTGGCATGTGGATTAGTGAAGGATTTATTCATGGAAACTCATGTGACTTAGAAGAGTTAGGACGACAATACTACGAGGAGCTAATATTGAGGAATCTTATAGATCCAGATAAAAAGTACATTGACCAACAAGTTTGCAACATACATGATGTTGTTCGCTCATTTGCCCAACATCTAGCTAGAAATGAAGCACTAATAACTTACAGAATTGATGCTGGTATTATTAGTAAACTTAATTCTCAAAAGTTTATTTGGATATCACTAGAAACAACACGATCAGAATCAAATGAGTTGGAATGGAGTTCTCTACAAGCACAGATATTACTGAGAACCCTGATTTCAGTTGGGCATATAAAATTCAAGGCTGGTGATTCATTGCAGTCTTTTTCATGTTTACGGACCCTGCACATACAATCTACAAATATTGATGCATTGGCTGAATCTTTCTTTAGACTTAAACACTTGAGGTATTTGGCTGTAAAACATACAAACATATCTACACTTCCAGAAAGCATTGGTAAGATGAAATTCTTACAGTACATTAGCCTTTTCGGTTGTAAAAGCCTGGTGAAGCTTCCAGATAGCATTGGGAAACTACAGCAGTTGAGGGTTCTTAACCTTAGTGCAACAAATATAAAACAAATACCGAGAGGTTTTGCCGTTCTAACTAATTTGAGGAAATTATATGGGTTTCCAGCCCAGATGGATGGTGACTGGTGCAGTTTGGAAGAGTTGGGCCCTCTGTCCCAGCTTACTGAGGTTCATGTAAAATGCCTGGAGAAAGTATCATCTTCGTCATTTGCTTCAAAGGCCAAGCTTAGTGAAAAGTTGCACCTAAGCTATCTACGTTTAAGTTGTACTAGTAGAAACTGGTACGATAGCAGAAATGTTGAGAAAGAGCAACTACTAATCCAGGAGGTGTTTGATGAGCTCTGCCCTCCACCTTCCATAGAGAACCTACCAATCATAAATTATTTTGGTCGGAGGCTCCCAAGATGGATGATGTCAACAGGAATTAGGCACCTTATGAACTTGAGAATTCTAACGATGATAGACTTGCCTTATTGCACAGAGCTCCCAGATGGCCTGTGTCAGCTCCCATGCTTGGAGTTCCTAGAGATTGACCGTGCCCATCAATCAAGCATGTTGGGCAAGAATTAGTACAGCCATACCATCATGAGGACCTAAGCCATCTGGGGAACTTAGGTTCTATTGTTGAGCTTGAGGTGTTCGAAACCCATGAGCTGCAGAGAATTTGTAACCTCGGAAAATTGCAGAAGCTTTGTGTTTCCATGTGCCCAAAGCTAAAGGTTCTGGAGGGTATGCCAGCACTGCAGAGTTTCATGCTGGAGGACTACGACATGAAGACACTCCCTAGATACCTGCAGGATATAAACGTCAGGTATTTTCAGATACACTGTGACATATCACTACTCACTTCCATAGCCGAAGGAATATCTAGCCCAGAGTGGGATAAGTTCAGTCACATCCAGCACGTCAAAGCATATGCAAATGATGACAATGACCACATTCCAAGAAAATGGTATGTGTCATACACAAGAGATCCTATCAGCTTTGAGACAAATATCAGTCCTGCTGCATTCGTTTCAGGTGAACTAACACAAGAACTGCTTTCCTGCATACAAGGTGCATTTTGTGCTGTTCTGTTTTACTTGATTGTGTGTGCTGTTTCAGGGGATGGAGATGGGGAGCAGGGTGCACTCGTACCGATGAATAGGCGGAGTAATCAATTAGCATCAACAAATGTAGTTCACATGTTGATTATTGTCATTTCTTCCGGTGGCACCTAGAAGAAGAGGTTATATAACATATCTGGTGAAATTCATGCAGGTGGGTTGTCGTTCTTCCTTTGGCGCACCTGTTGCATTAGCTGTGCCAGCACATCCATGGTCACGAAGATCAAGTAAGCTGCCACCACGCAGCCGCTGCCTCCGTGGTTTTCCCAGTGGGTGAGAGAAGTGAAGCTGCCATGCAACACACCTGGTCTTCAGTTCAACTTGGTGGCCAGTTCAAGGAAGCTCGAAGGTGGCACCCGAAGGAGAATGATGGCTCGCCCAAAGCGAGAAATCCAACACCATCGGGGTTATGCTTCGGGCGAAGGTACCATGGAAGCCGAACGCTTCAGACAAGGACAACACGGGAAGCTAGGCCAGCCCACATGCAGTCCCATGGAGGTCCAAGGCGGAAGGTGGTTCATTGGATGTTAAAAGCGGATGCACCTTATGTGAGTGGTGTCTTTAGATCCGAGAATAGGCTACATACTCCCTCCATCCGATAATAGAAGTCGTTATGAGATGCGTGTGGGTCAAACTTTCTTAAATTTAACTAGATTTGTAGAAAATATGTACAACATTTATATCTTCAAATAAGTTTATTATGAAAGTATATTGAATGATCTATCTAATGATACTAAGGCCCTGTTTGGTTGGGCTTTTGGCTTTGGCTTTTGGCCCCAAAAGCCAAAAGCTCAACCAAAGGGGTGCTGCTGGCAGCAGCTTTTGCAGAAGTTGGAGCTTTTCCTTAGTACATTTTTGAAAGCTGTTTTGACCCTGCTTTTGGCTTTTGGCTTTCAGCTTTTCAAAATAGGTGAAATAAAAAACGTTTTTATAATTATTTAAAAAAAATAAAAGTAGAAGATATACTTTATACTTGTTTAACCAAACAACTTTCAGCTTTTCCACAGCTCACAGCCCACAGCAGCTTTTCCACAGCTCACAGCCACAACAGCTTTTTCCCACAGCCACAGCTCAACCAAACAGGGCCTAATTATATATTATATGGTCAAAGTTCGAAAAAGTTGACTTCTTGGAAAGCGAGAATGACATCTATTTTGGGATGGAGGGAGTATATATAGTAGGTAGAGGGTAGTCTTGGTACCTGAAAAGTGCCCTTTAGTCTCTGTAATAGGAGAGTGTTTTAACAGTGTGAAAAGGAGGAAAATTACCTTTTCAGTTCCTAAGATTTAATTGATCGAGTTCCTTCACCGTTCGTGGAGGTAGGACCTTCGGGAATTACGTTGCCAACACAGTTGAAGCAACATGTTTATCTATCTTTAATAGGCTCTTTCCCCTCTCGCCATCATAGGTCATTGCACCAAGCAACGCCACCCCTGAGCCACATGCTGCCCCCAAGCCCTGCCTCCCCTAGTAAATCCACAACCATGCAAGCCCGCAAGCCCACCAATTCTTGTTGCCATTGATCTAGGCTCTCGGGGGCACAAGGCTAGTGTCCCAGCCTAAGCGTTCAGGCCTCCTTTGTGAAGCGAACCGGGATTTCCAAAACAGAAATTCCGACTCTCTTACCCCTCTGTGATAGTCCCAGGATAACTCGGCTATCACGGGCATCCACTTTTTAGCTGATTACAAGTCATACAACACATCAGAGTACAAGAACTAAGCCTATTACGAGGATCTAATTACAAGCTCTAGGCTGGAGTCAAACAAAACACCGAGGCTCTACTCGTCGCATCGAAGCTTGGCGATCTTCCAATCCACAGGCATCCTTGAGAGTAGACCGCAAACCAACTACTAATCTCAACAACACTGCAAGTCAAGAAATCTGCACATCGCCAGATGTGTGCAGGCTACGGTCAGCACCAATGAGCTTTAGTGGAAACAGAAAATAAAAGAGATCTGGCGATCCTAACATTTTAGTTGTGGGTTGCATCCTAGCGCATGCAGAATAACAATAAATATAATAATAATATAACTTCTCAAACCCAAACCACATCTCATTCTCACATCTCAACGACAAGTATCACCACCCATCCACACATCTCACCACTCATCATCCCTCACATCACCCTCAGTCTCTCAGTCTAGGCGACGAGGCAGCCTCTGCACGCCTCTCGTCTCAACGGTCTCAAGCCGGACCTATCTTCGCGGGAGATAAGAAGCACAAGAGAAGACTAGGATGAAACAGTCCACAAAAATGATCATGACCGAGATCACGGCTATACGTATAGTTTTAACTCTGCAGAGTGTGTACACCTGTACCCAACAGGATCACCATCATCGACGCTGTACACATGTATAGGCAAACACCGCTCAAGAAATAGCACATTCCTCACCAGACTGCCTCCAAGTGGAGTAGCATACGGCACGACGCATACGCTTGGGATCGTGATTAGGGTAGCCGGAACAACCCATCGGCATCCTTCTCAGTGTGCTCCCAGGGTCAAATCCCGTGCACCTTCTCTCCCACAGAACTGGCTTAGTCCGCACTAACTCAACAGAACCGGCCCCGCCGCATTCAGGGCCTGTGGCGTGCACGTTTGACATAGTCTCATGTTCCAGACATCAGCCTACGACGGTTCCTAAGTGGCCAGAGCAAGCACCTTCCACCAAACACATGGCCTACCTCGCATGGGTAGCCATCCACACAACATCTGCCTCAACATATCCATCATAAAAATACAAACCAGATTCGGGGCACTCCTGCACACCTGTGCACCCCCCAAATAAATCCTCACTCCGGCCGATATCTCCAAGAAAAAGGGGTCAAGACAAGAAATATCTCCAGAGCTCCTCAACACCACCCACACGAGATTCAACGCTCTCGTCGCGCTAACCTGCCATCTATCTCACGGGGAAGGCCCACGGCCAACCCCGATCCACCAACCACATCACCAACCAACCATCACATCACATAACAAGGCATATATGTAATAATGATGGAAGTAATGCAAGCAAGCAGGTAGGCAATATATATAAGTGCGAGCGCGAAGCTGGGTAGTCAGGGTGAAGAGGTTTCAAACAAGGCAATCAAGGCTCACACTCTAAAAATCACTTTTGGAAAATAGAGGTTAATTTGACTTTATTTATTTAATTTCCATGAAATACATAGGCTAAATAATAATTTTTGGGGAATTATTAAAACAAGTTTGGGCTTAGAAACATTTTTGTTGCATTCATGCTGGTGCATAATATTTTGTTTGAGTGTAGGAATAGAGTTGGGTGGTTTGAATTCAAACTTTGTTTGAATTTGAACAAGTTTTCAAATCAGAAATAAAGAAAAGGTTTTTCTTTTTCTTTTCCCTCCCCTCACCCCTTTTGGCCCAACCAGCGAAGCAGCCCGGCCCGCTCTCTCTCCCTCCCCCTCCCCTCTCCCGCGCTTGCACCGGCCCCGCTTGGCCCACGCCCGCGCCCCTCCTCTCCTCCTCCCCGCGTGCGCCGGCCCAGCGCCACGACCCAGCTCGCGTTCGCACCCGCTCCCGCGCTCACCCGCTCCCGCTGACGAGCCGGCCCGCCTGCCAGTCGGGTTTGAGCTTTACTCCCGACATTTTTTGTGTTCGGGACTAAAGGAGGCTTTAGTCCCGGTTCTGGATACCAACCGGGACTAAAGTCCCCTGCCCAACGGCTACTAGCATGTGCTGTTGCAGCAGGGGACTTTTAGTCCCGGGCCGGCTTACCAACCGGGACTAAAAGTCAGCTTTTAGTCCCAGTTGGTGCCCCCAACCAGGACTAAAAGTCCAATCCCGGTTTGGGACACCGCCCGGAACTAAATGCTGACCTTTAGTCCTGGTTGGTAACCCAAACCGGGACTAAAAGCCCCTGGCTATATAATGCGCGACCTTCTTCCTTTCTTCCTCCTCTAGCCCGAGTATTTCAAGCTCTCTGTTCTTCATCCCTTCGACTGCTCTGCTCTCTGTTCTTCTTCGGCCATCACAAGATTTGTTCCACTTCTACATCGATTTTTTGGTTTTACAGGTTACAAACTTTATCCTCAAACGTCCATCACTACTATATCTCATTTCATGGTCTAGAAATGGTTAGGAACATATATTGTTTTTTATATTGCATTTTATTTGATTTGTACCCATTTATGCTTTAATTCACTTGATAGTTTATATTCTTGGATAGAGGAAGCTTATAGTAGTTCATTTTAGCTATTATGCACCTTTTATTAGTTTGCATAGTATATTTCATGGTTTAGAGTAATAGAAAATTGTATTAGTTTTTTGAATATATCATTTTAGAAAATGAGGAATTTATAGCAATTTTAAAAAATGAATATAGTGAGTAGATGGCGACTCCTTCTGGGTCCTCGACCTCTCATCGGGTTTCAAAGAGACTTAAGCCACACCTCGCTGTCATTGCGTGCGGTGGGTGTAAGCAGAAGATTGTCATGGAGTACAGAGTGAGGAAGGAGTGCCCCAACAAGGGTCATATCTTCTACAAGTGTCCGGATCGTAATGTGAGTTATTGTGTCGTATTTGATGATTATGGTTAATTTGTCTCATTTTCTTGATAGTTTTGATCAAAGCTCTTAATTTGTTGTTCTAATTTCAGTGGGACGGCACCGGATGTAAAGGCTGGTACTGGGAGAAAGAGTATGTTGAACACGCGCAAAACAACCTTGCAGAGGCGGGTGAGGCAGTGAGCCAACACGAGCAGCCCAAAGATGTTGAGAAAATGAATGATCCATCTGTTCTAGTTGAGATTGGTCGCCGAATCCTTATGCTGCTGAAGTGCATTTTAGTTATAGTTTGTTTAGTGCTAGTCGGGATTGTCTACATTGTAGCGAGGCTAACATAAATTAATCAGTTGTGTTTGTGTAATGAGATTTTAATTGATTATGATGACTGATGTTATGCAAATAACTAATTATGTTCATGGTTATGATATGGTACGGTATGTCATGTAATGCAGATGAGCCAACATTGGATGTAGAACGCTGATCGCCGCTCCAAAGAATTCATTACGAGCGTACATTATTTCTTAAGTGTGGCCGAGGCAAACAAGCGCGATGGTTTCATGTGTTGCCCATGTGCTGTTTGTAAGAATTTGAAGGATTATGCTAGCTCAAGAAGTCTCCATTCACACTTATTTAAGTCGGGTTTCATGCCAAACTATATTTGTTGGACCAAACATGGAGAAAGCGGGGTTATAATGGAAGAATACGAAGATGAACAAGAAGGGGATGATGATATTGTTGTTGAATATGGTGCCTAAAATGATATTGCAATGGGGGGAGCCGAAGAAGAAGTAGGGGGAGAAGATGAGCCCGCTGATGATCTTGGTCAGGCCATCTGTGATGCACAAAGAGAATGCGATAGTAAAAAAGAGAAAATTAAGTTTGATCGCATGCTAGAGGATCATAAGAAATTGCTATACACAACTTGCGATGCGAGCAAGAAAAAGTTGGGTACTGTACTGGAGTTGTTGCAATGGAAGACAAAGAATGGTTTATCCGACAAGGGATTTGGGGAGTTACTGGAAATCCAAAAGAAGATACTTCCGAAGGATAACAAATTGCCCGCCACTACATATGAAGCAAAACAGGTTGTTTGTTCTTTGGGATTAGAAATCCAGAAGACATGCATGTCCTAATGACTGCATCCTCTACTGTGGCGAGGACTATGAGAATTTAGATGCATGCCCAGTATGTCATGCATCGTGCTATAAGATAAGGCGAGATGACCCTGGTGATGCTGAGGGCGACAGAGAACGTCCCAGAAAGAAAATCCCTACCAAGGTTATGTGGTATGCTCCTATAATACCACGCTTGAAACGTTTGTTCAGAAACAAAGACCATGCAAAGTTGCTACGATGGCACAAAGAAGACCGTAAGGTAGACAATATATTAAGACACCCTACTGATAGGTCTCAGTGGAGAGCAATTGATAGAGAATTCCCCGAGTTTACAGATGACGCAAGAAACTTAAGGTTTGCCTTAAGTACAGATGGCATGAATCCTTTCGGGGAGCAGAGCAGCAGTCATAGCACTTTGTCTGTTACGCTATGTATCTACAATCTTCCTCCAAGGTTGTGCATGAAGCGGAAGTTCATTATGATGTCAGTGCTCATCCAAGGCCCGAAGCAACCGGACAACGACATCGATGTCTACCTAAGGCCCTTAGTTGACGAACTACTACTTTTGTGGAGTAGACCTGGTGTACGTGTGTGGGATGAGTACAAACACGAACACTTTGACCTACGAGCATTGTTGTTGGTAGCAATTAATGATTGCCCTGCTCTAAGTAATCTTTCAGGACAGACAAACAAGGGATATAATGCTTGCACACACTATGTTGATGACATTGACAGCATATATTTGAAAAAATGTCGAAAGGTCATGTACCTTGGCCATCGTCGATTTCTTCCTGCGAATCACCCCCTAAGAAAGAGAGGCAAGCATTTTAAAGGTAAGGCAGACCACCGGACCAAGCCTCGCAACCAAACTGGAGAGGATGTACTCAATATAGTCAAGGATGTGAAAGTAGTCTTTGGAAAGGGTCCTGGCAGTCAACCTGTTCCGAACGATGCCACCGGACGTGCACCCATGTGGAAGAAGAAGTCCATATTTTGGGAGCTACCTTATTGGCAACTCCTTGAGGGCCGCAGTTCGATCGACGTCATGCACCTCATGAAGAATCTTTGTGTAAACCTGCTAGGCTTCATGGGTGTGTATGGGAAGCCTAAGGACACAATTGAAGCACAACAGGACCTGCTGTGTTTGAAAGAACGAGACAACCTGCATCCAGAGAAGACTGATGATGGATGCCATTACTTAAGACCTGCTAGCTACACTCTTAGCAAAGAAGAGAAGGAAAACATGTTTGAATGTCTAAATAGAATCAAGGTTCCATCTAGATTCTCCTTGAATATAAAGGGTATAATAAACATGGCAGAGAAGAAATTTCTAAACTTAAAGTCTCATGACTGCCACGTGCTTATGACACAATTGCTTCCAGTTGCATTAAGAGGAATTCTACCTCCAAATGTACGTTTAGCCACCACGAAGTTATGTGCATTCCTCAATGCAATATCTCAGAAGGCAATCAATCTAGTGGATCTAGCAAAGCTACAGAATGATGTGGTTCAGTGTTTTGTTAGCTTTGAGTTGGTGTTTCCCCCATCCTTCTTTAATATCATGACTCACCTCCTTGTTCATCTGGTCAAGGAGATTAGTATTCTGGGTCCTGTGTTTCTACACAACATGTTCCCCTTTGAAAGGTTCATGAGAGTCCCGAAGAAATATGTACACAATTGTGCTCGCCCAGAAGGAAGAATCGCAAAGGGGTATGGAACAGAGGAGGTCATTGAGTTCTGTGTTGACTTCATTCCCAACCTTCACCCGATTGGTGTTCCTGAATCACGATACGAGGGGAGACTAAGTGAGAAGGGAACACTAGGGAAGAAAACATATATCAGTACGGAGGATGACTATTTCAATAAAGCACACTACACAGTTCTGCAAAACTCTTCCTTGGTGGCTCCGTATATCGAGGCACATAAGGAAATCCTAAGATCCGAGTTTGCAGGAAAAACTAAAGCTTGGATTATACATCAGCACATGGAAACTTTCATCGGTTGGTTGCGAAAAGAATGTCAAGGTGATGAGAGTCTTGATGAGCAACTGTATTTGTTGACTAGGGAACCATCGTGGCATATTCTCACGTACGAAGGGTACGAGATAAACGGAAATACATTTTACACAATGACCCAAGATAAAAGGAGCACCAACCAAAACAGTGGTGTCCGCATAGATGCCATAGACCCGAATGAGAATAAGCAAACATATTATGGCCGCATAGAGGACATATGAGAACTGGACTATGGACCTGCTTTGAAGGTCCTTTTGTTTCGGTGTCAATGGGTCAAAGTGACCAGAGGCGGGGTAGCAGTCGAAATGAGTATGGGATGATAACAGTGGATCTGAAAAATATAGGGTACTTAAATGAACCATTTGTCCTTGCTAAGGATGTGAATCAGGTGTTCTATATCAAGGATATGTCTACAAAACCAAAAAGAGGGAGAAACGATAACTCAATCAATGAGCCAAAGCGCCATATTGTTGTTTCAGGAAAAAGAAACATCGTGGGAATCGAGGACAAGTCAGACCTATCAGAGGATTATGAAAAGAATGACCGAATTCCGCCATTCACAGTGAATAAGGACCCAAGCATCGTGCTCAATAATGAAGACAATCCATGGTTACGGCGCGATCATAATCAAGGGACATACCTCAAGAAGGTCTTCACTGCTGTTGCCGCTTAATATAGTGATGTTTAATAATGTGTATTTGAAATATTAATTATGTAATAATTATGACTCTAACAATTTAATGTATAAATTTAGTTTATGTTTGGTGCGTGAAAATGATGTGAAAACAAATTTTAAAAACTAAATACTATATTTTCTTATTTTTTATAAGTTCAGAATAAAATTCGTATTTGATGGTGCATTTCTGTCGCGCATTTGGACAATAACTGATAAAAAAACTAAAAGATTAACGTTAAAATGATGAAAAAACTGATTTTCTTTCAAAAACCAATAATTTTAGTTATTTTTAATCAATAATATATTTTTGCATTAACAAAATACTAAATATTAGTAATATTTTTGTTTAATATTTACAAAAAAATTATAACAGTTTCGATTACAAATTTTTCATTTGTACAATAAAGCAAAAGGAATCCAGATTATTTTTTAAAGAAATTATGCCTAGTATTTAATTTACTAAGCAATTAAAAGTATTCAGCCTATTTAAAAACAGAAGAAAATATATAAAAACAAAATAGAACTGTAACCGGCGGGAAGTTAATTTTTTTTGGGCCATTAGTCCCGGACGATCTTCCCACCCGGGACTAAAGGTGGGCTGTATTTTCACAGCGTGCGCAAAGGGACCTTTAGTCCCGGCTGGTGTTACGAACCGGGACTAAAGGTTTAGTCCTAGTTCGTAACACCAGTCGGGACTAAAGGATCTTTAGTCCCGGACCGTGGTAAGAGCCGGGACTAAAGGTCCCCCTTTATATACTCCTGCTTCACCTCCTCCTCCAGATCGACGAGACGATGAGAGCCGGAGCGCGGCACTGCTGCTCTCTTCTTCACCGCCGCCCTCGACGCCGCTGCCCTCGCCCTCGCCCTCGCCGCCGCCATCGCCCCCGCCGCCGGTCGTCTACGCGCACTCGCCCCGCCGACCGACCGCGCGCCCTCGCCCTCGACACCGGTCGACCGCGTGCCCTCGCCCGGCCCACGCCGCCGACCGCGAGCCCCTCGTGCCCTCGAGCTTCGCCGGCGTTGGCCGACCGAGCCCCTCACCCTCGCCCGACGACCGAGCCCCTCGCCCTCGCCCGGCCCACGCCGCCGACCGAGTGCGCCCCCGTCCTCTCGCCCGGCCGATCGACCGGGCGCGCCCTCGTCCTCGCCCGGCCTCGGTTGTGAATAATTGTGATATATGTGTTCTTAAATATATGTGTTGTATATTAATTACAAAAATAAAAAAGGGAATGGTATATATATATATGCTTATATTAATAAATAGAAAAATATATGTATTAATAAATGAAAAATATATGTATTAATAAATAGAAAATTGGAATTGTATATGTGTTGTGATATATATAAATGTGTATATATTATCTTTTTGACACTGAAAGCTGTGCATATATTAATTAATAAATAGCAAAATATATGTATTAATAAATAGAAAAATATATGTATTAATAAATGAAAAAAATATATGTATTAATAAATAGAAAATTGGAATTGTATATGTGTTGTGATATATATGAATGTGCATATATTATCTTTTTGACACTGAAAGTTGTGCATATATGTGCATATATTAATTAATAAATAGCAAAATACATGTATTAACAAATAGAAAAGTATATGTATTAATAAATGGAAAAAATATATGTATTAATAAATAGAAAATTGGAATTGTATATGTGTTGTGATATATATGAATGTGCATATATTATCTTTTTGACACTTACACTTGTGCATTTATTTATTATTTTATCAGCCAAAACTTGTGCATATATTATCTTTTTGACACTGACACTTGTGCATTTACTCATGATTTATATTCTTCACCGGCTAAAAGTTATATATATTTAATGAAAAGTGATTTATTTTCTTGACCAATGCATTTTAACCGGTGTTGTAATTGATATGTATATTTATTAAAATAAAAGGTGATATATATTCTTCACCGGCTAAAAGTGATATATATTTATTGAAAAGTTATATGTACTTATTGAAAAGTGATATATATTTATTGAAAAGTGATATGTCAAAGTCATTCATGATTTATATTCTTCTTCGGCTAAAAGTGATTTATATTTATTGAAAAGTGATTTATTTTCTTGACCAATGCATTTTAACCAGTGTTGTAATTCATATATATATTTATTGAAAAGTGATATGTAAAAGTCATTCATGATTTATATTCTTCACTGACTCGAACCATTTCAACATATATAGTCCCGGTGTTACGTGCAATGTCCGATCGAATGGCCGACCCGAATCGCAACATGGAGCAAGAAATGATGGATATTATCAACACTGGAGCTCAATACGACGACGTTGATGTTAACCAATAGACAGATGATAGGTCTCAATACTTAGATCTTCAAAATGATGAGCAAGAAAATACTGGCGAGGTATAAATATATGAAATATGTGTATATATGTATTCCATGAGTATTATATAGAGACACACACACTTAATTAATCTTTTTGTTTATACATACGTAGCCCTCTGCATCGACAACGACAACGACGAGCCGTCGAAGAGGCCCAGCAAAGCCGTTGGAGGGCCGTTACATAATCTCCGAAATCAACACGAAGACAGGCGAACCACTTGGACCGAATATAAAGAAGTTTGTCAACCATTGTGGGTACCTTGTAAGGGACAAGCTCCCCATCAGTGCTCATGAATGGAAACAAAAGAAAGAAGCTCCTCATATTAGTTTTGTCTCCGATGTTGACAAGAATTTGATTTGGAATGATATCCTCTCACATTTTACGCTCGAAACAGATGATGATGAAGTGAAAGAGCTAGTTAAGAAGTGGGCTATGAAGAAGATGGCCACACAATTCCAGTCTTGGAAGAAAAAGCTGTATCATGAGTTTGTCAAGAAGAACTTGACGCCGAATTTCAGCGCTCGGGGCCCGTATTCAAAGTTGAGGCCATATTGGAATGAATTTGTACAATACAAGACTTTAGAAGAGGGTGAACAACGTGTGCGCAGGAACCGACAGAATGCCCGACAAAAGGAATACCACCATCACATGGGATCAGGTGGCTACAAGAGTGCCATTCCGAAGTCGGAGAAAATGGAATCAGAGATAATTGCCAAGGGGCTTGTGCCAGCTTCACTCGAATGGCCTGAACGCGCGAAGAATTGGTTTTTCGCGCATGGTGAAAGACTGGACCTAGAGACCGGGGGCCTAGTGTATGGCGAAAATCTCCATAGAGCAGTAGAAAGACTGCTTTATGCTGTAGACGCTTCTGCTAGTGGTGCGTTCAAGCCAAACAGAGAAAAAGATGAATTGACGTATGCCCTCGCAACTGCTGAGCACGGTGGGCGAACAAGAGACAAAGGTGTTATCTCATGGGAGCATGGCTTTCCTCAGGATAGAGGAACCTACAGAAGCCGTCAGAGAAAGAAGGATGAGGAGAACGAACGGCTATGCAAGCTGGAGGAGTATGTTCTTGAGTCGAGGGATGCGGTGCGTGAGTCACTAGAGCGAGAGAAAACCCTTAAAGAAATAATGCAGGAGGAAATCAAAGGGCAAGTGCAAATAGCATTGATTGCCCAAAGGCCGTCAACATCACAGCCGACAGTGAACATTAGCCCCCCTGATCAGTTGAGAAGCAGTTGTGCATCCAAGGACATGCCAATTCAAGAAGACGCAGGGCTTGGCTTCCCTGTGGATGACATCACTCAACCTTTAACAACATGTGAGCTGCACATTCCAAAAGACAATGCCACAATCATGGTGGCTACAGCTATTGTTTCCTCCATCGACACTACCAGGACACCAACACTACTACAAAATTGAATTTCCATGGCGGGCGTTTTTGGTTTTGCGCGGCGGTCAAACGCACCCGCCTCCAATGGAAGGCCATGCTTAATCATGGAATAACCGAGGCGGGCATACCACCCACCACGATTAATAGATTAACCGCAGTGGGCGATTAAAGACGCCCGCAGCGGTTAATTGATTAACTGCGGTGGGCAACGTTAAGAGTTCGCCACGGTTAACTCATTAACCGCGGCGGGCACATAAAGAGGCCTACCTCGGTTAATATTTTTTAAATTAAAAAAACAAATTTCAGCAGATTCATTTTAATTTGAATTCGATAGATTTCACAGATTTCAACAAATTCAGATTTCATAGAGGAAACCAAGACATTCATATACACATCCAAACTTAACATATATATATATATATATAAGTCATCATGAAACTAGCTAAGTCATATATATATGCAACTAACTCATGAAACTAAGTCATCGAAGCTAAGTTATCAACACATGGATTGGCATTTACCCTTTCTGAGCAAAATCCATGTCGAAAGTGTAATCCCTAAGACGTAGCATGGTGCTCCACTTCCTGAGCTTCTCATACTCGGGTTTCAATCCTAAAGGACTGTCCATATGGAAGAATGGCTGGCCTTCGTGCACACATTTGTCTAAGACGAACTTACATATGTCCGCCCTTGTTTGCCGGAAACAGTGTTGGTCTGATTGCACGGTCCCCCACCAATTGAGTCTTTTCTTGAGTTGCCGCCAGCTGTCTTTGAACTGCTTGCACTCCCTCAGGTACTCGCAGGTGTAGAGGCCACATGTAAGCGAGCCCAACGGTTGTTTGGAGCACTGCACGATACATAAGCATTGCATATATAAGTATGGTTCAAGAATTAAAAGTTGAATTGAACCTTTGGAATACATACCGGGAAGTCGCGTCTGATCTTGATTTTGTTTTTATTCTTGAGCTTACACTTTTCTGTTCTTCTATCATAACATTGCGGATCCGCAACGTGCTCCTTATAAGCGCTGTAGGAAAGGCAAGTTATGACAACAATTTGAATACATATGATAAACATGCACGAGAGAGAAGATCGATCGCTTACACTTTCAAGCAATCTTCAAAGTGCTTGTACCCTTTCTTGTTTGGGGTTGACAACGAGTTGAATACGGTAGCCCTGCCATCTTGAGGATAGGTGATAAATGCAACCCAGTGGCCTGTGAGGCCCGCACTGCACCATTGAAACAGAATACACGTTGCATGATATATATAGATCGTAGGCACTTTTGTTTAGAGTCATGTTTTTGACTTACCCAAAGTGGTATGCAGCCAGGATACACCCATTTCTCCTGATATTCTTCATTGCGCGTAATATATACTTTGCGACTGCCAACTTCGCGTTGTTTAGCTTTTTTTCCGATAGGCATCTCTCTGACGCTTGGTCAGGTCAATAAGATCGGGGTGGGTGTCCTGGATCTCATAACCCACAATGGCTCTCTCAGCAATATGCATTGGAGAGAGATAGATAATGCCAAGGTTGCATTCTTTCCTTACATATGCCATCGCCCTGCAAGTAGAAGTCATCGTGGCATATCAGTTCGAGGTTCTTATATAAATGGTAGGGGATGTTGGAAAGTCAGAATTCACTTACAGAGAAAACAAGGTGAGTTGGGCGATGTCAAGGTCATCCTGGTGCAGTACTCTATACATGTCATGGAAGTCCACGGGGAGTACGACATCTGTATCCAATAGGAAGTACTCCCGCGGAATCCTGACAGTGAAACCTGACAAGCCGGCTCGTGCCGCTTCCATATACCACATGTGGAACCTCCTTACCTCCCACGGTTCCTCGCAGGATAGTTGGGCCTTGGTTACCATGAACTTCCCATTCTCAAAGTGGCCGGGGCATTCATCCGAGATAGGGAATAAATGAGTTGGAATTTTCGGCCTGGAGAATTTGTATGATGCAAATGTTAGTGTACGTGTCAAAAGAAGTAGGGTGATGAGAAGCGGTGTCTTATGGATCATATGGACCGTACCTTTCGAATTCTGTCGTGTAAGGTAGCTCATCTCTGACCTTGCCTTCATCTTCGTTAGGTTTTTTGGGCACGAGAGGGCACTGCTGGCTGCTTGTGCTGGGTTGGCTTTGTGGGGAGGGGGTGTCTTCATCTCCGCCTGAGGGCTCTTCTCTGCCGACTTCTCCATAGGCGGCGGCGTGATCTCCGCCTGAGGGGACTTCTCCACCGACTTCTCTGTAGGTGTTGGCTTGATGTTCGCCTGAGGGGACTTCTCCGAAGGCGGCGGGGTGTTCTCTGGCATCTTATCATGGCCCGGAGGGAGACTTGGGCCCCATGGTGACTCGCTGCCCTTGTCATCACCTCTACCGTCGTCGTCATCGCCGCCTCCGTCATCCGAATGCGGAGGAGAGGGCCCAGCAACCGAGGGTTGTGATCCCAGCATTTGCGTGGCCGTCGACGTCGGCGGAATGACCTCAATGTCATCCTTATTCCAGAGGACATCATGATCCAACGCGGCGCCGAGGAACTTGATCCCTTCTTTAGTAGGAAAGTCTATTTCGTACTGCTCGTAGTCGTCATGAAACCACAGTACATGCATGATGGCATAGTTGGGAGGGATCTCATCATCTGTGTACTCATGAGTTTCCTGCTCGGCCGGGAATACAACCCCGTTGGCCACTATGATCTTCCTCATCCTACCGAAATGCACCGATAGCTGGACCGTCGTTGATTCTTGGACGTCGTCGACCGGGTGCCTTGGGCGTCCCTCGATCATTGGGGTCATTTGCCCTTGTGGTTGTGGAGGCAGTGGCACGCTAGCCTGGTGCAACATTTGTGCCCTCATGTTCACCATCTCAGGGTCGTTGGAAGTGAAGGCATGTTGTATGGACTGGCTTATCATTTGTGACACGCCTTCTTCGTATCCTTTCTGATATATTCCTTCCTTGTACCTCTGCCTGGACTAGTATCTGGCATTGTCGTTTTGCCACAACTCCACCGCCTTCTAACTCATCCTTGATGACATGCCCCGGACTCGGCCGCAATGCTCTGGATTTCCCAGCACCTCGGTCAGCATGTCGTGGCCCCTGTGAACCTCGAAGCTCCCACTTTTCTTAGAAGCGGTGGCCTCGATGAGAGCCTTCTCCACCTTCTCGATCTTTGAGAGTTGTACTTGTTCATGCCCTCCTTAAGCTTCTTCGGCCTGCGGGCATAGATGAAGTCCCGACCCCTCTCATCGACATCCGCTAACGGATCGGGCAGCCCCGCCTCAGCACGTGCCCTTTCCTCCGCCCGCCAATTGGGCTTGTGACCAGCAAACCCAATCATGCCCATGTTGTGGGGGTGCTCGTTTCTCTTCGCGAGCGCACTGAACCTCTCGCTCTTCTCCTTTGCTTCTTCGGTGCTTCGCTGCCTGACGAATTCATCCCAGTGATGACTCTTGACCATTGTGTATTTGGTGCAAGGTGACTTCCCTTTCTTTAGGTACTCCTTGGTCAGCATAGACTTGAAGTTTCTGAGGGCTCTTCTTGCCACATGCATGACCCACTCCTTGCACTTCTCAAGATTTGCGCCCTCTAGATAGGTGAAGCGCAGCAGCATCTCATCCCAGATCTTTTTCTTTTTTTCTTCCGGGACCTGGTTCCAGTTCTCATACGTGATCTCCACCCACTCCCGGACAAGGCAGCAGCATTGGTTGCTGAACTTGGCGAGGACCGATGTTGGCGTCAACGGCTGCCCCTCCGGAGACACCGTGAGGATCACATAGACCTCGTTGTGCACCTGGTGCCTCCCGTGCTCCCCTCTCCTCAGCTTCGGCTTGCCCGAAGCTTTCGTCGTCGAGGTTGCCGTTGAGGGAGCAGGGGCTACCTCTTCCTCCTCCCTGACTGGGTCCTCTACCAGCTGTTGAGGTTCAAAACTCGCATTGATTCTCTCACACACTTTATTGAAAAATGCAAAAAGCGCGTGTGCTGCTGTGAGTACCTTATCCCTAACTTCTTTATCCTGATTCGGGGACCGCGCACTTTGAGCTTCGTCCCGTGGGTTGTAGGTAGGGTCATCATCTTCCTCTGTACGGCGGCGTTTCTTTCCTACACTCGGGGTGAAGGATGCCCCGCTTGCTAAGCTGGTTGAGGAGGAACTGAGGGTAGGGTCGCGCCATTCCAATTGTTCAGCCATTGGAAAAAGCTATGAACATAAGTGCAACATAAGTAACATGATACGGTATTGAATATGCTATGCAAGACATCCACAAAGATAAGTATGAAAATTTTGGCTCAGATTTGCCCCAGTGTCATCACAAAGCTTCTAAACTGGTTGCTTGCATATAGTATACAAGCCATCCTAGTTTAGCAGCTTTCAAATAGGGGGGGGGGGCACTCCATCATCATCGCCGCTGCCTCAGCACAAAAAGGTTCATATCAATGCAAATGCTACTGCCTCAACTTATTTTTTCAAGTTTAATCATTGCAAATGCCACAAATTAGGAGCATCCAGGCTAATAAAAACAAATAGTAGGGCAATGAACAGAGCACAAGGAACCATAAACTGAAGCCACTGTTAAGAAGTTACACTGTTAAGAAGTCTTGTTTCATTTCAAAAAACAAAGCATGTGTGGGATTACTAGGTAACATCAGATATCAAAAAACAAAGCAGATAAACTCATAGTTTGCATTAACTAGTAGTAGAGTATCAGGTCAGGACAAATAAACATGATAGAATATAGATTTGTGTTTAGTATTCTATTGTATTGTCATGCTGATCTATCAGCTAATGACCTTCCTTAGCTAGCTTCTAGCTGGATCATATCACAGGGGCATAGCAAGCATGTTATGGCTGTGTATGTAGTGCTGTACCAGTACAGTGTGTATGGTTCTATGGTTCACATGTTAATGGTTCACATGCATTACGATAGGCTCTGACACTAAAATGAAGCAAACCATCGTTTCCTGAACTGCATGACAAAAGGAAAATTACCCAATTTGATGCTCAGCTAAGGGCTATAACTCCTTATCTTCGGTTTTCAGTCCATATTTCAGATTCACAAAAGGAAAACATGTGAATTGGGCAGATGGTACATTTGCACTGAATTGGTGGAGACTAGTAACTTCCACACTGAATTCTACATTTGAATTGGGCAGATGGTACATTTTCAGTCCATTTGCAGATGGTAAAATACCCACACTTGTTAAATTCTACATTTGCACTGAATTGGGCAGATGGTACATTTGCACTGAATTGGGCAGATGGAGACTAGTAACTTCCACATAAGCAAAAGCAAGTCAGGCAATCTATGCTCCAGAAACATGTGATTTTTGCATATGCAGGCAGTAGAATTTGCTCATCAAAATTAAGTTGGCATCACAGGCAATAGAATTTGCTCATCAAAATTAAGTTGGCATCACAGGCAGCAAAAAATTTGACTTCATAGGCAACAAAAAATCCCAATTCAAAAAATCCCATAGACAAAGGCAACGAAACACTGATAGCCAACTCACGGTGGCCGCTAGGGTTCCAGCGGGGAGGCACCACACGGCGACCGCTAGGGTTCCAGCGGCGAGGCACCACACGGCGGTCGCGGACGGCGGTCGTTCTCAGGGACGGCGGCCGCTAGGGTTCCAGCGGCGAGGCACCACACGACGGCCGCTAGGGTTCCAGCGGCGAGGCACCACACGGCGGTCGCGGACGGCGGTCGTTCTCAGGGACGGCGGCCACTAGGGTTCCAGCGGCGAGGCACCACACGGCGGCGCGTACGGGGACGAACACGGCGGCGGGGAGGAATGTGGCGGGGAGGAAGGAGGGAGGGAGGACGGGGGCAGGGAGGAGGTGCATGGCGGCGTCGATGGCACGCGGCGGCTCGGCGGGGAAATTTGGCAGCACCTCGGTGTGTGAGTCCGAGATGCAGAAGATAGGAGACGAAGCAGGCGAGCGTTCAGTATATATAGGACCGATTTACCGCGGCGGGCATCATAAGCTGCCCGCAGCGGTTAATATTTACCGCGGCGGCCACCTTATGACGCCCGCCACGGTAAATGTAATAACCGCGACGGGCAGCTTATGACGCCCGCCGCGGTAAATGTATTAGTATATTAGGTTATTATCTAAGGGTAGTATTAGATTATTAGTAGATTATTATTAGGGAAATTAAGGGTATTGTTAGTAGATTATTATTAGGGTATTAGTAGTACAATTAATAATAAGTTAACAAAACATGTGTCTTGAATGAAGTCCACTACTTATTACATACATGTGTCTTGAATGGAGTCCGATCCACTACTTATTACATACATGTTTGGCATATACATATCATTTCAGTGCAAGCGCTTTCACGGTACGCTTCTCACCGTCGGGGCGGGCCTAGGGCATGATCTTGGTCTTGTTGAATCGGTCCTCGAAAGCCTTGATCTTCTTTGGGTGATCGGTAAAAAGTTGGAACTCTTCATAGTTGTTGTATTGTTCGGGACTTTGGACCCCATCCGCTCCCATGATCCGCTGCTTTCCTGACACAACCACGTGCCTTCTTGGGTCCTCCAGATAGAGATAGTAGGCTACTTGTGCAACATCGGTTGCTACTACCCACGGATCATCTTTGTAGCCGATACTTTTGAGGTCCACCGTGGTTAGCCCGTAACTGTCCACTGCAACCACACTTGGTTTCACCCATTGACACCGGAAGGCTGTTATGCGTACGTTCTGTCCATAGTCAAGTTCCCAGATTTCTTCAACCTGCCCATAGTATTGCCTCCTTTGACCCGTGGACATGTCGATGCCCTCGTATCGAACACCGCAATTCTGTGCCGCGTTTTTCTTGTCCTTTTCTTTTGTGTGAAACCTGTAACCCATGACATCATAACCTTGCCACGTGGTGATCTGGCTTGACGGGCCTGCCACAAGCTTCTGAACTGTCTCCGTATCTTCAACGGCGCATCCTTCAAGGGGTATGTGTTGTTCTTTTAGCCACTGTATGAAAGTACTCTTGTGATGGTTTTGGACCCATGCCTCAGTGTGTTGCCCGTCATTAGCGGCGCGGATCTCTTCGAGGTGCTTTTCAACGTATTTCTCCATGCTCACCAACTGATGCAAGATGCTGTAGTGAGTTTTTTCAACCTTTTCATATGGAACATCTGTGCGTACTTTCCGGCCCGAGCACCCCATCCTCGAGGTTCTCCCTTCTTGCTGATGGATAGGCAGCCCAATCGCCCTCCCATCTCTTATGTACCTCATACACCAGTTCACGGCCTCCTCGGTTATGTAGGCCTCGATCATTGAGCCCTCCGGGTAGGCGCGATTGTGGACGTATCTGTTGAGGGTGGACATGAAACGCTCGTATGTCCACATCTAGTGTAGGTACACGGGCCCAGTTGCTGGATTTGATCGACCATGTGCATCATCAGGTGTGGCATGATATCAAAGTAAGACGGTGGGAAGCACATCTCTAGCTGGCAAAGGGTCTCTGCGATGAACTCCTTCAGTGCAGGCAGCTCGGCATCATCAATGACCTTCTGCGTGATGCGGTTAAAGAAGTACGACATCCGAGTGATAACCATCTTCACGTACTCTGGATGGATCGCCCTAATCACAATTGGAAGGAACACCGTGAGCATGATGTGACAGTCGTGTGAGTTGTAGCCAGTCATTGTCAAGTCTTTCATGGAAACCAGGCTCTTGATGTTGGAAGAGAAACCGGTCGGCACCTTGATTCCCCTAATCAACTTGCAGATAGCCGTCCTCTCGTCTTTTGTCAGGTTGTAGGCCGCACCCGGGATCTCAACTTTACCGTTCTGTGCCGGTCCTGGGTGAAGATTTGACCTGATACCCTGGTTCACAAGATCCATCCGTGACCTGAGGTCGTCCTTCGTCTTGCCCTTTATGTCCAGGAGAACACCGATCATGCTCTCGAAAACATTCTTCTCAAGGTGCATGCAGTCAATGGCATGTGGTGTATTAAGTGTTTTCCAGTACGACAGGTACTTGAAGAAAATTGACTTCTTCTTGAAAGGAACGATGGGGACATTGGTCGATCCTTCCTCCATCCTGTCCCACTTTCGCTTCCTTATCTGCGTTGCCGGCACCTCTTCCTTCTTCTTCTTCTTCTTTCCAAATTCGACCTGATCCATGTCCTTAACCATCTCATAGACCTTTGTCCCCCATCTTGCCTGTGACGGTTCATCAAGCTGCAACTTGTCTTTATTGTCGAAGTACTTATTCATAATACTTTTCCTGTACTTGTGCTTTTTGACGAGAAACCATCTGTGCCTCATGTACACCATCTTTTTTGGAGCTTTGAAGGTAAGTGTAGCAGGTGCCATCAATACAAACTACGCAGCCGGTCTTGCCTTTGATCTGCCCCGACAATGAAAAGAGACCCGGGTAATCGGTGATGGTGACAAAGATGATGGCTTTTAGGGTGAACTTCTTCTTGATGGATGCATCCACCATGGTGACGCCAACGTCAAACAGTATCTTCATGTCCTCCATTAACGGCTCCAGGAACACATCTATATCGTTGTCGGGCTGCCTCGGTCCAAAAATAATCATAGTCAACATGAGGTACCTGCGCTTCTGACATAGATGGGAAGGCAGGTTGTAGATGGTGAGGACGACTGGCCAGGTGCTGTGCGAGCTGCTTAACTCGCCGAATGGGTTCATCCCATTGGTACTCAGCGCAAACCGAACGTTCCTAGGCTCCTTGCCAAACTCTGGGAAGGCCTTGTCGAACTCCTTCCACTGGTTGCCATCGGACGGGTGTCGCAGCTTTTGCCATCGTCTTTCGTGCGGTCAGCTGATGCATGCTATGACATGAGCTTGGCATCCTCTAGGTTCCCGAATAGTGCACGCAGTCGATCGATCACGGGCAGGTACAACACGGACAGTGCAGGACTTTTCCTATGCGTGTAACCCTCTTCTTCATCGTCCTGCTAAGCGGAGATCTGCTTCATCGCATTGCTCGGCTTCTTTGCCCCCTTCTTCCTCTTCGGACCGCCCAGCAAGGCTTCATCATCGTCAGCATCCACGCGACAGCCAGCATTCCTCTTGTACCGACTAAAGCCGCAGTGCGGACAACTCGTCAAGTTCTCGTACTCCTTGCCTCGATATAGGATGCAGTGGTTAGGGCAGGCATCGAACTTCCTAAGTTTCATTGCCACTGGCCGGATAAGCTTCTTCGCCTGATACGTGTTGGCGGGCACGTTGTTAGGCGTTGGGTACGTGGTAGCAAGGAGACTTAACAGCTCATTGAAGCTAGTGTCAGATCACCCATGATGAGCCTTCAGCATCAACATCTACAGGTTGAAGCGGAGCGTGGTGCACTCCTTCGGACAACTGCCATCGTCCTGATACAGAGGATCACATGACGCCTTCTTCATTTCTCTAAAATTCTCCAACCACTTCGAGCAGCCAAACACAACATCGTCCTCATCGATGTGGTTCACTAAATCCTCAAACAACCGCACATCCTCGGCTTCCTACACGGTAGCCTCCTCGACATCCACACCGTCGTCCCCGTCATCACCCATGTCTTGAATTATATCCTCCACCGTGATGTAATCACGAGCACAATCATCGCTGACCTCTGGTGCAGCTCTCGATGATGCGATGGGTGCTCGAACAGGATCTTGATTCACTGCTGCTACTGCTATCGTCGCCATCGTCGACGAGCTCACTCCAGATGCACTGCCACTCACATCTGCTTTTTTCCCGTGAAGAGTCCAGACCGTGTAGTCCTTGACAAAACCATACCAAATCAAATGAGATTGAACCGTGTCATCAGCTTGACCTTTCAGGTTCTTGCAGTGAGAGCATGAGCATATGGTTGTTGTACGCTTCAGACTCTCACGGTGAGTTCTCACAGCAGCAACAAACTTCCTCACTTCAGCCAGGTACCGAAGATCATTCACTCGATCCAACCGGTACATCCATTCGGACCTATCCAGCATACCTGCGAACCCAGGGCTAAACAAACTCATCAACAAGGAAAGAGAGGAAGGAGAGAGGATGAGAGAGGCTATAGAAGAAAGAGCAACAAGAGTAGGATGTGGATCTATATCAAAAAACACAAGCTTTCTCTCACCTCCATTAATGGATCTAGATCTAGATCTAGAGCAGATGCATAGTCAAGTTATGAAGAAAGAGAGGAAGGAGAGAGGATGAGGGAGCCTTAATGTACCTTTTGGCATCTTCTTTTCCCCCCAATTCAAAGCAAAACACTAGATTTAAAAATTTGGGCAATTTCTAGGGAAAAGCCTCCTCCCCCACAAGTTGGAAGAAGAAGACCCGTGGGGAAGAAAGGGGGGCGGTGGCTGCAGTTTTATACAGCTCAGAATTAACCGCGGCGGGCGGCATAAGGTGCCCGCCACGGTTAATCCGAGGCGGGCGATTTAAAGAGCCCGCTACGGTAAATGGATTAACCACGACGGGCTTTTGTTAACTGCCCGCCGCGGTAAAGCCCGATTAACCGCGGCGGTCGAATAAGGGCGCCCGCCACGGTTAATCTATTTACCACGGCGGGCACCCGGGTGGCCGGCCACCCAATTTCCGTGGCGGGCAATGTGGCCGCCCGCCATGGATCCCCCAAAGAGGGTGTCTTGCTTAATCGTTTTTGTAGTAGTGCAAGAATCCATGGGCAAACAATACAACTTGGATATGCTAACGTCTTAGTGGATAGGGTATGCAAAGGATTTAGCGATCTGGCTCTTCCAATTCCTGGAGGTGATGGGGAGAAGACTCTAGGAGAGGCAGAGCATGCATTCATTCTATGGTGCAAGCACTATATCATCATTCCCGGGGCGTCGCCTCCTCCTCTCCCTCACCAAAGGTATAGATGACAAAGAATCTTTTCACTAAATTTGTATTGACATTCTTTCCATTATTTTCATTAACTTTCTATTGTCATTCTTTAATTTATATTTTCACACAGGTCGGCGGGAAACCTAAGTCCAATTATTCGTTCCCCAGACCATAAGAGTGCTCCAAGGCGGACTCCAACGCCACCACGACCGTCTCCAAAGCGTTCTCCAATGCCAGCAAGGCCGTCTCCAAGGCAGTCTCCTCCTGTGCTTCCGTCACCTCCACCTCGTCCGAGGTCTCCGATGCCTGTGCCTCTGTCACCTCCACCACCTCCGAGGTCATTGACTCCTGTGCCCCCTACGCCACCTCCACCACCTCCAAAGCAAGACACTAAGAGGCGGCAAACAAAGCCGTCGGCCCCCCCGAAGAAGAAGACAAAAGCCTCCAGCAAGCCTATTCTTCCCCAGAAATTGCATGTTGACAAGATCGAGGAGGAAATATCTGCTGCGGTTAAAAAAGATTTGAATAATTTTT
This sequence comes from Coix lacryma-jobi var. lacryma-jobi, assembly GCA_009763385.1. Taxonomy (NCBI): domain Eukaryota; kingdom Viridiplantae; phylum Streptophyta; class Magnoliopsida; order Poales; family Poaceae; genus Coix; species Coix lacryma-jobi. The sequence goes on along the minus strand of CM019831.1, from coordinate 118,248,107 downwards.
TTACAAAACTGCAACAGAAAAAAGAAGTAAGGGAAAACCCACAGAAGCCGTACTTGTACCTACCTCAAAATGAACTAAGGCAAAGGGTGGAGATTCACCAGAAAAAGTTGTGTGATGCTCGTAAGACCTCGCTGCCATCGGACTATGACCGCTCTCTACAGAAGTCCTATGAGACGGCGAACAAGAAGACAAAGAGTGCAGGGAGAGGTGTTCCGCAACTCGAAGAACAATCACAATCAGTCCCCCCCTAATTATTAGTAACCAATACGGTTCAAACATAGACTACATGGCTGACATACCTGGAGATGTTGATTTGGTTCAACTTGTTGACTTCTTCGAAGAAACCGGTCTTGACCTTCAGCAACTCTTCCACGGTGCACAGATCGAAACTGCGCCGCTAGTTGATACATGGAAGAAATATCAATATGGCAAGAGCCTTTACAACCCTGAGGCATATTCAGACTTGGGCACGCAAATGTACTTATTAAACAAGTGGTACTTGGAGGTGTGTTCTAGGAAAGAGGAGTTCATACAGGTCAAAATTAGAAACGAGCATTACTTCCGTGTCAATGACATTATACACATTGAGTTCAATGAATTACACCAACTATGCCATCAGGACTCGCTCAACAAATCTGTCCTCAGCTGCTATTGTCGGTAAGTGATTATAATCTTTCTATTATTTTCTATATAGTTATCCTCAGAGTAAATATCTTTATATGTTAATATATTGCAGATATTTAATGAGGGCCCTCAGAATTAGAAGGGATACTACCATTGGTTTCATCGATCCATATATCGTATTCAAAGACCCACTTACTCGTGATTGGGAAACTGTAGCGGTGGAGAATATCATGAAGTTCTTAGTTGAACAAAAAAACAAGGAAACGATACTCTTCCCGTACGGCGGCGAGTGAGTGTTATTAATTCTAACGTCAACCATATCGACAGTGTTCACATTTTTTTTCCTTACTCGACCCTTATAGTTAATGAGTTATGCATTCTTATGTGTGTAAACATGCAGCAATCACTGGATCTTGATGGCCATCGATATGTCTCGGAGTCACTTAAGGATCTTTGACTCTATGAGAAAAAACCTGGGACAGTACCAAACAATGATAGACATCATCCAACGGTAATCCAATTTTGGTCTTCCACAACTCTCTCTCTCTCTATATATATGTATATAGATATATATCTGCTCTCTCATAACTCCGGAATGATTATTTTGTGTATTTGGGGTAGTGTTTGGGAACAATTCGTTAAAAGCCACCGTCTCGATTGTAAAGCGCCACTAAATGTAGTCCCAGTTGAAGTAAGTAGTAGCTTGCTATGTGTATTTTTCTAACATCTTTATTAATCATGGTTCAAATTACTAGATAATGAGAGCATTCTTTTCTCGTAAAGTGGTGTTTGGTGCAGAAGCCGGGGAACAATCTATGTGGATACTACGTTTGCGAGTTCTTCATGTCGTACTCAAATAGAACTCCTGAAGAGATGCTCAAAGTAAGTTTCACAATTTATCTCAATCAGTTGTTGGTATATATGATTAATTATGTGTATATTAATACTTTTTTCTCTAATTTGAATCAAATTGAAGACTGAATGGTTGAGGCAAAGGGTTCTACTCCCGGACAAGATCAAATCTGTCCAAGAGACAATAGCAGGATTTATTAATGACCAAGTCTTGAATCCCAGTGGAGACCACTACTATGACGGCACATAAGATTTTCGGCAAACTAAGGAAAAACAATATATATAGATACACATGTATAGTTCAAGAGACAATGTATATATTGTGTACAATATGTGTATATCCTTGCATGCATGTAATATATATAGTTTCATATTATGCTTATGTTATTTACATATGCTCGAAATAAATACGTGTATACATATATCATTAGCGTAGAACGCGTATTCGAATACCTACATTAAAAACAAAATGAAATATGCATTAATAATAAGCTGAAATGGAGAAATAAAATGCAGGGACCTTAAGTCCCAGTCTATAATACGAACCGGGACTAAACGTGCCTGCCCCGTGGCTCGGCTGGATGGCCCTTTAGTCCCGGTTCGTGTTACGGCCCGGGACTAAAGGTCCCCATTTAGTCCTGGCTCAAGAACCGGGACTAAAGGGTGGACCTTTAGTCCCGCATTCTTGTTCCCGGTTCAGAAACCGAGAGTAAAGGGGTTTTCCAACGTGGAATAAAAGCCCTCTGTGTACTAGTGGCCACCCCTGAGCCACATGCTGCCCCCAAGCCCTGCCTCCCCTAGTAAATCCACAACCATGCAAGCCCGCAAGCCCACCAATTCTTGTTGCCATTGATCTAGGCTCTCGGGGGCACAAGGCTAGTGTCCCAGCCTAAGCGTTCAGGCTTCCTTTGTGAAGCGAGCTGGGATTTCCAAAACAGAAATTCTAACTCTCTTGCCCCTCTGTGATAGTCCCAGGATAACTCGGCTATCACGCGCATCCACTTTTCAGCTGATTACAAGTCATACAACACATCAGAGTACAAGAACTAAGCCAATTACTAGGATCTAATTACAAGCTCTAGGCTAGAGTCAAACAAAACACCGAGGCTCTACTCGTCGCATCGAAGCTTGGTGATCTTCCAATCCACAGGCATCCTTGAGAGTAGACCGCAAACCAACTACTAATCTCAACAACACTGCAAGTCAAGAAATCTGCACACCGCCAGATGTGTGCAGGCCATGGTCAGCACCAATGAGCTTTAGTGGAAACAGAAAATAAAAGGGATCTGGCGATCCTAACATTTTAGTTGTGGGTTGCATCCTAGCGCATGCAGAATAGCAATAAATATAATAATAATATAACTTCTCAAACCCAAACCACATCTCATTCTCACATCTCAACGACAAGTATCACCACCCATCCACACATCTCAACACTCATCGTCCCTCACATCACCCTCAGTCTCTCAGTCTAGGCGACGAGGCAGCCTCCGCACGCCCCTCGTCTCATCGGCCTCAAGCCGGACCTATCTTCGGGGGAGATAAGAAGCACAAGAGAAGACTAGTAGGATGAAACAGTCCACAGGAATGATCATGACCGAGATCATGGCAAAACGTATAGTTTTAACTCTACAGAGTGTGTACACCTGTACCCAACAGGATCACCATCATCGACGCTGTACACACGTCTAGGCAAACACCGCTCAAGAAATAGCACATTCCTCACCAGACTGCCCCCAAGTGGAGTAGCATACGACACGACGCATATGCTTGGGATCGTGATTAGGGTAGCCGGAACAACCCATCGGCATCCTTCTCACTGTGCTCCCAGGGCCAAATCCCGTGCACCTTCTCTCCCACAGAACTGGCTTAGTCCGCACTAACTCAACAGAATGGGCCCCGCCTCATTCAGGGCCTATAGCGTGCACGTTTGACATAGTCCCATGTTCCAGGCATCAGCCCACGACGGTTCCTTAGTGGCCAGAGCAAGCACCTTCCACCAAACACATGGCCTACCTCGCATGGGTAGCCATCCACACAACATCTGCCTCAACATATCCATCATAAAAATACAAACCAGATTCGGGGCACTCCTGCACACCTGTGCACCCCCGAAATAAATCCTCACTCCGGCCGATATCTCCAAGAAAAATGGGTCAAGACAAGAAATATCTCCAGAGCTCCTCAACACAACCACCCACATGAGATTCAACGCTCTCGTCGCGCTAACCTGCCATCTATCTCACGGGGAAGGCCCACGGCCAACCCCGATCCACCAACCACATCACCAACCAACCATCACATCACATAACAAGGCATATATGTAATAATGATGGAAGTAATGCAAGCAAGCAGGTAGGCAATATATATAAGTGCGAGCGCGAAGCTGGGTAGTCAGGGTGATGAGGTTTCAAACAAGGCAATCAAGGCTCACACCCTAAAAATCACTTTTGGAAAATAGAGGTTAATTTGACTTTATTTATTTAATTTCCATGAAATATATAGGCCAATTAATAATTTTTGGAGAATTATTAAAACAAGTTTGGGCTTAGAAACATTTTTGTTGCATTCATGCTGGTGCATAATATTTTGTTTGAGTGTAGGAATAGAGATTGAACAAGTTTTCAAATCAGAAATAAAGAAAAGGTTTTTCTTTTTCTTTTCCCTCCCCTCACCCCTTTTGGCCCAACCAGCGAAGCAGCCCGGCCCGCTCTCTCTCCCTTCCCCTCCCCTCTCCCGCGCTTGCACCGGCCCCGCTTGGCCCACGCCCGCGCCCCTCCTCTCCTCCTCCCCACACGCGCCGGCCTAGCGCCGCGGCCCAGCTCGCGTTCGCACCCGCGCTCACGCGCGCCCGCTCCTGCGGACGAGCCGGCCCACCTGCTAGCCGCGCCCGCCCCGCCTACCAGCCGGCCTCACCCATCAGTGACCCTCACCCCTTCCCCTACCTCCCGCCAACGCAGCGCGCCGCCGCCGCCCTCTCCCCTCCTGTAACCGCCACAGTAGTGGCTTTAATGGCCACTATGCCGCCACCAGGGCTCGGTGGAGCACTCACCGGCCGCCACCGCCCCCTCCCCAGCCCTATAAAGCCAGGGCCAAGCCTCGGGCTTTTCCCCTAGCTCTTCCCGTTTGCTTCGACTGCCGCCGCCGCCAGCAAGCCTCTCCGACCTTCGCTACTCGTCGCCGAGCACCCCCACGTGACGCCGCGTCCACGCCGAGCACCCCCGTGCCCTCCCTCTCTTGTTTCCGCCTAGAACCATCCTCACCGGAGTTTTCTCTCTCTCTCTGCAGATCTCCGCCGCCGTTGACCTCGCCGTGGTGAGCACCCCGCCGGTGCTGAGCCCTCTGCCGGACTTATCGTCGTCCCCGCTCTCTTCTGGTGTCCTCCGTGTTACGAGCCGAGGCCGGAAGCGCCATCCGGCGTGCTCCAGAGCCGCGGCCATGGAGCGCTGCCTCGTCGGCCGGCCGCTCCGGTGACACGACCCCGCCTGAGCCCCTTGCGCCGTCCATCTGGCCACAGACGTCCAAGATTAGAACATACCCCGAAGGGGTATGCACTGGGTCCATAGACCTGTAGACCGGAGCCCTGAGCGCGGTCCACCGGCCAGTTGGTGGACCCGCCCAACCCCACCAAGCCGCGTGGCGCCCTGTCGGCACCAGCCCCGCAGTGGCTACCGCTTTTGCAGAAAAGCCCCCGCACTTTATAGAAATCAACCCGCGATCCAATGCAGTTCAAAATAATTTGTTTTAGGTCCCGTTTTCTTGTAGTTTAACCCCCGAGCTCTTTGGTATTAGAACCCGCAGTCCAGAGCCACGTTTTAAGCCTGCTAGCCCCTGTATTTTTTGTTTAATTGCATATAGGTCCTCGGTTTTAGCTGTAGGCCCTTAGAAAATGTTTTATAAAGGCAGAAATGCCCCTGAAAATGGTTTTCTTCATAACTTTCTCATTTTAGGTCCGATTAGAGTGATCTTTACGTTCATGTGATCGTATCGATGAGTAGAATAGCTTTAAACATGTTTATCTACCTATTTTTATTGCTTGGTGTACTGTTCTAATAGAAATACATTTTTCTTGCATGTAATGATTGATTGGATGCTGTGATTGGTGATAATCTCCCGTATAGACGGTGAAGTGTTCGAGGAGCAAGAGTTTGAAGGGCAGTATCAGGACCAAGCTTGTGACCAAGGCAAGTATAACTTATGGAATCCTTGTTACCTATTAAATGCTCAATTAATATTCATTATGCATGTGTCTTAATTATGATGAACCATAGGATATAACTAGATCACTTGACCTGTGTACCTTGAACCTATGGGTGGGCTTGCATGCTAAATGAATAGTTTGCTATGTGCTACAACTGCTAATTTATTAATCTTAACTAAAGATTTATGGAACAATGTTAAAAGTGGCTTTTTACCACAATAGGGTACTGGAGCATGCTTTTCGCTTAGTAACCCTCCCCAGGGACTATCTTTTAAAGCGGCCTCCCGGGAGATCCCATGCAGCCTTGGGAATCATATGACTCTGATCTTAGTCGTATAACTAGAGTTTCTCTAGCTTGTAGTAGTTACCGAAAGGCGCTAGAGGGGGGACTAGGTTGCAGAATGGCTTCCTTGCCTGTCAAGATGTGTACTGGTCGACTGTCAGGTGTGCCATCTTGAAGGGGGCCTCCATTCGCCTAGACGCCGAAACCTCACGGCTACTACTTGTTAGTGTAGCTAGTGAAAGGCTACGTAGTGAAACCCTGCCGTACTTCCATAGAGGAGGTAGTGTGGGCTTTGCAAACCCCGACACATGGGAATCACGGCCAAAGGTGAAAGTGTACAACCTCTGCAGAGTGTAAACCTGATATATCAGCCGTGCTCACGAATAAGAGCGGCTCGGATCCTTTTTAAGCAGTCCATTGTGGGGTATGTTGGTGGTTGGTTACCTCATTTAGTCATGATGGAACAACAACTTTATTAAGGGCTATTGGGATCCTACATCTAGAAATGTAAGTTTAACATAAAATATGAACAACTTAAAATGCTAACCGCAGTTAACCGTGTCAAGCCTTTGAGCCTTGCATCCCCATAATTATACTTGCTGAGCATGGTGAGCTGACGCTTGTCGTTGGTTCACTAAAAATCCCGGATGGGTACCAGATGGAGGACCTTATGAGGAATACCCCGAAGACGTACCAGACTACTGAGGAAGGCGAGCCACCAGTTGGTGTTCCCGTGGGATGGCTTTCTATGTATCCATTGTATTACTAGGCAGTTGGCCTTGATGTGACAAACTTCATGTGATGTAATAAGTTTAATAACATTGTTCGTGCTATAATGATATACATTTTGTGAGTATATGTGGTTTGGGACCTCCTGGGCCCACATATGCTTTACCTCAGTTTTATTTATAAATTCGGGTATTACAAATTGGTATCAAAGCCGAACTGACTGTAGGACGCTTACCTTAGTTAGCCCTGGACACCCTTTGTAGGATTAATTCTGAAATTTTGTTGCTTTTGGTATTTTACAAAATCTTCCAGTACTCCATCCTATTTTCATAAATTTTTCCATATCTGACCCATATTTTAAAACTTGTAGATGGCTCGAACAAAGTTCACCGCCCGCAAGAGCACTGGAGGACGCGCACCCACTTGCGCCGCATACCGTCGATTATTTTAGCAGCAATGGAGTGACTCGGAGCCGGAGGACTATGAGCAGGAGGCCGCTGGTGGAGACCCCAGCGACGACTCCGGAGACTCTGGAAACTCTGACGACCACTCTGATGAGCACAGCAGCGCCGACTCCAGCGACTCTCAGGACGGAGATGATCAGGGTGACAGTGGTAAGAAGACCACGGAGTACCACGTCGAGGACGAGGAGACCACCTGGACCTGGGAGACGCGCACCACCAAGCAGGGCGACGACTTCTTCCACCCCAAGCTCATGAAGCTCATTGAGATGCACTACGCTCCCCTTCGCGTCACAGTGGAGTACCGTAGCCGGGAGTACTGAAACGACCTGATTTCCTTGAAGGGAAATCCACAGAGTCATAGTGTAATTTGACCTTGGTAGATCATATTACCCAAATTCCAGTTCAAATATCACAGTCTTACATCGATAAGAGTACATAAATTTATTACATCGCCACACTGACGGAAAGCAGCAAAAATGGCTATCATCCAGAAAAGCCTTGTAGAAGCGGTAGCGTTCTTTCTCCGACTCGAGCGTAGGCACGAAACCCTACTCGTCAAACTCCTCCGAGTGGAACTCCTCCTCAGAACCAGGAACCCAAGTTTCAGTACGATTTGTACTGGCCACATTTTCCCATCCTAATATGCTTGTTATGTGGAAAGTGGATGCAACAGGATATACAAAATAGACCTATGCAGGCTGGGGTTTCCTATGCATAATAAGTATTTAGTTATAGAAGTAATTATCAGGTTTCCATCATCATACCACCATGTCCATCACCATACCCATAACCATCACTATCTCATACACACACTCATCCGCTCAGTCAACTAAGGTCAGCTCCCTCCTAGCCTTGTCTCAACGGCCCGCAGCCTCGCACCAGGCTCGTGGCCGGCACTCTCATACCAGAGGGAGAAAAGAGAAGGACTCATCTCACTAATCAGTACCACAGACATCGAGGAAAGGTCCATAGCCAATGAGTTGGCATATGTATCGATCGATCAACCATACACTCTGCAGAGGTTTACTACGCCACAAGATGTTCCATCCTCGTTGGATATCGCCAACTAGGCTCATTCCGACCGTCCGGTCCAGCTTAGGGGTTGCCACTCTACCTTTCAGCCCTGGCACACCCCAAGTCTAGTCTGGGGTGGCTGAAACTGTGAAGTCCTTGTTCCCTCTCCCAAAGTGGGAGACAAGACATGTTCCCGCTCCCGAAGTGGGAGCCATGTTCATCTCAGAAGGGTGTGGGTTCCTATGCCCTTACCTTCCTCACACTCTTTCGCCAAGCAGTAGTGGCAACTCCTACCTGGGGGTCTGGCCATCCCGTCCCATTCCAGGCGAGTGGTTTCATAAGGCATCCTGTTTGTAGCTGAGTACCACGAACGGGTCCTAAGGGTGACCAAGCCAAAATGTCTTCTCGAGGGTTTCCATTTACCGTGCCACCATAGCACCTCCACCTCGGGCTCCACCTCCTCGAGGCTCACACCCAGGCCACCTCATCCTATACCTTCACATGCCCGCCACAGGCTTCAGTTACCCCTCAACGGGTATTCCACATTCCAGGTGCCCAGGTAGCACCTCGGCATGACTTGCCCCATTGGCTTGTCTTATATTTTAGCTTGGTCGACTCAACCCTCACCACCATACTCACCCAAGACACACGCAGCACACTCCCCGGAATCATCAGTTATCATCATCCATCGTATTCCATCACACAATATTTCCAGGTTTAATAAGCATGGAAGAGTAATATCATATAAGCGCGACGTGTGACTAATCTATCAGCAGGTTAAGCAGGGGATTGGTTGCGTCAATTTATAGGCTCACAAGTAATCTATTATGCAACCAGTTTGTTTACAGAAAGTAAAGTGCTTGCATGTCTAATAGGATTCTATGGAGTTGGATGGGCTGTGGCACCTTCGGCGTAGTCGTCCCCGTATTCCTTGCGGTACTCACGATCCTCGTTCTCCGGGTCCTCCGCTGAGTCTGAAATACAGGCGATATATGTCGCGTTAGCGACATATAAAACATAGCAAAAAGATATGATAAAATCCAAAAGATCCAAATACAATAAAAAATAACTCCATTGTATAGAGCTCGATTTTAGATGAATTTTGGTCCTGGTCTCGTATTTTTCTGAGCTTGTATGAATTTATTATGAATTTCCAAAGAGTGCTCGAGGGGGTGCCTCTCGAGGGGTGTCTCGATTTTAGATGAATTTTGGTCCTAGTCTCGTATTTTTCTGAGCATGTATGAATTTATTATGAATTTCCAAAGAGTGCTCGAGGGGGTGCCTCTCGAGGGGTGCCTGAGGAGTGCTCGAGGGGTGCCTCTCGAGGGGTGCCTGAGGAGTGCTCAAGGGGTGCCTCTCGAGGGGTGCCTGAGGAGTGCTCGAGGGGTGCCTCTCGAGGGGTGCCTGAGGAGTGCTCGAGGGGTGCCTATCGAGGGGTGCTCCAGGGGGTACCTCTCGAGGGGTGCCTGAGGAGTGCTCGAGGGGTGCCTCTCGAGGGGTGTCGCAGACTGAGTCGTCGAGGCATGCTTCGTTCGCTCGGAAGGGTTCCGTAATCGAGGGGTACCTCGAATGGGTCTGCACTCGAGGCCATGGAGAGGGCTACGGCGCGAGTCCGCTGGGGCGTGTGGTTTGGGCGTTGATAGCCTCCGATGCCTCAATTGGTAGGTCGTGCTGCTCCGCCAGTCCTTGGCTAGTCTCATGGGGCTTCGGTGTGGTACTCATGAGCTCCGATCATGGCTGGCCGTGGAGGCGGCGGCGGCTCGAGGCCGGCGGACGAAGCTGGCCAGGTTCTAGGCACGGTGGAGTCAAATTGAGGCCTTAGCTCATTGATTCCGTGTTCAGGGCAGGCTATAAGTCTAACGCCGATGTTCTCGGTGCTCGGGAGAAGCTCGTTGCGCGACGGCGGCTCCGGCGAGGTCTCGGTCTTCGTGGCTAGGCGATCGAGACGCTCCTCTAGTCTTTCTATCTAGGTGGTTGGGCTTAGGGTGTCAAGGCGAAGTTCAGCGGCGATTCCTCGTCCAGCGATGCAACCGGAGTAGGCCGGCACTGGGTTGTCGAGGCGGCGCACCGTGGCAGCGCGGCAGCGGCATGATGGCTTAGACCATAGGCTCGGTGCTTACGCTCGGGTTCTATCAGAGCATTCCATGTGTGCGGGGCTACGGCGAGTCTTCTGGCGAGATGGAGACCTCCTACGGCTACAAGCTTCGCCGGAACGGCGTCCTAGCTATGGCAACGCGGTTCATGGCGGCGGCGCAGTGTCCAGACTCGCCACATGTGTTCCATCCGTTTAGGTTTGGCTGGCCCCGTGTCCGTGCTGTGCTCGGTGTTCCTGAGCCGGTAGCGGCTCGGTCTACGCGCTCAGATGCAGAGCGCCATGACCAGAGGAGGGGCATGGGGGTTTAGAATGGCGGCGAGGTGAGCTCACTGTCGGTGTTGAGCAAGTTAGGGTAGCGGGGCAGTGATGATTCGACGCAGTGCAAGGTGATCGCAGTGTCGTGCCGCTCCGCGGAGTTCTCCTTGCCTTGGCGGCTCCTGCTCCGGCTTCCTTCTTCTTCTTCGGCGTGCTCCGCGGCGGCGCAGTGCTCAGCTCCGCCTTGCCCCGGCCTCCTTGTCCCTCTTCTCACCGAATTGGCGGTGCTGGTGTGGCCACCGAGTGGCGGCGAAACGGTTGGGAAACCCTAGGGGGGGCTTGCGCTGGCTTTTATAGGCTGGGGCGTGATCATGGCCGCGGCGGACGGTGATCGGAGCATGACCTAGATCATGCGGCTGTGGGGGCTCTCAGGGGGCTTCTTGGGCGCCAAGATGATGCTGACACGGGGGCGATAATGCCTGACACGGCATGGGCCAGGGGGTCACGCCCCTTGCGTGGGACTGTCGGGTGGTCGCGCGGCGTGGGGCGAGCGGCGAGAGGAGGAATATGACTTTGTTCGCCTGAGGCTGACGGGTGGGGTTTCGAGGTGCCTGAGACTTTCTGTGCGCGTCGAGGGGACGCTCATCTCGAGTCGGCCCAGGTCCAGGTGCGGGCGCGCGGAGGGGGGGGGGGGGTCGACGTGTGCGCGGTTGGGCCGAGCAGGCTGGGCCTGCGAGGCTGGTTTGCCTCCCCTTCTCTTTTTCTTTTTCTTTTTCTTATTTCAATTTGATTTTGAATTCCATCTTGAGTCCAAATTCAAATGGGTTTTAATTCCTGGTTTGTGCATTTAGGTCATGACTTGATAGGGCCTCTATAGGCTTTGCTTGTAGGTAGGGCCCACATACTTAGGTGGTGCCATAATGAGGTTTAATATTTATGTCAATAAATATTTAGTGTATTAGTGAGTTGATTAAATATACAAAGAACTTGAACAACAAATCATTCATGCACATTTGTAGTAAGCTAAACATGAAATTTAATGCTCATGACCTAATGTCTATGTGTTCCTATCATGTGTTGGCTATGGTTGGTGCCCTAGGTATGCACACTCATCACAAAATGTTTTCAAAAATTTTCTGGGTGAGATTTTTGAGTGTGGAGTTTCCCAGGTTGTTACAGACCTACCCCCTTATCAGGATCTCGTCCCCGAGATTTAAAGTGGTACGTACCCATCTAACAGGTAAGGATATCATAGTCGGAGTTCTGATTCCTTCTCCCAAGTAGCTTCCCTTTCAGTGTGATTGCTCCATTGAACTTTGCACATAGGAATGGTCTTGCTTCTGGTTTCTTTAGTGTCTCCGCCCAAGATTCATATCGGGTGTTCCCTGTATTCAAGTGTATCTTGGATGTCGAGTACCTCTGCTGGTATTGCCTCCTCGGGTACTCGCAAGCATTTGCGTAGCTGAGATACGTGGAACATGGGGTGTACTCCGGTTAGTTCCTTAGGTAGTTCCAGCTTGTAAGCCAGCCTCCCGACTTTCTTTATAATCTTGTAGGGGCCAACAAATCTCGGTGCCAGCTTCCCTTTTACATGGAACCTGATGGTCCCTCTCAGGGGAGATACCTTTAGATATACAAAATCTCCTTCTTCAAACTCAAGCTCTCTCCTCCTCTTGTTTGCATAACTTTTGTATCGGCTCTGTGCACTTTTCAAGTTCTCCTTAACTTGTGCCACACCTTCTTCAGCGTCCTGAATTTTTGCGAAGCCGAAGAATGATCTCTCTCCTGGTTGTGACCACATCAGAGGTGTCTTGCAGGGTCTGCGATACAGTGCCTCAAATGGGGACATCTTGATGCTTGCCTGATAACTATTGTTATATGAGAACTCTGCATATGGTAGGCATTGCTCCCAATCTGTCCCAAAATTTAGTACACTAGCCCGAAGCATGTCCTCTAAGACCTGATTTACTCGTTCTGTCTGCCCATCTGTCTGAGGATGGTATGCTGTACTGAAATCGAGTCTAGTCCCAATTTACTCATGCAATGCTTCCCAGAATCTGGATACGAATTGAGGTCCTCGATCAGAGACGATGCTAGAGGGTGCTCCGTGTAACCTGAGAATGTGCTCGATATACAAGTCTACAAGCTTTTCTGCCCTTGTTGTGCTTTTAACTGGTACAAAGTGTGCAACCTTGGTCAGTCGGTCCACAATCACCCATATTGAATCGTGACCTTTCTGAGAGCGGGGTAAGCCTACTATGAAATCCATGGATATGCAATCCCATTTCCATTCGGGAATGTCCAAGGGTTTGAGTAACCCTGCGGGTCTTTGGTATTCGGCTTTGACTCGGTTACAGGTATCACATCGAGCCACATGCTCCGCAATATCTGTTATCATGCCCTTCCACCAAAAATGCTTTCTAAGATCCCGGTACATCTTTGAACCTCCCGGGTGTATGCAGTATTTAGAATCGTGAGCTTCCGACAAAATTTCCTTGCGTAGTGCTGGTTCAGCGGGCACACAGATTCTATTCTTGAACCAGATGGTTCCTTGATCATCTTCCATGTGGTTGGTTCGGTAACCTAGCTTCATCAATCCCCGGAGATATTCTGTCTCCTCACAATTTTTCTGAGCTTGCCTGATGCGATCGGTGAGATTATACTCTATTCGGAGCTCATTCAACACCCCATGTGGCAAGATTTCATGCTGGAGGTCATCAATCTCCTTACTCAGTTCTGGGGGTACAGATTCCGTGATCAGGCTGTGACAGTAACTCTTGCGACTAAGTGCATCTACCACCACATTAGCCTTGCCTGGGTGATAATGAATCTCTAAGTCATAATCTTTGATCAATTCTAGCCATCGGTGTTGCCTCATGTTTAGGTCCTCTTGGGTGAAGAAATACTTTAGACTCTTGTGGTCGGTGTAGATATCACATTTGTTGCCTATCAGATAGTGCCTCCAGATTTTCAGAGCATGTACCACAGCTGCCAATTCAAGATCATGGGTAGGGTAGCGCTGCTCGTGCTCTTTCAACTGTCGGGATGCATAGGCTATGACCTTCCCATTTTGCATTAGTACACATCCAAGACCTTGACGAGATGCGTCACAGTAGACCACAAAGTCCTGGCTGATATCGGGCAGTGCTAAAATAGGTGTAGTAGTGAGTTTCTGTTTTAGTCCCTGGAAGCTTTCCTCGCACTCAGGCATCCATTCAAACTCTTTAGTCTTCTTCAAAAGGTTTGTCATCAGGCGGGCTATTCTGGAGAATCCTTCTATGAATCTGTGATAGTAGCCAGCCAGTCCCAAGAAGCTTCTGACTTCTGTCACATTCCGCGGTTGTTCCCACTCTTTTACTGCTTCAATCTTGGCTGGGTCAACAGCAACTCCTTCCGCTGATAGCACCTGTCCCAAAAATGCAACTTCTTGCAGCCAAAACTCACATTTACTGAACTTGGCGTAAAGCTGATGTTGGCTTAGCCTCTCTAACATGGTTCTTAGATGATGTTCATGCTCCTCGACAGTAGCGGAGTAGACAAGGATATCATCAATGAATACCACCACAAATTGGTCCAACTCCTCCATAAATACCTTATTCATCATGTTCATAAAGTATGTGGGGGCATTCGTGAGCCCGAATGATACCACAGTGAATTCAAACTGCCCGTATCTAGTTACAAAGGCGGTCTTGGGAATATCACCTTCTCGGATTTTCATCTGATGATAGCCTGATCTCAGATCAATCTTGGAGAAGTATTTGGCGCCTCGTAGCTGATCTAGCAGGTCATCAATCCTTGGCAGAGGATACTTATTCTTGATGGTGACTGAATTCAGATTCCTGTAGTCAATGCACATCCTCATTGTCCCATCTTTCTTCTTTATGAAAAATACAGGAGAACCCCAGGGTGATGCACTAGGTCTGATAAATCCTTTGCCTATAAGTTCATCTATCTGCTTCTTGAGTTCTGCGAGTTCATCCACAGACATACGATATGGCCTTTTGGCAATTGGCCCTGTTCCTGGTACGAGATCAATTATGAATTCTACGTCTCGGTCTGGCGGCATACCAGGGAGCTCTTCGGGAAATACATTAGGATAGTCTCTGACCACTGGTACATCATGTACAGTCTTTTCCTCCTTCTGTGATTCCTTACCAGTGCTTAGGGCACATAGGATAGAGGTGGTTTTGCCTAACTGGGGTTCACATCTAACGGCTTGGCCGGTGGGGTGGGTTATTTGGACATATCTGGGTGAACATGATATAATACCCCGATGTTGGGTCAACCAATCCATTCCTAGGATGACATCTAGGTTTGTGGAAGGTAGTAGGGTTAGGTTAGCTTTAAAGACAAGACCCTCGATGGTAAGTTTCACTTCCTCACAGATGTGGGTGCAGGTTAGGTTTCCTAGAGGTGAGCTAGTTATTATAGGTTCTAGTCGGGGTGTAACTGGTAGGTTATGTTCTCGTGCAAACTTAGATGATATGTATGAACAAGTAGCTCCAGAATCAAAGAGAATAGATGCGGTATGACCATTAACTAAAAACATACTGTACACGATGTCAGGTGCAGTCTGTGCCTCCTCAGCATCCAGATGATTCAGCTTTCCCCTGGTTTGTGTCCTCTGGGGGCAGTTAGCGACCTTGTGCCCAGGTTGGCCACACGAGAAGCAAGTGAACGGTACATTGCCTGTGGGTGCAGCTGCCTTCCAGTTCCCAGCGTTCTGAGGTGCACGGGTTGATGCTGGACGGTCATTGGTCCCACGGGGGCGGTTGGCACGGTCCTGAGTGTTTTGGTTCTGAACAGTGCGACCTTGAATATTGCGGTCTTGAGGGTGGCGGTCTTGGGTATTGCGACTTGAGCATAGCGGTCCTGATCTGGTCGGGGGTACCTAGCTGTGTAACCCCTGTTCTGTTGTCTTGATCATGGGTTACCATTCCTGCCATGGTGTGGGAGTTCCCTGAATGATGCCTCCCTGCGGAACCTCTTCTGATCACGTCCACGGAAAGTTTCCTCAGCCTTGTGCTTCTTTCCCCTGAACTCTTCTTCAGCCTCTGCGCGGTCTCGTTCGAGCTGGATGCAGCGATCCACCAGATCACGCAAGGTGCGACTCTCGATGCCTCCCAGCTTTAGCTTGATGTGCGGGCTTAATCCCTTGCGGAAGTAGTACAACCTCTCCTTCTCAGAGTTCACCACATTGGGCGGTGCATAGCGTAGGAGGTTGGTGAAATGGGTGGTGTAGGCTGCCATCTTGTCGGTTCCCATCTTGATGTTGCGGAACTCCTCAGCTTTAGCTTCCATGACTCCCTTGGGGATGTGGTACTCAGTGAATGCCTCCACAAACTCTCCCCAAGAAATGCTAGCAGGGTCCTCATGTGCTTCATTGTAGCTGTCCCACCATGAGCGTGCTGCTCCTGTTAGTTGATGTGCTGCAGCTCCAACACATTCTTCATCTGTGAAAGTGGTGAGGTCCAGCTTCTTCTCCATCTCATGGAGCCAGTCATCTGCCACAAGTGGGTCGGGGTCGGTGCCATCATAAGATGGTGGCCTTAGCTTCAGGAATCCTTCCAGCTTCCGCGAGAAATCATTCTGCGGACCACCCTAACGACGGTTGTTTCCGTTGACGAGAGCAGCAAGGAGCTGGGTCTGTAGGGCCATCACCTCAACAAGATTTGGTGGCGGTGGCAGTGGTGGCTCTTCCTCGTGTCCATGGTTCTCCTCATGGCCCTAATTGTCTCCTTCCACCCTGGGTGGGGTTTGCTCTTGGTCGTAGGGAATCCTTCCACCTCCGCGTCCACGTCCACGGCCACGGCGGTTACCCCTCAGTTCTCTGAATGGCTCGTTCTCAGGCTCTTGACGCATCAGGCGAGCAGAGCGGCGATGCGACATCTGTATACGTAGGAATGAAGGATTTTAGTGTATGTGCTTAAAAATGTTTTAATTTTTTAGGGTAGGTTTACATGTAATATATTAAAACATTTGAGCTATCCTACACTCATTCAAAGAAGCAATAATACCCATAAGATGCATAAAGATCCAGACACTCATTACATGGGTTTTATTACATAGCATCGTCTCCAGTAGCTACACTTGAAGACTCGCAGAATCGCGCTATTCGTGCTATCTTATGAGGGATACATCAGGGGGATACATAAATATAGTCTACATGGGGTAACTACTCCTGTGCGTAGATAGCCTTGGGGAAATGACTGTCTTCAGCTTCGATATCATCGTCTGACTTCTGGAGTCGTGCTACGTACTTTAGAGCTTCAGCTAACTCCTCAGTGGGCTTAGCTCCGGGAAGAGTAGGGCAGGCGTCAAGGTTGAGTCGAGTCGGTGCTAACTCAAAAGCTTCAAGCCTTGGTCTAGTCTTGACTTGCTCCTCCTTAGGTAGCTTCTCCCACATGCTCTTCATCTCTCTGAGTCGCTTCCTGTCAGACTTCTGCCAAGCTTCCCAAGTTCTCTCACACTTGTCCTGTAAGTACTCAGTGGATCTGACGTACTCAATCAAGTGTCCCTGGTTGCGTAGTGCCCTCTTCTTTACCTCCTCTAGGTTCTGTGTCAGTGTCTTGTTTGCAGACTTCAGCTTCAGCATCTCAAGTCCCTTGGTCCTCTCTCGATCTCCCCTGTGGTGGGTCTCGGTCTTTCTGTCCTCTAGGTCTTGCTGTAGTCCTAGGACCATGCTGTCCAGGTAGCAGTTCCTGTTTCCCAGATCCGCAGCGTTGTCCTTTAGATCGGCAACCTCGGCTTTGTGGGCCTCTTTCTGACGCAGGAGTCTCTCCTGAAGCTGAGCAATCTCATCTGTCAGTTTGTCCCATATCTGGGTGTCCCTTTGGAACCTCTCCTGGTACTCCCAAAGAAGTGCTCTGTCCTGGCGTCTCTTCTGCTCAAGATGTGCCACGTGTCTGTCCTGCTCCAGAAGGTAGAGTGCCGTGGTATGAAGGCAACGGTCACTCTCAGCAAAGATCACCTTTCCTGTAATCATCATCTACTCCGCAGGGGTGAGTGTGAGGTCAAGAGCCTGTGGAAGTAGTCGGAACTCAGTCGTCTTCAGGTACTCGTAGTGGTCTCTCATCACGGTGCGGAGTGCCTGAAGGGAAACAGAGTGGAGTCCCTCCTCAACAGTATCCTCAGTGACTGTCCCCTCGGTAGCTGGTACAAGTGGTAAGGTGGTACTTGCGGGTATCTCGAAAGTAGTGACAACTGGTCCTTCAATTTCCCCATCTGCTGCAGGCTTGCCTGAACAGGTGATCTTGGCGTGCTCAACAGGTACTCCAAGTGTGGCTAGGATTCGGCAGAGCGGTAGAGCGAATCCCTCCAACTCGGACAGGCCAAAGGTCAGCTTGGTGGACTCGAAGGGTAGTGGTCCAAGAGGTGGTAGTCCGAAAGGTGTAGCCATCTGCAAAAAGGTTTTTAGGTGTCAGCAAGTCCAAATAATAGATAAGCCTTGCATAAAAATAAATGCAGGGTCGGTATATAACCGAAAGAGGTGCAGGTTTATCCTATCTAAGTGTCTATTTCTACGGGTTTCATCCTAGGGTCAAGTAAGGCTTTGATACCAACTGAAATGACCTGATTTCCTTGAAGGGAAATCCACAGAGTCGTAGTGTAATTTCACCTTGGTAGATCATATTACCCGAATTCCAGTTCAAATATCACAGTCTTACATCGATAAGAGTACATAAATTTATTACATCGCCACACTAACGGAAAGCAAAAAAATGGCTATCATCCAGAAAAGCCTTGTAGAAGCGGTAGCGTTCTTTCTCTGACTCGAGCGTAGGCACGAAACCCTACTCGTCAAACTCCTCCGAGTGGAACTCCTCTTCAGAACCGGAAACCAAAGTTTCAGTACGATTTGTACTGGCCACATTTTCCCATCCTAATATGCTTGTTATGTGAAAAGTGGATGCAACAGGATATACAAAATAGACCTATGCAGGCTGGGGTTTCCTATGCATAATAAGTATTTAGTTATAGTAGTAATTATCAGGTTTCCATCATCATACCACCATGTCCATCACCATACCCATAACCTTCACTATCTCATACACACACACTCATCCGCTCAGTCGACTAAGGCCAGCTCCCTCCCAGCCTTGTCTCAATGGCCCGCAGCCTCGCACCAGGCTCGTGGCCAACACTCTCATACCAGAGGGAGAAAAGAGAAGGACTCATCTCACTAATCAGTACCACAGACATCCAGGAAAGGTCCATAGCCAATGAGTTGGCATATGTATCGATCGATCAACCACACACTCTGCAGAGGTTTACTACGCCACAAGATGTGCCATCCTCGTTGGATATCGCCAACTAGGCTCATTTGGACCGCCCGGTCCAGCTTAGGGGTTGCCACTCTACCTTTCAGCCCTGGTACACCCCAAGTCTAGTTTGGGGTGGCTGAAACTATGAAGTCCTTGTTCCATCTCCCGAAGTGGGAGACAAGATATGTTCCCGCTCGCGAAGTGGGAGCCAAGTTCGTCTCGGAAGGGTGTGGGTCCCTGTGCCCGTACCTTCCTCACACTCTTTCGCCAAGCAGTAGTGGTAACTCCTACCTGGGGGTCTGGCCGTCCTGTCCCATTCCAGGCGAGTGGTCTCATAAGGCATCCTGTTTGTAGCTGAGTACCACGAACGGGTCCTAAGGGTGACCAAGCCAAAATGTCTTCTCGAGGGTTTCCATTTACCGTGCCACCATAGCACCTACACCTCGGGCTCCACCTCCTCGAGGCTCACACCCAGGCCACCTCATCCTATACCATCACATGCCCGCCACAGGCTTAAGTTACCCCTCAACGGTTATTCCACATTCCAGGTGCCCAGGTAGCACCACGGCATGACTTGCCCCATTGGCTCGTCTTATATTTCAGCTTGGTCGACTCAACCCTCACCACCATACTCACCCAAGACACACGCAGCACACTCCCCGGAATCATCAGTTATCATCATCCATCGTATTCCATCACACAATATTTCTAGGTTTAATAAGCATGGAAGAGTAATATCATATAAGCGCGGCGTGTGACTAATCTATCAGCAGGGTAAGCAGGGGATTGGTTGCGTCAAGGTATAGGCTCACAAGTAATCTTTTATGCAACCTAGCACAGTTTGTTTGCAGAAAGTAAAGTGCTTGCATGTCTAATAGGATTCTATGGAGTTGGATGGGTTGTGGCACCTTCGGTGTAGTCGTCCCCGTATTCCTCGCAGTACTCACGATCCTCGTTCTCCGGGTCCTCTGCTGAGTCTGAAATACAAACGATATATGTCACGTTAGCGACATATAAAACATAGCAAAAAGATATGATAAAATCCAAAAGATCCAAATACAATAAAAAATAACTCCATTGTATAGAGCTCGATTTTAGATGAATTTTGGTCCTGGTCTCGTATTTTTCTGAGCATGTATGAATTTATTATGAATTTCCAAAGAGTGCTCGAGGGGGTGCCTCTCGAGGGGTGCCTGAGGAGTGCTCGAGGGGTGCCTGAGGAGTGCTCTAGGGGTGCCTCTCGAGGGGTGCCTGAGGAGTGCTCAAGGGGGTGCCTCTCGAGGGGTGCCTGAGGAGTGCTCGAGGGGTGCCTCTCGAGGGGTGCCTGAGGAGTGCTCGAGGGGTGCCTGAGGGGTGCTCGAGGGGGTACCTCTCGAGGGGTGCCTCTCGAGGGGTGCCGCAGACTGAGTCGTCGAGGCATGCTTCGTTCGCTCGGAAGGGTTCCGTAATCGAGGGGTACCTCGAATGGGTCTGCACTCGAGGCCACGGAGAGGGCCGCGGCGCGAGTCCGCTGGGGCATGTGGTTTGGGCGTTGATTGCCTCTGATGCCTCAATTGGTAGGTCGTGCTACTCCACCAGTCCTTGGCTAGTCTCGTGGGGCTTCGGTGTGGAACTCGTGAGCTCCGATCATGGCTGGTCGTGGAGGCGGCGGCGGCTCGAGGTCGGCGGACGAAGCTGGCCAGGTTCTAGGCACCGTGGAGTCAAATTGAGGCCTCGGCTCGTTGATTCCGTGTTCAGGGCAGGCTATAAGTCTAACGCTAATGTTCCCGGTGCTTGGGAGAGGCTCGTTGCGCGATGGCGGCTCCGGCGAGGTCTCGGTCTTCGTGGCTAGGCGATCGAGACGCTCCTCTAGTCTTTCTATCTAGGTGGTTGGGCTTAGGGTGTCAAGGCGAAGTTCAGCGGCGATTCCTCGTCCAGCGATGCAACCGGAGTAGGCCGGCACTGGGTTGTCGAGGCGGCGCACCGTGGCAGCGCGGCAGCGGCATGATGGCTTAGACCATAGGCTCGGTGCTTACGCTCGGGTTCTATCAGAGCATTCCATGTGTGCGGCGCTACGACGAGTCTTCTGGCGAGATGGAGACCTCCTACGGCTACAAGCTTCGCCGGAACAGCGTCCTAGCTATGGCAACGCGGTTCATGGCGGCGGCGCAGTGTCCAGACTCGCCACATGTGTTCCATCCGTTTAGGTTTGGCTGGCCCCGTGTCCGTGCTGTGCTCGGTGTTCCTGAGCCGGTAGCGGCTCGGTCTACGCGCTCAGATGCAGAGCGCCATGACCAGAGGAGGGGCATGGGGGTTTAGAATGGCGGCGAGGTGAGCTCACTGTCGGTGTTGAGCAAGTTAGGGTAGCGGGGCAGTGATGATTCGACGCAGTGCAGGGTGTTCGCAGTGTCGTGCCGCTCCGCAGAGTTCTCCTTGCCTTGGCGGCTCCTGCTCCGGCTTCCTTCTTCTTCTCCGGCGTGCTCCGCGGCGGCGCAGTGCTCGGCTCTGCCTTGCCCCAGCCTCCTTGTCCCTCTTCTCACCGAATTGGCGGTGCTGGTGTGGCCACCGAGTGGCGGTGAAATGGTTGGGAAACCCTAGGGGGGGGGCTTGCGCTGGCTTTTATAGGCCGGGGTGTGATCATGGCCGCGGCGGACGGTGATCGGAGCATGACCTAGATCATGCGGCTGTGGGGGCTCTCAGGGGGCTTCTTGGGCGCCAAGATGATGCCGACACGGGGGCGACAGCGCCTGACATGGCATGGGCCAGGGGGTCACGCCCCTTGCGTGGGACTGTCGGGTGGTCGCGCGGCGTGGGGCGAGCGGCGAGGGGAGGAAGATGACTCTGTTCGCCTGAGGCTGACGGGTGGGGTTTCGAGGTGCCTGAGACTTTCCGTGAGCATCGAGGGGACGCTCGTCTCGAGCCGACCCAGGTCCAGGTGCGGGCGCGCGGGGGGGGGGGGGGGGGGGGGAGGGGGGGTCGACGTGTGCGCGGTTGGGCCGAGCAGGCTGGGCCTGTGATGCTGGTTTGCCTCCCCTTCTCTTTTTCTTTTTCTTTTTCTTATTTCAATTTGATTTTGAATTCTATCTTGAGTCCAAATTCAAATGGGTTTTAATTCCTGGTTTGTGCATTTAGGTCATGACTTGATAGGGCCTCTATAGGCTTTGCTTGTAGGTAGGGCCCACATACTTAGGTGGTGCCATAATGAGGTTTAATATTTATGTCAATAAATATTTAGTGTATTAGTGAGTTGATTAAACATACAAAGAACTTGAACAACAAATCATTCATGCACATTTGTAGTAAGCTAAACATGAAATTTAATGCTCATGACCTAATGTCTATGTGTTCCTATCATGTGTTGGCTATGGTTGGTGCCCTAGGTATGCACACTCATCACAAAATGTTTTCAAAAATTTTCTGGGTGAGATTTTTGAGTGTGGTGTTTCCCAGGTTGTTACAAGTACACCCACCCAGAGTACAATGGCTACTAGACCACGAAGGCTTTCATGAAGACCTGGAATGAGGAAGAGAAGACGTGGAAGGTTCGCACCATCGTCCACGCCATGAGCCCTACTCTCACCAGGGAGTTTGGCGTTGAGGATGCTGCTAGATAGGCCTGCTTTGCCTACTGTGAGAGGATGTTCCCGACTATCCAGGAGGACGACGACCGCTACTACACGCGTCGACGCACGGTGGAGTTCGGGTGTGTGGTTGCCAGGGTGCAGGAGGGAGAGAGTGTCAGGTTAGCAAAGACAGTGCCATTGGTGGTCTCTCTCAATAGAGCCTTAGACTGCTCCATGCTGGACCAGAGGGCTTTGTGGATCGAGACCGAGAGGATGCAGCTTTGGATCGACAACCTAGAGCGCCAGCTGCGACGTCGAGTTCAGGCATAGGACCCTCTTCCAGGGACTTCGGCGACAGATCCTGCTATCGTGGCTCCACGCAAGAGGCACCACCCGCGTTGCACTTGTTCCCGTATGATCATCGACCCAAAAGAGCTGTCATCCCGTGCTATCAGACGAGTAATAATGCGAGTTGTTGAGTCAGTTGAGTCGTGTCATCGAGTCTGTGAAAACATTAAGTTTAATAATGTGCTTACATGATTATCATCGTGGTTAATGTAATGATTTGGTTTTTTTGCCTGACTATGATGAGTGTGGGGCTTGTCCACATCCATCCCATACTTTTAATAAGTTGGGTTAATGTTATATAGTTGGGTTCCTTATCTTTTATCTCAGATCAGTTTTTTTCTCGAGCAGTCTACCTTTGATGTTTATATCTCTATCTCTGTCAGTTCAAAAGTTATGAAAGTTAAAAAAAAGGAAGCTCATGTGACATATGTATTACAGATGGTTGATACAAGGAGAACCTCCATGGGAGGAAACCCACCACCACCACCATCACCAATGTCCATTGAACAACTCCTAGCCATGCAGACATAACTCGTGCAGCAAATGGCAAACACCATCCAGAACGCCTAGAACAATCCGCCTCCACCTGTTCATCAAGTCCGTGATAAGCGGGGCGAATTCCTGAAGGGATGTCCGCCTACCTTTGACCATGCTCCAGACCCACTTCAAGCCGATGACTGGCTTCGGGCTGTGGAACGCCAGTTGGAGATAGCTCAATGCAATGATCATGAGAAGGTGTTATATGCAGCTGGACAACTCCAAGGAGCAGCTCTTGATTGGTGGGAATTTTTCGAACATGCTCACCCTAATGCCAACCAGATCACTTGGCAAGTGTTTCGGGATAGTTTCCGCTCGCATCATGTGCCTGCGGGAATGATGAGGCTGAAGAGGAAGGAATTTCTTGCTCTGAAGCAGGGAAGTAGGCCTGTCAGTGAGTACAGAGATAAATTCACTCAACTCTCTCGCTACGCACCTCATGACATAGAGGAAGACCTAGACAAGCAAGAATTGTTCATGGAAGGACTGAATGATGGCATACAGTACCAGTTGCTCTCACACAGCTTCGCTAACTTCCAATTGCTAGTAGATAAAGCTCTTGTGATCGAAGGGAAGAGGCGTGATATGGACGCCAAGAAGAGGAAGTTCCAGAGTCAGCAAGCCGGGAGTAGCAACCGCCCACGCTATACTTCAGGGTATGGCAACCAGCAGAGATTCCTGGGCCAGTCAGGTGCAGATAACCACACCTAGAATCGGCAGAGGACCTCACAGCAATCGCCACAGGGACAGTTCCATGCACAGACCCCTCATCAGGGACAGACTGGTGGAAATCCGGTGAAGAGTAACGCTCCTAGCACAACGTCCATGCCAACTAACAACAAATGCTTTGTCTATGGAGAGGCGGGACACCTATCATACCACTGCCCCAAGAAGACGAATCGGGATCAACAGGGACCACATGGTAACCAGAAAATGAACTCCTACACTCCAAGCAGGAAAGGACAACAAAACTATGTCCGAGGGAAGGTGAACCATGTGACCACGGAATCAGCGCAGGGATCACCAGATGTTGTGATCGGTACGTTCCCAGTCAACTCCCACTCTGCATCAGTTTTGTTCGATTCTGGAGCATCGCATTCTTTTATATCTGCACATTTTGTGAAGAGGCATACCTTACTCATGCATACCTTGGATAAGGCAATGCTCGTTAGTTCACTTGGAGGTGAAATGAGGGCAACCTTGCTCTGCCCAAGAGTTAAGATTAACATAAGGGGGGTAGATTTTGTAGCTGACCTTATGGTATTAAATACATATGGGATTGATGTCATATTGGGGATGAACTGGCTGACAGCACATGAGGCAGTAATCCATTGTGTCACTAGAACTATCCAGTTGAAAACCACAAAGGGAGAAAGAATTGAGTGTAAGGCAGTGTCACCTACTCTAGATGTATGCCAAGTCAACCAGATGAAGGGTACCACAACTGATGATATTCCGATAGTAAGGGAATTCCCGGATGTGTTTCCCGATGATTTACTAGGTATGCCACCTGAACGCGAAATTGAATTTATAATAGATCTTTTGCCTGGCAGTGCACCAATAGCAAAAAGACCCTATAGGATGGGAGTTAATGAGTTAGAAGAACTAAAGAAACAGATAAGAGAATTGCAGGATAAGGGTTATGTACGACCTAGTTCCTCACCTTAGGGAGCACTTGTTTTGTTTGTTAAAAAGAAAGATGGAATTCAAAGAATGTGCATTGATTATAGGTCACTTAATGAAGTAACCATAAAGAATAAATATCTGTTACCAAGGATTGATGACTTGTTCGACCAATTAAGAGAAGCATGTGTATTCTCTAAGATTGATCTCCGATCTAGGTACCATCAGTTGAGAATCCGAGCGTCAGGTATATCAAAGACTGCATTCACCACCCGCTATGGTCTGTATGAGTTTACAATGATGTCTTTTGGTTTGACCAACGCACCAGCTTACTTTATGTACTTAATGAACAATGTTTTCATGGAATACCTGGATAAGTTTGTAGTGGTGTTTATAGATGATATTCTAGTCTATTCAAAGAATGAGGAAGAGCATGAAGAACATTTGAGGTTAGTGTTGCAGAAACTCAGGGAAAACCAGCTATATGCTAAGTTGAGTAAGTGTGAATTCTGGGTGAAGGAAGTATCTTTCCTTGGGCATGTTATCTCTAATGGAGGAGTAGCCGTAGATCCAAAGAAAGTTCAAGATGTGTTGAGTTGGAATCCACCTAAGGATGTCAGTGAAATTTGGAGTTTTCTAGGTATGGCCGGATACTACCGAAGATTTATAGAAGGGTTTTCTAAACTTGCCAAACCAATGACTGCCTTGTTAGAAAAGAATGCAAAATTTGTCTGGACAGAGAAGTGTCAGGAAAATTTTGAGGAGTTGAAGAAGAGATTAACAACAACACCGGTTCTAGTTTTGCCAGATCTCACAAAAAGTTTCTCTATATATTGTGATGCATCAAGGCAAGGTCTAGGATGTGTACTCATGCAGGATGGCAGAGTTGTGGCTTACGCATCGAGACAGTTAAGAAAACATGAGCTAAACTATCCGACTCACGATCTAGAGTTGGTAGCAGTGGTGCACACATTAAAAATATGGAGACATTATCTGATAGGACATAAATGTGAAATCTACACCGACCAAAAGAGTTTAAAGTACATCTTCACACAATCTGATCTCAACTTGAGACAAAGAAGGTGGTTGGAACTAATCAATGATTATGACCTTTAAGTGCATTACCACCCTGGAAAGGCAAATGTGGTGGCAGATGCTCTTAGTCGAAGGAGTTATGCAAATATGGCATGTGTAACCCAATTTCCAAAAGAGTTGGCAGAGGAATTCGGTAAATTAAATCTATCAATAGTTGCTCATACAGTGGAATTGGAAGTGGAACCTATCCTTGAACAGGAGATACGCAAGGGTCAACTCAAAGATGAGGATATAATAGATATTGCAGAATGAATAGTGATTGGCAAGGCACCTGGTTTTAGACTGGATGATCAAGGAACTGTGTGGCATGGAAAAAGGATTTGTGTGCCTAATATCAAAACCATTAAGGACATGATTCTTAATGAGGCTCACAATTCGGCATATTTGATTCATCCAGGCAGCACAAAAATGTACTTAGATCTAAAAGAGAAATATTGGTGGTGTGGCATGAAATGAGATGTGGCAAAATATGTAGCGATCTGTGATACTTGCCAAAGAGTTAAGGTAGAACACCAGAGACTGGCAGGATTACTTCAACCCACGAAAATTCCAGAATGGAAATGGGAAGAGGTAGGAATGGATTTCATTGTGGGATTACCCCGTACTCAAAAGGGGTATGACTCCATATGGGTGATCGTGGATCGGTTAACTAAAGTTGCTCACTTCCTACCTGTGAAGACAACCTATTCAGGAGCCAAGTTAGCAGAGCTATATATGCAAAGAATTGTATGTTTGCATGGGGTTCCTTAGAAGATCATTTCTGATAGGGGAACATAATTCACATCACAGTTTTGGCAAAAATTACATGAGTCATTGGAGACCAAACTCAACTTTAGCTCTGCATATCACCCTCAGACCGACGCATAGACAAAAAGAACAAATTAGATTCTAGAGGACATGTTGCGAGCATGTGCACTCCAGTATGGTATCAGCTGGGATAAAAGTTTAGCATACGCAGAATTCTCTTATAATAATAGCTACCAGAAGAGTCTGAAAATGTCACCTTTTGAGGCATTGTATGGGAGACAGTGTCGAACCCTGTTGTTCTGGAATCAAACTGGTTAGAGTCAAGTCTTTGGACCAGAGGTGCTAAGGGAAGAAGAAAATCAAGTCCATATAATAAGACAAAATCTGAAGATAGCCCAATTGAGGCAGAAAAGTTATGCAGACAACAGAAGGAGGAACCTGGAATTTAATATCGGGGATTACGTGTACCTAAAGGTCTCACCCATGAGAGGAACCAAGAGGTTCCATGCTAAAGGAAAGTTGGCACCGAGATATGTGGGACCTTTCACACAGATTGAAGAGGAGAAGTAGCCTATCAGCTAGAATTACCTGAGAATCTTTTAGGGGTACATAATGTGATTCACGTATCTCAACTCAAGAAGTGTTTGCGAGTACCTAAGGAACAGTTGCCCATAGAGGAGTTGGATATCAAAGAAGATCTCACCTATACAGAATATCCTATACGAATCTTCGACATTGCAGAAAGAATTACTCGAAGTAAGATTATCAGAATGTGTAAGGTTCAATGGAATAGACATTCTGAGGATGAGGCCACTTGGGAAAGAGAAGAGGATTTAAGATCAGAGTATCCTCAACTTTTCAGTCTTCCGAATCTCGAGGGCGAGATTCATCCTAAGGGGGTAGGTTTGTGACACCCTAAAAATCACTTTTGGAAAATAGAGGTTAATTTGACTTTATTTATTTAATTTCCATGAAATACAAAGGCCAAATAATAATTTTTAGGGAATTATTAAAACAAGTTTGGGCTTAGAAACATTTTTGTTGCATTCATGCTGGTGCATAATATTTTGTTTGAGTGTAGGAATAGAGATGGGTGGTTTGAATTCAAACTTTGTTTAAATTTGAACAAGTTTTCAAATCAGAAATAAAGAAAAGGTTTTTCTTTTTCTTTTCCCTCCCCTCACCCCTTTTGGCCCAACCAGCGAAGCAGCCCGGCCCGCTCTCTCTCCCTCCCCCTCCCCTCTCCTGCGCTTGCACCGGCCCCGCTCGGCCCACGCCCGCGCCCCTCCTCTCCTCCTCCCCACTCGCGCCGGCCCAGCGCCGCGGCCCAGCTCGCGTTCGCACCCGCGCTCGCGCGCGCCCGCTCCTGCGGACGAGCCGGCCCGCCTGCTAGCCGCGCCCGCCCCGCCTACCAGCCGGCCTCACCCATCAGTGACCCTCACCCCTTCCCCTACCTCCCGCCAGCGCAGCGCGCCGCCGCCGCCCTCTCCCCTCCTGTAACCGCCACGGTAGTGGCCTTAATGGCCACTTTGCCACCACTAGGGCTCGGTGGAGCACCCACCGGCCACCACCACCCCCTCCCTAGCCCTATAAAGCCAGGGCCAAGCCTCGGGCTTTTCCCCTCGCTCTTCCCGTTTGCTCCGACCGCCGCCGCCGCCGGCAAGCCTCTCCGGCCTTCGCTGCTCGTCTCCGAGCACCCCCAGGTGACGCCGCGTCCGCGCCGAGCACCCTCGTGCCCTCCCTCTCTTGTTTCCGCCTAGAACCATCCTCACCGGAGTTTTCTCTCTCTGCAGATCTCCGCCGCCGTTGACCTCGCCGTGGTGAGCACCCCCGCCGGTGCTGAGCCCTCTGTCGAACTCGTCGTCGTCCCCGCTCTCTTCTGATGTCCCCCGTGTCGCGAGCCGAGGCCGGGAGCGCCGTCCGGCGTGCTCCAGAGCTGCGGCCATGGAGCGCTGCCGCATCGGCCGGCCGCTCCGGTGAGCCCGACCCCGCCTGAGCCCCTTGCGCCGTCCATCTGGCCACGGACGGCCAGGATTAGAACATACCCCGAAGGGGTATGCACTGGGTTCATAGACCCGTGGACCGGAGCCCTGAGCACGGTCCACCGGCCATCTGGTGGACCTACCCAACCCCGCCACGCCGCGTGGCGCCCTATCGACGCCAGCCCCGCAGCCGCTGCCGCTTTTGCAGAAAAGCCCCCGCACTTTATAGAAATCAACCCGCGATCCAATGCAGTTCAAAATAATTTGTTTTAGGTCCCGTTTTCTTGTAGTTTAACCCCCGAGCTCTCTGGTATTAGAACCCGCAGTCCAGAGCCACATTTTAAGCCTGCTAGCCCCTGTATTTTTGGTTTAATTGCGTATAGGTCCTCGGTTTTAGCTGTAGGCCCTTAGAAAATGTTTTATAAAGGCAGAAATGCCCTTGAAAATGGTTTTCTTCATAACTTTCTCATTTTAGGTCTGATTAGAGTGATCTTTATGTTCATGTGATCGTATCGACGAGTAGAATAGCTTTACGCATGTTTCTCTACCTATTTTTATTGCTTGGTGTACTATTCTAATAGAAATACATTTTTCTTGCATGTAATGATTGATTGGATGCTGTGATTGGTGATAATCTCCCGTATAGACGGTGAAGTGTTCGAGGAGCAAGAGTTTGAAGGGCAGTATCAGGACCAAGCTTGTGACCAAGGCAAGTATAACTTATGGAATCCTTGTTACCTATTAAATGCTCAATTAATATTCATTATGCATGTGTCTTAATTATGATGAACCATAGGATATAACTAGATCACTTGACCTGTGTACCTTGAACCTATGGGTGGGCTTGCATGCTAAATGAATAGTTTGCTATGTGCTACAACTGCTAATTTATTAATCTTGACTAAAGATTTATGGAACAATGTTAAAAGAGGCTTTTTACCACAATAGGGTACTGGAGCATGCTTTTCGCTCAGTAACCCTCACCAAGGACTATCTTTTAAAGCGGCCATAGGAGATCCCGTGCAGCCTTGGGAATCATATGGCTCTGATCTTAGTCGTATAACTAGAGTTTCTCTAGCTTGTAGTAGTTACCGAAAGACGCTAGAGGGGGGACTAGGTTACAGAATGGCTTCCTTGCCTGTCAAGATGTGTACTGGTCGACTGTCAGGTGTGCCATCTTGAAGGGGGCCTCCATTCGCCTAGACGTCGAAGCCTCACGGCTACTACTTGTTAGTGTAGCTAGTGAAAGGCTACATAGTGAAACCCTGCAGTACTTCCATAGAGGAGGTAGTGTGGGCTTTGCAAACACCGGCACATGGGAATCACGACCTAAGGTGAAAGTGTACAACCTCTGCAGAGTGTAAACCTGATATATCAGCCGTGCTCACGGATACGAGCGCCTCAGATCCTTTTTAAGCAGTCCATTGTGGGGTATGTTGGTGGTTGGTTGGTTACCTCTTTTAGTCATGATGGAACAACAACTTTATTAAGGGCTATTGGGATCCTACATCTAGAAATGTAAGTTTAACATAAAATATGAACAACTTAAAATGCTAACCGCAGTTAACCGTGTCAAGCCTTTGAGCCTTGCATCCTCATAATTATACTTGCTGAGCATGGTGAGCTGACGCTTGTCGTTGGTTCACTAAAAATCCTGGATGGGTACCAGATGGAGGACCTTATGAGGAATACCCTGAAGACGTACCAGACTACTGAGGAAGGCGAGCCACCAGTCGGTGTCCCCGTGGGACGACTTTCTACATATCTGTTGTATTACTAGGCTGTTGGCCTTGATGTGACAAACTTCATGTGATGTAATAAGTTTAATAATGTTGTTCGTGCTGTAATGATATACATTTTGTGAGTATATGTGGTTTGGGACCTCTTGGGCTCACATATGCTTTACCTCGGTTTTATTTATAAATTCGGGTGTTACACACTTACACTAGCAAATGAGTAAAAGTAAAGCGCTAGCATTTCTACTTTGCAAATTCCTAATAGGATTCTCTAGAGTAAGGTGCTGCCATGACACCTACGATGTCGAGGAAGTAGTGGCAAGCGTCTCCGGAAGCCGAGGTCGTCCACCATCGGGTTCCATCACCTCTGGTAGCGTCGTCGAATCCATCCGATCTCGAGTCACCGCTACTCAAGAAAAATGCCACGAACGGCCACTAATAAGAAGCAATAAAACTATGACAAAAACTAACACAAAAGGACACAAGAAATGCACCAGGAGGTAGATTAGGATTTTAGAAAAATTATGAAATTAGTTTCATAATTTTTGGAGCAAGGATGAATTTTTGACGAATTATTGAAGGTGGAGAGGCTTTAAAAAACAGAAAAAGGAAAAAGTGGCAGGGTTACAGTGGGCTTCATTTGTGTTGCTGGTGGGCTGGCCTGTAGGGCCTTCACGTCCAACAGCCGGATCAGGAGAGGGTGATGGTGCCCCGCAGGTGCTCGGCGGAATGCCCGAAGACGATGGACATAGGGTGCGCTGCAGGAGTAGTCCGAGCTTGTCGGATAGTGGCATGACGAGGTCGCAGTGGTGGCGACCTGCCGTGGGCGTGCACGTACGACAAGGCAGTGTGGATGCGGCGGCCGATGTAAGCTACGTGGCCGCGACATGCCTGTGTGTGCTAGTGCGGAACAAGGTCACGAGTCCACAATGGGCGTGAGCGCGCCGGCGTGCTCGCGGGGAGTGCGGTGTTCCTACGAGAACGTGTTTCTACAGGAGGGCCGGGAAGCGGCTCGAAGGCCGGACAGACAAGGGACAAACCATAACGAGGAAAAGTGGGGGCTTTGGGTCGAACGGCTTACCAGAGGCTCGGCGCTAGGCGTTCGCGTGGTGCAGGAGAACGCTCGGCGCTAGGCACAACGGTGGGCTCATCGGGGCAGAACGTGTGGTGTCGGCCGGACAACGCCGTGTTGTCGTCATGCACGTGGCGAGGCTGCCGCGCACGAGGGCCGCGATGTCGCTGTGAAGACCAAGCAGGCGGTCTACTTCTTTGTGGCTTGCTCGACAGCAACGACCTGGCAAAGGGAGCGGGGCCTCTGTCACACGGAACGCGGAATGGTGCCGCGTTCCCCCATTCCCGGAACTTTCGTTCCGGAACGCGGAACGGGGACATCGCGGAACAGTCATAGGAACGTGCTTGGGTCGGCGTACCAAAAGGAGAGAAGGGAACGGCGGTGCGGCGCGGCGTCCCCACGCCGGACGGCGGCACGACGCGGCCTCTCCACGACGAACGTCGGCGGCGAGGCCCCTCCACATAGGACGGTGGCGACGGCCCTGGGATCGAGCGGCATGGCCTCTCCACGACAAAGGTGGCGGCGGCGGCGCTGGGTCGAGTGCCGACGGGAGATCTCCGCCGGCGGCGCTGCGAGCGAATGAGCGATGTTGA
Source organism: Coix lacryma-jobi var. lacryma-jobi (assembly GCA_009763385.1). Lineage (NCBI taxonomy): Eukaryota > Viridiplantae > Streptophyta > Magnoliopsida > Poales > Poaceae > Coix > Coix lacryma-jobi. The sequence goes on along the minus strand of CM019831.1, from coordinate 118,216,051 downwards.
GCCTTCGACTAATGGGAGTTGGAGCGAGGGGAAGCGAGGCACCCCTAACGTGAATGGGCCTGCAGCCCAGTGTGCCTTGGAGTCAGTTGTTGGAGCCAGGAAGCGAACGAGGCACTCCTCACGTGAATGGTGAATGTGCCTGCAGCCCAGTGTGAAATAGTGTAGCATAAATAAAAGTTCTAAAAATCAGAGAAAATGGCAAAGAAAAGGTGAAAATGACAAACAATAAGATTCAAATTATATATGTCGACTTAAATGTACTGTGATTATGATTCTTGTTCCATACTTACGTTTCGGGTACATCGTCCCAATTATATATGGATCATGATCCCATCCTCGAACCAAACGTCCTGAAGAGGTATACCCCCTTACGAACCGGGAACTTAAAATTGTCGATGCACGTATCACCTACCACGTTCCTTTTACCTACGTACCGGAAACTTTTGTGACTGTGAGCGGGGCTGCGGACGCCACAACAGTCCGTCGGTTCGGTCAGGCAAACAGGCACCGGAGAAAAAGAAAACGAGTGCTCGGGGTGAAAGGGTAGACCTTTGGGAGCAACCATGGTGAGGGCGACGTTAGCGGACCTCCCGATGCAGATGACTAGTTGACTACAAGCGGGGGAACGCGGTCCAGGCAGGGATGCCGTGAGTGCTGTCAATAGGGGCCGCAGGCGTCGTCGTGGCCGATCTGGTGGAGCGCCTAGGCTCCGAGTCGACGTCGTGAGGTGGAACGGCCTGGTGCTGAGGCGAGCTCGGCACCGGCCGGCAGCTCACGACGCGGCGTCGCGGACGGCGTCTTGTGGCGCAGTGAGGGGAACAACGGGGCTCGGCGAGGCGACGGCGTGCCTTGGCGGAGACGAACGACGCAGCTGCTGTCGGGGTGCAGTTGGAGCGCCGCGGTGATGCCGTGGCCGAGCGGACTCCGTGGTGGCGGCGAGGTGGTCGAGGGAGCTCGCCGCACGTACGTGCTGGACTCCAGCAGCTGGAGGTTCGCCGTGGTGGTGCCGCTGCTGCGTCGAGGCGAGGCCGTGGCGCCTCGGCAGCGTTCGTCGCGGTCGGCGGACTCCGGGAGAATGCAACCGCGCGGGTGGTGGACGAGGCGACGGCGAGGCACCTCGTTCGCACGCGGTCGGTGCTGGCTCCACGGACGGAAGCGAGCAAGCAGGAACGAGAGAGGGAGGAGGCTGTGGCGGCTGGGAGGATGGAGTTAGTGGAGGGGTGGCGGCCGATGGTGTTCTTATAGCGCTGGGAGCTAGGGCTTGCAAGGGTAGGGGCCTGGTTCGAACGGCGGCGATCGTCGACGTCCGTGCCGTGGTGCACGTGGCGAGCATCCGTCCTCCTGGCTCGGGAAAGTTCCAAAAGGGGGAGCGGGTCGCGAACTCGCAGCGCTGGTCCACGCGGTCAAGATGATGCGCAGGCGGCGTCCTCGCTCGCGGTCATGCGAGAGGCATCCGAGGACGGGCGTCGGACGGAAAGCAGGGCCGCGGCTGCTTCTCTGCTTGGACGGAAAGAAGAGAGAGCGGGTCGTCGTGAGGAGGAAGATGACGGCGCTGGGACGGAAAGCTACGAGAGAGAAACGGAGGGGCACCGAGCGCGCTCGCGAGGAGCGATTTCCCGTCTGGTCTCCTGGCTGGCATGCGGGACCTGCACACAGGGGCATGCAGGCGCGAGGAACGGTGGCAGCTTCTGCGTGCGTGTGCAGGGAGCGGACGGTGGCTTTGCTGGGCTCGTGCCGTGCACGTGAGAGCAAGGGAGGGGGAGAAGGCACTGGGCCTTGGTTGCTGGTGCTCGGTTGGGCCAACGGGATGTAGAGAGGGAAGACAGGGGAGGTCAGGAAGAGACGGGCTGGGCTAGACGGAAACGCTGGTTCAGGTCTAAATACGTGAGTCTCGTACTAGGCAACAGCAGGCACAGGAGCATATGCATGAGCTGATGAATGCTGTTGGCCTGCCTAGCTAGGCTTAGAGTTGCCGGTTTTGTCCAAGTCCTCATGTATATATACGTAAGAAGGTGTGGGCCCAAGGTACAAAAGCATACAACTCAGGGTACCACTAGCACATGAATGATTAGCAGATGGAGACACGAAGGAGAGGATCTGTTGAGTAAGAGATAGAAGGAGAAGGGATTTCCTATTTTTTTTCTTGGGATTTGAGAAAGGGCTACCTCCAGGCACAACAACGCAAGAAGCAAATCACACGTGCATTTACACTAGATGTGGTGCACCAAATTATTGTAAATTCAATTTGAAGGGGACGAGAGAGATTAGGGTTTAGGTTTTAGAAATAATAAATCATGTGAGGATTGTATGTTGAATTCGGACGCGAGTCGAATTCAACCAAGATTTTAATTTATCTCCAAAAATATTTTATGTAGAAAAAACACCTCTTCTCATGTTGTTGACTTGGCCAGAGTCAACATCACGACAAGTGGTTTGTTGCAAAAAGTTTTTAAGTTTGAATTTTGAATTTAGGGCGAAAAGGGAAAATATTTTTACTTAAGTTTGACCTACAATTACATGCAACACATATTCAAGCGAAAATTATAAAAAGTTGGGATTTTTCTAGTACACAGAATTTCGGAATGTTACACTTTGGAAGTCCAGGGGAGCCACGCCTAGGGAAAAGACATCCCGAGATGGATTTTAATGGATCTATGAAACCACGTTGTTTCCCTCCCCTAATCCCTTTTCCATTTGGTTGTTCCCTCCCCTATGGCTTCAGTTCCCTCTGCATTGCTGCCTGGTGTTGCTCGGAGCCTCGGGCTCTGCCGTCGAGCGGCGGCTAGTGCTTGCAGATTTTTTTACAACAATGCTTCCAAAATTGTTGAAAAACGGATAAAAACTCAGGAAAAAATATCAAAAAATCAGAAAAATAATAAACATTACATTAATCATTAAATCAGAAAAAATTACAAGTAAACACAAGTTCCTACAACTCAAGTAAATTTGTCTCAAGAATTGAATTCCAGAATCTCCAGAACCAAGCTACAGAGCAGTAGACAAGGTCATATCCTGATGGCAGATTGTAATTGTTTTACAATTATAATTTCAGCATCTGTCCTAAATGACAGCACTTAATAATAGAATAGATGTCTTAAATGGCAGCACTAAATAATACAACATGTTCCTCACTTTAAGACCCTAGCTAGATAGTACACTCTACTAGTAAATAGTAATAGCCACTATTACATCAAATCATTCATGGATTATCAACTGAAACAAATAACTTTGGTTGTATTTGATACATAACTTGAGATGAACTAATATTTCTGCAACAAGTATGTTCACAAGTACGTTCACTGGGATATCTGTAGTTAAGATGAAGAAAGCATCAAGTTAGTTTCAGTATACAAGGTCAGATGCTCATTTCTTGCAGGAAGAGATGACATGTGTTCTGGCATCTTTCATCATAGAGACATGACATGACAGCAGGGACAATAATAAAGAAAAGTTCGTTGTCCAATTCTTCCTCATCTAACATGAGCTGCCTAACATCCTCCTCCTAAGAACCCATTATCAGGGATAATATTATTAACTAGGATATAATATAACTAAAAACAAGAATTATAACCAATGTGCCAAACATAAAAGAAGAGTTCTCTGAACTGCAATACATAAAAGAAGAGTTCTATGAACTGCCAAGCATAAAAGGAGTTCTTTGAACTGCAAATTTTCAAGTAGACCAAAACGAGATTTGCAAGCACCTAATACTCCGTCAACTCCTAACTTCCTAAGGTTCAGGATCTAGGTAGATCTTACTCCAGTTCATTAATTGGGGCAAATATGTAAGGTCTTGGCTAGGTTAGTCCAAATCAGTAAGTATAACCAGTGGTCCTCCAAATATTCTACAAGCAAGTAAAATTAAAGCGTTCTAAATATGTAAGGAGGCGCCTCCAGTAGTGATAGGGATGCAAGGGCCGGGTCCGTACGTGCTAGCTAGGTCCAATAAACTGGCAGCCACTAGCTAGCTAGCGTTCTCCACCGTTAGATGCCGACCCTAAGTATTTTATGCTTGTTTCTTAAATCCTTCTTGTACCTTCTTATGCTTGTTGACGTTGGATTAGTTAGCTAATCAACTCATTTTTATATTTGTTGAAGTTGGAATTGATCCAAATCACACACCAGCAGGGCTAGCACACCCGAAGAGGTTGTAAATCAACCTAGAAACAGCAAGGAACTCGAACAAACCGACGAAACCGATCTAGAGACCGGTTAGGCTGATTTAGGGCTTGATCCCTTGTGTTGATAACTCCCGAACTTCTCCCGGGAAGACCCGTCGGGGAGGAGCACGTGGAGGTTGCTCTAGGACGAGCAAGGCCGCCTAGAACGTCGCCGAATCTCGCCGGGAGATGCGACGAACAGCAGAATAGAGAGAGGAGAGGGTAAAGGGTTGAGTAGATTTGTTTTTGATCGATTGGATAGATGGGATCTCAATCGGCCGTGATCCTCTCATATATATAGAGGGGGTGGTCTTATCCCAGTAGGAAATAACTCCAAAACATGGTCTCCAAGTTTCCCACGTCAAAAACATACCAAAAACCGATTTGGAAACCAAACCGGTTCGGACTCAGGCGAAAACCGACTTAGTCGGCTCAAGATCCGGCTAAGCCGGTTTGCTCGGGCTCGGCCTGATCAACCCCGCCGGCTGGAGGGCGAACCCGGCAAAGCCGGCTCCAGACCCGGCTAAGCCGGGTGAACCGACTAGGTCGGATCCCGGACCTGGCTTAGCCGGTTTTCAATTCAGGCCGCAGGAACCGACCAGGTCGGGTCCCTAACCCGGCTTAGCCGGTTTCCTCGATTCAGGCAGCACATCATCGCTTCTTCATGATTTCTTGACATTTTGTTGTTCCTTTTGGCCACCAACACATATATCATGCATACAACTTGTTGGAGATGCCAGAAATTCACCTAAAGACTTTTTTGAGTGTCAACATATGCCTCCCTATTTTTAGGTGAATTTGATATGAACCTGAAAACAAAATTCAAAACCAAACAGCAACGATACCCATCTCATCGGCTGTCCAACAACTAAGGGCGATGTATACATCGACCATTTTTGTTCTAAGGGCGATACATGTATCGGCCATTGTTTGGAGAGCACTTAGGCTTCTTGCCAAACACTTGGAAAGTACTTTTTCAAATACCTCCCGTTTATTGCTCTTGAGAGACCTTCACCTTGCAGTGTCTCTAGCATATATGCATTACCGAATATTACTTTGATCACTTTATAAAGACCTTCCCAGCTTGGTGACCACTTGCCAAACTTATTGCTCTTTGATCCAAGTGGAAGTATAGTTTTCCATACTAACTCTCCCACTTGGAATGATTTGCTTTTTACTTTCTTATTGTAGGCTTTGGCAACCCGGGCCTTGTCTTTCTCCATCTCCTTGAGAGCTCTTAATCTTTTATTGGTCACTTCGTCGACGTTGTCCATCATTGCATCATGATACATAACAGCGGATAAGTCATTTTGCTTAGCAAGTCTATATGCATCTAAATTCACCTCGACAGGTAACACGACTTCTTGACCATATACTAACTCAAAAGGAGTAACCTTTGTAGCACCATGCCTTGATATATGACGCGCCCATAGAGCTTCAGACAAGACTTCGTGCCACCTCCTTGGGTTATCCTCGACCTTCTTCTTGATGAGCTTGATCAAAGTCTTATTACTAGACTCAGCTTGGCCATTAGCTTGAGCATAGTATGGAGATGAGTTGAGCATCTTTATCTTATATAATTCGGCAAAATCTCGAACCTCTTTAGATATAAAGAATGTCCCTTGATCTGTAGTTAATGTTTGAGGGATGCCGAATCTATGTATAATATGCTCCGTGATGAACTCAATTACCTCCTTGTGTGTCATATTCTTCAAAGGTACCGCTTCGGTCCATTTAGTGAAGTAATCTGTAGCAACCAAGACGAAATGATGTCCCTTTGAAGATGGGGGATGAATTTGGCCAATGAAATCTAGCCCCCAACCATGGAAAGGCCACGGTTTGATGATAGGATGAAGCATAGCAACAGGCGCAAACTGCACATTCCCAAACCGTTGACATTCTTCACAACCCTTATAGTAACAAAAACAATCGGCCATCATAGTAGGCCAATAAAAATCGGCTCTACGCAACAACCACTTCATCTTCGGGGCCGATTGATGTGTACCACAAATACCTTCATGGACTTCTCCCATAGCCACCCTTGCTTGATCAGATCCCAAGAACTTAAGCAACAAATCTTCGGTGGTCCTTTGATAGAGCTCATTGTTATGCAGCACATATTTAAATGCACTCCGCCGAATACTTTTATCAGATTTAGCACTTGGATCACGAAAATATTTCAATAAGGGAGCCCTCCAATCTTCCAAATCGGCCTCACTTTCATTAGAAATCAATTCGGGCCGATTTTGGAGTTCCACAGACGAATCAGCTGGGCTGGCCACACGGGACCCGACTAAGCCGACTGGGACATCCGGCTTAGTCGGCTGACCTGCCGACCCGACCTGGTCGACTGGACAAGCCGACTGAGTCAGTTCTTCAGAATCTGCACACAAAAATTTCAAATTCCGATGCATCGGCTTTTCTTTTATATGAAAATTATGCCTACCGACGTCATAGCCAGATGCCCGTTGAGCTAACATGTTGGCTTTATGATTTTCATGCCTTGGGATATACCGAATTTGGAATTCAGTAAAATGAGTAATAATGTCAAGGCACATATCAAGATAAGCATTTAGTGATCCTTCTAAACATTGAAATTCACCAGCAACTTGTTGTACCACCAGTAAGGAATCACCGTAAGCTTCAACATGTTTTACTTCCATGGAATACAATATTTCCAAGCCGAATAAAAGAGCTTCATATTCGGCTTGATTATTGGTGCAAAAGTAATTTAATCGGCTTGGCATCTCAAATTCAGCACCATTAGGAGAAATAATGACTATGCCAACACCTTGGCCTTCTTTACAAGCTGATCCATCGAAATAAAGTTTCCATGGTGTAAAAGTAAGGTAATTAATCTCATCTTTTAGATCAATACCATGCTCAACAATAAAATTAGCAAGAACTTGACCTTTTAATGCTCTCAATGGCTCATAAGTCAAGTCATATTCAATTAATGCATATGCCCATTTGCCTATCCTTCCGCTTAGGATTGGCCGATATAACATGTGCTTAATCACATCAGCCTGGCATGCGACAACACATGTACTAGATAGCAAATAATGTCTCATTTTAGCACAAGCATGATACAGTGACAAGCATAATTTTTCAATATGGGCATACCTTGTCTCAGGATCAAGAAGACGACGACCGATATAAGCGATCACATATTCTTTACCTTCATCTTTTTGAGTCAAAACAGCCCGATGACTTTCTCTTCGGCAGCAATATATAATTTGAAAGGAACTCCCATTCTAGGTGCACGAAGAATTGGTGGCGTTGACAAATATTCCTTTATCTTCTCAAATGCCTCTTGTTGCTTTGCCCCCCAAGTGAATTCAGATTCATCATTCAACTTTAATATGGGAGTGAAAGGAATAATCTTCCCGGACAAGTTTGCTATAAACCTCCTCAAATAGTTCACCTTTGCTAAGAACTTTTGCAAGTCTTTCTTACATGTAGGCGCCTGAACTTTCTTGATCTTCTCTATCCTCTTAGGATCAATCTCTATGCCTTTATCATGAATAATGAAGCCTAAGAACTTCCCAGCCGATACACCAAAAGCACATTTCAGTGGATTCATCTTTAATCCATAGCGGCGCATCCTCTCAAAAGCAAGACGCAAATCGGCCAAATGAGATACATGAGCGGCCGATTTGATCACAATATCATCAATATATACTTCCATGATCACACCAATCAAATCATGAAAGATCAAATTCATAGCACGCTGATAAGTAGCACCTTCATTCTTCAGTCCAAATCTCATCACAACCCACTCAAAGAGACCAACAAACCCAGGACAAATGAAGGTCGTTTTAGACATATCCTCTTTGGCCATAAAGATCTATTTATAACCAGCGTTGCCATCAAGAAAGCTAACAACCCGGTGTCCTGAAGCCTCATTAATAAGCATATTGGCTATAGGCATGGGATACTCATCTTTTGGAGTGGCTCTATTCAAATCTCTAAAGTCAATGCAGACCCTGATCTTCCCAGTGTCCTTTTTCTCAACAGGCACAATATTAGAGACCCACTCTGCATACCTGCATGGCTGAATAAACCCCGCTTGCAACAACCGATTAATCTCCTCTTTAACCCGGTCGTATATTGTAGAGTTAAAGCGGCGAGGATGCTGTTTGAAAGGTCTGAACCCAGGTTTGATGGGGAGCCGATGCTCAACAAGCTCTCGGCTCAATCCAGGCATCTCTGTATAATTCCACGCAAAGCAATCGACAAACTCTTTCAAAAGCGTGATTAACTCAATTTTATAATCGGCTTTCAAGTTTTGGTTTATAAACGTCGGCCTAGGCACAGAACCATCCCCAATATCAACTTGTTCTAAAGGGTCGACCGATGTGAAACCTTGGCCCAACTTATTGAGCTCATCAAAGTCATCAATAGCCTCACAGGCATCGGTCTTAAAAGTCCGATACTATTCAACACGATGTTTTAACCATTCAATATTAGTATCCATTGTAACACCCCAGGTGTTTGACGCCAGACGATGCATTCAGTTTAAACACAGACATGGTCTGTCAGGTGATGATCTAGAGATATTTTCTAGTAATGTGAACGGCGACAGAAGTGTTGGGATGAATCCCGGAGATAGAGCCACAGTTTGAATAATTCCGGAAATAATTAATAGCGCGAGTCAATAATAATTGCCCAATTTTGGAATATTCAAGATTACTGCTAAACATGACTTTTTCATGTTCCCTGCTTCAGTTCCTATCTATAGTGACTGGTAGAAAAGTTTCGCGAAATTTGGAATCAATAAGTCACATGAAATGACGAGTCACAACTTTGCCTTGAATCATGAATTAATTGAAGAAGATCAGTGAAGTTCAACCAAGTCTAGTAATTATGCCTGATCAACTCTATATGGACTCACCAGCAAAAGTTATGAAAGTTTTGTGTTGAGCAGACGACCGGAAAATATTCCGACCGACGAGACACCGTAATCTGGATCCTACCGGGTGACCGCTTGGACCAGAGTTGAACGGTATTTTCGGGTCTTCGCATGTCAGTGTGCCTTAAACGAAAGTTGTAGTAGAGATCGAAAGGAACAAATTTCGTTTTATGGCCAAGACCTGAATCAATGCAGAAAATGGTGAAAACGAGCTCGCAAGATGAGAAACAACGCAGTTTTCAGGTTCCGAAAATCAGTTTAGTCTGTACTGCAAAATTTGAAATTTCGGTCACCGCGATGCTGCCATCGACGATTGTTACCGGGCTAACCGTTGGTAATTTGACCGAGTGCCTTTAACGAAAGTCGGAGTACTCGGTGAGACGGCGACAGCAAAATTAGTTTCATCGAAATCGGAGTCCGTCTGAGTAGTGTTCGCAATTTTGAAATATGACCGAAAGTTTCCGGAAACAGACGAGATTAGGGAAAATTTTCACAGGCTTCTCCTTGTGGCCGACCAGTTCAGGCCACGTGGCCTCCCTCCCTGGCCACGCGCCCTCCCCTCGCCTGCCGCGCCCTCTCTCCCCATTGGTCAAAAGGGACGGCCTCCTTGCCTTTCCCGGCAAGAAATCAGGCGCTTCTTTCCCCTCGTGCAAGAACAGTCGAGCTTCTTTCCCCTCATGCAAGAAACAGCGAGCTTAGCTCCTTTCCCCTTGCACAAGAAGAGCCGAACGCTTCTTTCCCCTCACGCAAGAAACACCGAGCCCGACTCCTTTTCTCTCTCCCTCAGTCTCTTTTTCCCCTGCGCTTTCTCTCCCTCTCCTCTCATGTCCGACCAGAGCAGCAGCAACAGGGCGACGCCTTTTCCTTCTTCCTCCTGCTCGCAGAAACCAGTAGTCCTTCCTCTCCTGGTCGTCCAGCAGGGAGGCAAGCACCAACAGCCCCTCCATGGCGCCCCTCCCTCTCTTCCTTCGGCCTCTCTTCCCCTCTCCATGGCTGAGTTGTTGGAGAGTAGCAGGGAGCAGCAGATCGGCAGCAGCAGCAAGCAACCAGCAGCGACCAGCCCTGGGCCCAAACCCTAGCCATGGCGACCAGCAGGCAAGCAGCAGGTAGCGGCCTCTGCGACGAGCAGTCCCTCCGAAGGTCGACCTCTTTCTTTTTCCCCCTCTCTGTTCTTTGTCTTTTTGATGAAGATGGTATATGAATGTTGTGTGTGAATGATTGTATATATTGTGTACTCATGTTCTTGGTGGTTAAGAATGTTCAAATGATTTGTTTGTGTGCTCTCATGTTAATCAAATAGTTGATAAAGTGATGTATTGCTTTTCTGGAATTTGCTGCAGGAGCATGTTCTGTTCACGTGTTAATTTCGTGATTGAAATCTTATTTGCTGTAGGTTTGGTCAATACAAAAGTTGTAGAGGATTGCATGATATAGCTGCTGTTAAAATTTCGTGATTTTTGGCCTAGTAGTTTAGGAGATACAAAGGTTTAAAGTTGGGTTCAGGAATAGTTGCTCTCTGTGATGCCTAGATCAGATTCTGCATGTATGCATGTTTGACCCTTTTTATTTATGAATCATGTTGTGGTGATTAAAGATGAAAGGAAGAATATTTCATAAGATTTCCAAAATGTCTTGTTGCATGTCTATTGGAGTTATGTAGCTCTAGTTACGATTTAATTACTCAGCTGTTGATTGTATGTCTAGCTATGCTGAAATTGCTGCATGCACAGTTTCTGTAGAAGTGATTAGTGCGTGAAGAAAATGATGTTTTCTATGAAAGTGTTGTATATGAAAGTTGTAGATAAAGTCTTAATCTTGCTTGTCACCAAATTTCATGGCCATAGTCTTAATATTTTAAGAGATATGGCTGCTGCAAATTGAATGTCAAGATTTGCCCACATTCTGTCCAGATCTGAATGGTTGGCTTGTTACACCTATTTATGTTATGATTCATGCTTAGGTGTTTATAGAAGAGTTGTATTACTTTTCATAAGCTTTCTAAATTGTCTTAGATCATGTTCTTTGGAGTTCTATAACTTGAGTTATAGCTGTTTTAGTGTAGATGGGTAAATCTGTCCAAGTCTGGACAGTGGTGCCTAACTATACTAATTAGACCTTGTTAATTTGTGGATCATCTTAAGCTGATTATAGATGATTTGTATACAACTTAATAACCTTTCTAAAAAGTATAGGGGCAAGTTCCCAGGTGCTATAGATCTTTAGTTATGGTTGTTTTAAGTTGCTGTTGTCGATGTGTGGCTAGTTCTGTCCAAGTGTGGACAAAGCTGCACTAACCATGCTGTTTGACTTTGTTAATGATTGATTCACCTTGAGATAATAATAAGAAAGATTTAGATAAACTTGTAAGCTTTCTATAATGTTTAATTACATGCTCATGTGATGTTTGTATCTTGAGTTATGCTTCTCTGAAGCTCTGTCAGTCCTGCTGTCCAACAGTTGGACAGAGCTGCATAGTGATCTATTTTTGAGTTAGATAACCTTTGAATTAGCTCTTGTGGTAGATAACAAAGTTGTAGCTAATCTTGTTAGCTTTCTAGAAAGTCTTAGTGCACCTTGTTTGGAGTTCTGTAGCATGAGCTATGATTAAAAGAGTGGACTGATGTCCTATCATTCAGAGTTTGTGTTGTGTTCTCTTACTTGTTTGTGTAATGTGATTAGAGGTGTGCTAAGTTATCCCGATTGCTTATGTGAAACCATGATGAATACTTGATAATATTTATTTTATGCATTTCATGTTATTAAATTAATCAACCTGTATATTATATAAATATGTTAGATAATGATGGTTGACTTGCTTAACTAAAGTAGAAGCTATATGTGCATACATGTGTTCCATTGGGATGTCTGATATAGTCTTGATTGATTGTTATAGTTAGCCACTTTGAGTGCCTAATGGACCATATATCACACTTTGCTTTAATAATAACCTGCTGGAGTGATCATGTCATGTTGTGTGTTAGAGCTATGCCGTTGTTCGTAGTTATCCTGTATACTTATGTGAAGTAAATAGTAATGCTTATGTTGTGTTGCTTCGTAAGCTTTTCCCTTGCATTCATACGCTTGCATTGCGCATCTCATTTAGGTAACGGTAGATACATCGTGAAGGACGTGATGATGAGGTTAAACCTGAAGATGGTGTTTGGTGGATTATCCCGAAGATGCGGAGTTAAGGAAGTGCTACAGCGGAGATGCTCGCCAAGCGAGTATCACCTAACAAACACTAACCTAGTGTTGGTTCCCAGGCAAGCCCCGGAGCATATTAAGTCTCCTATCTTTTGCAATTAAAATTACTTGAGTCCTTTTATATTGTGATGCATTAGGTTTAAGAGTTGGAATGAATCCTACTTGCTGCATTACCGTTCCTTGGTTATTGATTAATATCTACCTTGTTATCCTGTTATTTATTTACAATGTAGAATTGCTTAGCTTGCTTAATAAAAGTAGTAGTTAAGAATGTTCCCGTAATACCCTGATGGGTAGTTACCGGATCACGGTTGGCTATATTTGCTATCGTGGAAAAGAACCTGAGTAGTAATGAAATACGGTCAACTGGAAGGCAAGGCACCAAGTTGGAACTTGGGGGCAGTCCGTCCGTTGGATCGTGTAGGTTTGTATCGATGTTGGCCCTCGTTCATTTTTGAACGCGCCCTTTTACTTAGGGATATGTCGGTGCCGTAATCATCGACCCCAAAGCCGGTTAGAAGCTGTTCGGGCCGGTTTCGACCCGTGTCGCGCCCTCTAGTATGGAAATGCGATCTGTCGCGAGAGGCCATCGCCAGGTTCCAATTGGGCGGTCCGTGCTTGAACCGCGACGATTACCACCACGAACAAGCATCGAGCGGTTGCCCAATGCATGGACCCGCAGCGGAAGCGTGGTGGGCTGGTATTAAAGGTCTTTCACCAGCTGGTTTGGAATTCGATTCGAGTCGCCGTCTCCCCCGGTTAGTGGGAAACTATGGCGAGCTTCACCACGATACAACTCCATGTGACATTTGTTGGTTCAACTAAAATATTGATAAGCAAACCTGATATGTTATTATGTATTTGTTTGCTAGATTCAAGTGAGTGCTCTAGTACAGGTGCAAAACCTAGAGTTTAAGGAATAGGATAAAAGATGACTGCTCATATAATTAAATGATGAACCCTTTAACTTAAGCTCCTTTTGCAAATAAAGTTAGCCAGCTCCACTGTTTATATCAGCCTTGCATACTCCTTGGTGTCACTTTATTTTTGGTTTCCGACGGGTAAGTCTAGCTGAGTACATTCGAGTACTCAGGGTTTATCCCACCTTGTTGCAGGTGAAGGTTAGGTCTGCCGGAAGGTGATGACCAGTGCCGGTGGGCTCGGCAGTTCCCTACTTCTTCCCTTTATGCTGTTATTGGAGGATGTCACTCAAAGCTAGCAAAGTATTTCAACTTATGTATGATATTCATTTTAAAGCTATGTTGTTTCAAAGTAAATCAACTTGTATTATTATTTGTGAACCCTATTGTAATTTTATTTCCGCTGCAAAGCTCCATGAACATGATTTGTATTTGCTTGACCATGCGATCTTGGCTAAGATGTTGAAAAGGTTTGAAATCCCTCAGGATTTCATGGACTACCGGGTTTATATGGGCTCAAGTGTGCTAATTCAACTGCTCCGGCAGAGGGTTTCGTATTTGTGCTCTTATAAATTGGTCGGTTCTGTCACAGCTGGTATCGGAGCAAGGTTAAGCATAATATTGTCATGTGCATGGTTTTAAAACAAAGTTTTCATTTGAAAAGCCTATTTTACCTAAAAATATTTTGCTAGTAGGCAAGTTTGTCAAAACCTAATTTATAAAAGTATGTGCTAGCGACAACCTCCAGTTATGCCCAATTAGGACTTTCAGGTGGCTTAGTTAAGTAATACTAACTGTGGTCTAATGTTGGAGGTAGCCCTCACATATGATGTACTCATATATGTGGGGTAGATGAATTTATTTTATGCAATGTCGCACCTACGCTCAGGTAAGTGTGAGTTGTGAGAGCATGACCAAACAACCGTTGGTCTAGGGAAGAGCTAGTTTGGTACTGGAACCTATACTCGTAAGCACACGAAAGCGGGTGAAGGTATTTAATTGCGGGAGTAATACTATTCTGATGGGTGCATATACTACTTACGTGTGTACTGGGTATGCACCTAAGATAGTATCTAGATTTAAATTCCTGCAATGTATTTATATGTGTTGTGGGAATGGGCTGAAATGAGATCTTCTGCAGGTACGCTAACCCCGAATGCGTATGTATAGTTGACGACTAGTTATACCGAGAGTGCGTGTTATGCCACCGACCTAGAACGTGATTGCCGCCTCAGGCTGACAATTTGTAAGGACGTATAGGACGAGTATGCATCTTGTTTGTGCTTTCCTCATGAACATGCTTCTCTCACCCTTGTTCTATTAAGAAACAACTTGTTGTCAAGTGTGACTTATGAAATGATAAAAACATGAATGGTTGTCTGTGCATAGAAATGCTTCTCCCACCTTTATTCCTGTAATGGTGAAGTTGTTGTGGGCTAGTGCTTCAGTACAATGTGCTAGACCATTTGTAATAGGTAGAAGCAATTAGTTTGTTTGAGGTGGGTGTTGATCTGAGCTAGAATTAATGTGGTCTTGTTCTTGATAGTTGGTAGGGTGTATTGTTTTATAGGGATGCTTCCATGTTAGCCAAATAAGTGATTGCTTGTTATAGGCTAGAAGTAACTATCCTATATGATGTTGTCGGGTTAACCCTGCTAGTTCATCTCGTTGTGTGGTTGTCTTGCTCTGTTTAATGTTTGCTAAAAGAGTGGTTAGACAATAAGTTGTGATGGCTAAGTTTCCCCCCTATATTGTAATGCCTTGTTGTAACCAAATGACTTGTGTAGTGTTGTTCTACTTGTGTAGCAAAACTATGCTAAAATTTGTAATTGAATGTTTTGAGTTAGTTTTGTCTTGAAATGCTTCACCTCATGAAATAATAAAACTTGTTGTTTGAAACTGTTTTGTATGAAATTTTGTTGGGTTTGCTAAATGTTTCCTAAATTTGGCTTAAATGTGTGTTCAAAGGTTACAATTCTAGTTTTGTTAGCTTTGTGTTAACATGCTCTAGCAAGAAAATATGTACTAAACATGTTGTTTAATTGCTTTTCCATGCTATAAAAATGTAAATCCTGTTCATGCTTACTTTTCTTGCAATGATGAGAACTAGAGTTATAAGAATTAAAAGTTTGTGAAACTAATTTTCATAGCTCTCTAGTATCATGTTTACTGTAAGAAAAATATAAAACTTGCTGTTAGACAACTTTAAATAGCTTAAACCTGTTTAAGTTGTTCTAAGCATGATTACTTGCTAGACTTGTGTAGGTTGTTTTACTTACTTCAAAATATTAAAATGCTTGTAGTAGCCTACTAAAAGCAGGAGTGAGCTGCTCTAATCTTCCAGAGTTCTCTGGGTATAGATTGGAATCGCTCTCTGTTTCACTTTGCTAAGTTAAGGAAATTAATAAGTGCATGTAAGGAATTTAATTTGGGCTAATCATGAACTTCTGTAACATGTTTAAGATGTATACAAACTGTTTTCATACATGGTTATGCCTAAAATTATGTTCTTATGTGCATCATGCTTTATAATTGCTCTCTAATCCAGCTTTGACCTTACTAGTCATATGCTTTGCAAGAATTAAATACATGCAAACCATTTAAGTGGGCTGCAATCTTAGCATTTGTATCATGTTTAGAATGTTTTCAAACTGTTGATATGCTTGAATGTGCCAAAAATTAAGTTGTTGCATGCTGCTTGTTAGTTGTTGTTACCTAGTATCTGTTTATTCCTTCTTGGAATGTAGACTAGCATGGGCTTGTTGCTTGTTGTTAGTTTCATAGACTAAATAAGTGAGTTGTTAGCTTTAAGTTGTGAACTGCTTTTAGTTAACAAACTGTAATGCCTTAGTTTGTGGAGATATGTTTGCTTCTAGATAAAGAGTCATGCTTCAATTTAGTAAACAAGAATAAAATAGTGGCAACATCTATGTACCATGTTTTGTATGTCTATGTGTGTTTGTGTGCTCTAGATAGATTCTCTTGTCTGGTATGAGCTTGGTGAATTGTGTTGGTTGCTTAAGTTGTTTGTTTGCGTCTTCCAATGCTTGTTAAGGCTATGTGTAGATGTTCTGTTATCTAAGTGATGCTTTGGTTAGTCATCCTTTGTCCTTGGTGAGTACATGAGTGGTTGTTAATCCTTTGTTTAACCAAGCCCTCTTGACCTTCTGAGATGCCCCAAGTAGAACCTTTGTTGCTTAAGGCCTGTGTTTGTGTGTCTAGTTTGATGGTTTAGAATGCTTGTGCCAAAGACCCGTACCTATGCATGTCCATGCCTTTTGTTGGATCAGATAGCCCAAGTTAAGCTTCCAAAATCCTAGATCCAAACCGTGGTATGCCTCTGCTTGTTGTGTAGCCATGCCTTTGCCTAACCTGTAGACCCAAGCTTGGCCCCCTTTTAAGTGTTGCCTAAGCCATGGATGTTTTGTACCTCTTGCTGTAAAGGCCCTTGTTAGTTTGACCAGCCAAGTTAAGTTCCTGTCAATACCAGTTCTTGACCATAGTCTGCCTTGCCTAGTTGTGAAGACCATGCCCAAATCCTTGTTGTACCCCTCGGTTGCCCTTTTGTTGTCACTGGGCCAAATCAAGTTCATATAATCCTTCATATTGTCATAACCTCGATGTGCACAAGGCGTATCCTTGTTGTCTTGTGCCGTGTTTTATCTTTGAATTAATCACATCCTTGTTTATTTCTAAACCTTGTGATCATCTTTGTTTTGCTAGCTTATGCTTTGCATGTGATGCTCTCTCCATGCAAGATTTATCTGCGTCATGTGTGATTTCTCACTGGTTGT
Organism: Coix lacryma-jobi var. lacryma-jobi; assembly: GCA_009763385.1. Taxonomy (NCBI): domain Eukaryota; kingdom Viridiplantae; phylum Streptophyta; class Magnoliopsida; order Poales; family Poaceae; genus Coix; species Coix lacryma-jobi. The sequence continues at coordinate 118,199,061 of CM019831.1, read as the reverse complement.
GGATTCGATAATGGTGTCTTGGTTAAGAACTAATGGTGCCGCGACGAAACCGAGAGCCTCTTGTGGCGGCCGACACAAGTTTGAGCTGCTCGGCACGCGCTGGTACCGTGAGTTATGATCAAGATCTATTATAGGACTACACCAATGTGTTATCTCTCATGAGGCATTCTCCTTGTTATCTTCTATATTCCTTCAGAAAGATCCTTTTGTCAGCTCAGATGTGGCAGTGTTTCTTTTCGAAAATGGCAAAGAGGATGACCTTTTCCAGAATCAGGCAGTAACGAAAACGGTAACAGACTGTAAGAGGTGGTAGACAAAGGACTCTGTTGGATCAACAGCAAAGATCGAGCAACATATATGATCATAGTGAAGTAAAGTGGCACATAATACTTAAGGTGGATAAGTACTAGCTGCGGGATAAGTAACAACGATGGTGTGTTATTGGATAAGATACTCGAGATTCGAAAAGTTTTCTGTCTGAACTCAGTATAGGTATCTGCATGGCGATGTTGTAGCCAACTCAATCCTTTCAGATGTGTCTGATACTCTATACACTTTGGTGGTGACCGCGTGCATTGATATTCAGCATTGCTTGTAGTAAAAGCTGAAACCTTGGAGCTTTTTTAGTGTTGAGAGACAACAAATTAGTTTCATCCATGGAAAGGCTAATATCCAATTCAGAAATGACTCTTTGGTAGATATGAAGGCTATGTCTCACAGAACAGCGTTATATCAAAAGTCTGTAAACCAACTGATGTTGTTTGTGCTAGTCGTACATCCCAGTTTTTGTCGTGTTCAGGACAACGTTATCTTGGAAAATTTTGAATGGTACTACAAGGTAGTACACCAGCCTAGTAACTCAGTAAGAAATATACCTCGAGTAAGGACTATCTGGTAATACATCGGGGTACTATGTGAAGATTATTTTGGATTGTATTGGATGAAGCTAGAAAGGACATTCAGAATCAGTCGCTTATTCTTGAGCAGTCAAGGTATTCTACAAAAATCAACTCCTAAAAAGTACGAATTGATGGCAAAAAGAAGTGTCAAACAACAGATTTCGGATTATGTCCCTGCATTACTGAGTGAATTTGAGAAAGTCACTCTATGGCCAAGGTAGTTCGACCAGTCAGCTCCGTTGAGTTGTAACTACATCATGAAGAAGAGAATGATATTGATCTGCTTAGTAGGACAAAAATTCGGTAGTAGATATTTTACCCAAGAGGTTGCATCAAATTCAACCTAAGTGTCTGTCGTTGTTTGGAGATGAGATTTTCCGTAAAGAAGGGTCGGCAAAAGAGTGGAATTGATTGAGTCAGCTATCACATTCACCGCTCTCAAGAGACTTAGATAATACAGTGTTATCCTCAGAGAAAGAGAACTGCACACATGGAACCTTATGCAGCTTTCCATCGATTGCTATCTGATAGAACAGACTTGCACAAAAAGTATACACAGTGAGTGTTGGTCAGCCAGTTCCTTCCCAGTCTCGAAGGAAGTTGCTTTCTAATTACATCAACTAGATGAAGGTCTAGTATTTTGGCAATATTATCTTGGATTCTTCCCAAAGTAAAAGTACAATTTTGGTTTTCCCTGTCAACCTAACAGTGGTGTCTTGAGTGTACCTAAATGTTCGATGTGAGTCAGCAAAGGAAATTCTTCGGACAAGAATAATAGGAAAATGACTTGAAAGATCGGAAAGTTGTTCTATTCCCGACAGTCTCTTTTCTATTGAGAAGTCAGTATATCTTGAGTTGTCAGTCGCCACTAAGGATAAGTGATATGTTTCTCTTCCCTTGCAAAGTCTTTCGTCCGGAATCTCGGGACGAGATTCTTTTAAGGGGGAAGGGGTTGTAACACCCCAGGTGTTTGACGCCAGACGATGCAGTCAGTTTAAACACAGACATGGTCTGTCAGGTGATGATCTAGAGATATTTTCTAGTAATGTGAATGGCGACAGAAGTGTTGGGATGAATCCCGGAGATAGAGCCACAGTTTGAATAATTCCGGAAATAATTAACAGCGCGAGTCAATAATAATTGCCCAATTTTGGAATATTCAAGATTACTACTAAACATGACTTTTTCATGTTCCCTGCTTCAGTTCCTATCTATAGTGAGTGGTAGAAAAGTTTCGCAAAATTGGGAATCAATAAGTCACATGAAATGACGAGTCACAACTTTGCCTTGAATCATCAATTAATTGAAGAAGATCAGTGAAGTTCAACCAAGTCTAGTAATTATGCCTGATCAACTCTATATGGACTCACCAGCAAAAGTTATGAAAGTTTTGTGTTGAGCAGATGACCGGAAAATATTCCGACCGACGAGACACCGTAATCTGGATCCTACCGGGTGACCGCTTTGACCAGAGTTGAACGGTATTTTTAGGTCTTCGCATGTCAGTGTGCCTTAAACGAAAGTTGTAGTAGAGATCGAAAGGAACAAATTTTGTTTTATGGCCGATACCTGAATCAATGCAGAAAATGGTGAAAACGAGCTCGCAAGATGAGAAACAACGCAGTTTTCAGGTTCCGAAAATCAGTTTAGTCTGTGTTGGGGGAAGGGACCCTCGGCACAGGCGCCACGCAGGCGGCTCAACAAAACGGCCCGCGCACCTTCGCCGTCTATCCCCCTATTTCATCTATTAAGTCTCTCAGGTCGCCAATCAAACCTCTGAACACTGACCCGACCTTCGGAAGTGTTCAGGTACTTTTTGCAGGAAAAGGGCGTGAAGATCGATGGGAGTGACCCTCGCGCATCCCGCGTACCTTCGCCAAAGAGGCCCAGACCCAACTAGTGGCGAAGGACCTCAAGCTCTGCGACTGGACGGATACCTCCGCAGGTTGAAGGTCGGCCCTCGTCTTTCCATCGCGAGGTTAAGGCGTGACGACAACGCGGCAGGCGCCCTCGCCGGCCTTCGAGGCCTTTCCACTTGGAGCGATGGGTCTGGCAGGCGTTAGTGGAGCGCTGGCCCGAGGGCAAGCGAGATCGAGGGTCTGGCGCTCGTTCTCCCCTCTCGAAGGTGATAAGAATCAGGTGGCGGCGCGCAGGAAGGAGGCTAACTAGGGTTTTTACCTTAGCTGTGTTTTTACGTTATTACCCCTCCTCCCTGCGTGGAGCCAGGGAATCTTTTCTGTACCCTTTTGTAATTGATCCCATGACCCTTGGTATCCCCTATAAATACCAAGGAGTGAACAGTGTAAAGGGACGATTTTTTGGGGCACAGAGCCAGAGCGACTTTGTCTTCATTTCCTTAACCTTCGCTATTGCTTTCGACACCTGGTCACCTTCGCCACTCCCCTACACAAGTGCGGAGGTGGGGGCAAGTGTGTTTCCAACAGTTTGGCGCCGTCCGTGGGGAACCAAAATTCGAAATGGCAGGAAACAGGAGAGCGCCCGCAGCTAGGGACCGACGCGTCGGCAACGAGACGGCGACGCTGGTTCCGCCTGCTGAGGAGATTGTGCAACCCTCGGGAGCAGAGGGTGTCACCCCAGAATCAGAAGTCCCGGGCCCCCAGGCCCGAGTGGTGACACAGCCGAACCCCCACACTCCTGAAGAAGGAGAGGGGAGAGATGAGGAAGAGTTGGGCCTCGAGGCCCTCAAAAGACTTCAAGCTGAGCTGCAAGAGAAGAAGAGGCGCCTGGATCGGCTTGAGAGGCACAACCGGTTGCGCTCGATCAGACAAAGGGCAGACGAGGCCAGGGAGCAGCTTCGCCGAATGGAAGAATCCCTCGCTGCGGCTGAAGCCGAGGCCGAGGGATGGAATGATGAGGAAATGCCCCCACTGCAAGAGGGGAATGAGGAGCAGGATCAAGGAAACCTTCGTCGCCATCCACCACCCCCACCACCACCAATTCACCCAGAACCACATCCTATGAGGCCACCAAACTTTCGCCAACTCTACCCAGATGAGAGAGAGCCTAACCTTCGCAACCAACGACGACCTCAACAACACCAAATGCCCTATGACCCAAAGTCACCACTCTCCCAAATGCTCCAAACCCAACCCTGGCCACCGTGCTACAATCCACAAAACCTACCCCGCTACGACGGGCTCTCTGACCCTCGCCAATTCATAATGAGCTACGAAGCAGCAGTTGCCGCAGCAGGCGGAGATGAATCAACAATGGCAAAGTCTTTTGTCATCATCTTGCGAGACATTGCACAAACCTGGTACAACAACCTCCGCCCCGGAACAGTGGATTCCTGGGCCAATCTAAGAGACAGGCTCTACACAAACTTCAAAGGCATTACACCAGCCTCATGCAACCCCATTGAGTTGTTCAACTGCAAACAAGAAGAGCGCGAACCACTTCAAGATTATTGGCGGAGGTTCATTCAAATCAGAGCAAGAACACCGGGAATATCCGACGAGGCTGTCATCCTCGCTGCAGTCAGTGGCCTGCGCCCAGGCCCATGCTCTTCGAAATTTGCCAGGAAGCCGGCAAACACAATCGAGGAACTTCACGAGACAATGGAAAGATACTGTAGAGCAGACATGGACTTCAGAGCGAAGTCCGATGCTCGGAGGTCGCAACAGAAGCCGCAGCCGGGGCCACAACCAAGAGTAAACAACCCTCGCCAAGAACAAAGCAACATCGGTGCCATCAACAAACCAATACACTATGAACACCAAGGACGGGGCACTCAACCTCCGAACAACCAAAACCCCCAAGGTTTACCACCCCCGCCAGATCAACGGAACCAGCAAAAAGACCCCGCGAAAATGTATTGTCATTTCTGTAGTCTTGGAAAGGGGCACACCACCAAACAATGCGAATGCTTCGCCAAGGAAAAGAGTTCCAGGAGTCCAAAAGAGCCGCTTCGGCAGACACACGAACCATCAACCACAACAGGAAACCAAATTTCCACCAACCAAATCCTCCATACCACTATACCCCCATAAACTACGGCCTACCTTCGCAACAACCCATCTACGCGCACCACCCACTCTACAACCAAGCCTCTTATCAGCCAACCACCATCCCACAACGCCAAAATCCACCATACACAGTCACATACCCAACAACCCCCCAAACCCAAACCCCAACTACCCAACAAGCCAGCAACGCTCTGCCACCACCACCGCCAATTCCCGCTTTACCAGCACCCCAGCCTGTCAAAGCCGAAGCCCAGAGCCAAACGACCATCAACAATCCAACATCAACCTTCGGTGTGATTCTAGCTATCACCGGAGGTTCAAATGAAGACCATGGTAACAAACGGCAGAGGAAGGAACACGCCAGACGAGTTCACCACGTGGTCGTCGAAGGACCCCCACAGATTCGGTCGTTGGTCTCACATCCCCATAACCTTCGATTCCAGCGACATGAAGCTGAGAGATTACCCTCACACCGATGCTATGGTGATCGAAACCAACCTCGCTGGGTGGACTGTCACCAAAATCTTGGTTGATACAGGAAGCTCCGCTGACATCCTATTCGCCTCAACCTTCGACAGCATGAAGCTCGATAGAAACCTCCTGCAACCCGCTAACAACCCTCTATACGGCTTTGGCGGTCAACAAGTGAGAGCGGTTGGCAAAATATCCTTGCCTATGACTTTCGGCGACCAAACGAACTGCAGAACTGAGCACATAACCTTTGATGTCGTTGACATGTTCTATCCATACAATGCCATTTTTGGCCGAGGGGTCACAAACGCATTCAATGCTGTCATCCATCCCGCTTACCTATGCATGAAGCTTCCCGCTCCGAAGGGTGTGGTTGCAGTATTTGGGGACCAAGACATTGCAAGGGCAGCTGAAGGAAACGTAGCCCCAGGGCAACGTAATGTACACAATTTGTCAAAACCTCAAACCCCCGGCATCAGCGACGAGGGTGAAGTCTGCAATGACAGAGTCAAGGCAGCGCCAAAGGAGGAAACCAAACAAGTCCAACTCTTCGAGGGTAACGCCGAAAGAAAGGTGCTCATCTCAGCCAATCTAGACCCCCAATCAGAAGGCAACCTCGTTACCTTCCTCAGAGAAAATTCCGACACCTTTGCTTGGTCCGCAGAGGACCTAAAAGGAGTCAACAGATCAATGATTGAGCATAGCCGGAACATCAAAACAGGCTATCGCCCAATCAAACAAAAGCTTCGCAAGATGTCAGAAGAAAGAAAGGAGGCAGCAAAGGCTGAGGTAAAAAGGCTTTTGGACGCAGGCGTCATTCGCTCGGTCAAATACCCAACTTGGCTCTCAAATGTGGTCCTAGTCCAAAAGAAGAACAAAAAATGGCGAATGTGCGTGGATTTCACTTGCTTGAACAAAGCTTGTCCGAAGGATGATTTCCCTCTCCCAAACATAAGCACCCTGGTCGACAGAGCGGCAGGTTGCCAAACGCTGTCCCTCCTTGACTGCTTTTCAGGCTATCACCAGATTTGGATGAATGAAGAAGACGAGGAAAAAACAAGTTTTATCACACCCTCGGGCACCTTTTGCTTCCGAAGAATGGCAGAAGGCTTGAAAAATGCAGGCTCAACCTTCGCTCGCATGACCTCTGAAGTTTTCAAGGATGAGCATGCTGTCTCTGCCTATGTCGATGACCTGGTTGTCCAGAGTGAACTAAAAGAAAACCACATATCAGACTTATCGAGGGTGTTCAGCAACCTCCGGTCCGCCGGATTGAAACTAAACCCAAAAAAATGCGTTTTCGGGGTAAGCGAAGGTAAATTGCTAGGTTGCATTGTCTCAGCCAGAGGAATCGAAGCTAACCCTGAGAAGATCGACGCCATCATGAACATGGAACCTCTGGCGACCAAAAAAGCAGCTCAGCGTCTGACTGGTCGTTTAGCAGCACTTAGCAGATTCATCTCAAGATCCGCAGAGCGAGGGTTACCTTTCTTTGAAACACTCAGAAGCAATGCTCCATTTAATTGGGGTCCCCAGCAGCAAAAGGCTTTCGAGGAGTTGAAAAAGTATCTGACCAGCTTGACTGCCCTAACCAGCCCAAGCAAGGGAGATCTATTGTTACTCTACGTCGCAGCTTCGCCCCACGCAGCAAGCGCAGTTCTCATCAAGGAGCTCCACGAAAACAACAAGACCAGACAAGCCCCAATCTACTATGTTTCAGAAACCCTCGAAGGCCCAAAGAGAAATTATTCGGAGCTTGAGAAAATAGCATATGCCGTCGTTATGGCATCAAGAAAGCTCAAGCACTATTTCCAGGTGCACGAGATCCATGTACCTTTGTCGTACCCCCTCGAGAACATTTTCAAAAACAACAAAGCAGTTGGAAGAATAGCAAAATGGGCAGTCGAGCTTAACAGTTACGCTGTGACCTTCGTCGGCAGAACAACAGTCAAATCACAGGTACTGGCTGATTTCATAGCAGAATGGACACCTGACCCTCGTGCTGGTGAGCTGCGACATGACCAGTTTTGGATCGTTTACGTCGACGGAGCCTGGGGTGCAACTGGAGCCAGTGCCTCGGCCATTCTAATCTCGCCTTCCGGGTCGAAGCTGAGATACGCACGAAGGCTTGACTTCAAATGCACAAACAACTCCGCTGAATATGAAGCTGTGATTCTGGCACTTTCAAGACTACGGTCGTTGTCAGTCCGAAGGGCACTCATCAACACAGACTCTCAAGTCATTGCGGGGCACATTGAGAAGAACTACAAAGCAAAAGATCCAGAGCTTCAAAAGTATTTTCAATATGTCCGAAGGTTAGAATCTTTCTTCCTCGGCATAACTGTAAAAGCAATATCAAGGACTGAAAACAGCGAGGCAGATTGCCTAGCTAAAGCAGCCGCACAGCAGTTACAGCTTCGACCAGATGTGTTCTACGAGGTTACCACTCGGTCAGCTTTCGAAGCTTCTGAAATCAACGTCAAGCTGATCAGCGCAATTCAGTGCGAGGATTGGAGAGCACCTATCATGGCCTACATCAAGGGGCTCCATGAATCAAACAACAGAGAAGAAGAAAACAGACTAAAGCAAAGAGTGCGAGGGTACAAGATTGTTGACAACACCTTGTACAAAGCTTCGGTAACCTCGCCATGGCTCAAATGTGTGTCACAGTCCGAAGGCAATGACATTCTCAAGCTAATCCACGAGGGCATCTGTGGTTCTCACAACAGCCCGAGGGCTCTAGTCGGCAAAGCGTTTCGGCAAGGTTTCTACTGGCCAACAGCACTAAGAGATGCGGAAACCATCGTCAAGCATTGCGAGGGTTGTCAACTGATGGCAAAGAACCAAAACGCTCCAGGGGCACCTACAACTCTCATATGCCCAACCTGGCCTCTGCAAAGGTGGGCGATGGACCTCGTAGGCCCACTACCGACGGCTCCAGGGAACCTTCGCTATGCGGTGGTAGCTGTGGAATACTTCACAAGGTGGATTGAAACAAGGCCATTGTCCTCCATCACTTCCCTCGCAGTAAAAAAGTTTTTCTGGCAACAAATAGTCTGTCGCTTTGGAGTTCCTCAACATCTAACCGTCGACAATGGCACTCAGTTTGACAGCGAGGTCTTCAAAGAATTCTGTGCGCAAATTGGGACAATGTTATGCTTCGCCTCTGTCCGGCACCCGCAATCCAACGGTCTGGTTGAAAGAGCCAATGCGACAATGTTCCAAGCTATATCCAAAAAGTTGCAGGGTAGACCTAAGGGTAAATGGGCCGATGAACTACCTTCGGTCACCTGGTCTCACAACACCTCAGAATGCAGAGCAACAAAATTCACTCCTTTCAAACTTTTGTTCGGCGAAGAAGCGGTGCTTCCAGAAGAACTAAAATATGGGTCGCTCAGAACAACCCTCGCATCTGACGAGCAAGCCCAACCGCTTGATAAAGACCTACTCGAAGAAGCAAGATGCAACGCAGTGCACAACCTTCGTAAGTACCAAGAAGAAACCAAAAAATGGAGAGATAAAAAGATCAGAATCAAAGATTTGCAGAAGGGTGACCTCGTCCTCATCAGAAAACAAAACGCCAGCTTGGCGGGAAAATTTCAGCCCAAGTGGACAGGTCCATACTTGATTGTGGAAAGCAATCGCCCCGGTTCTTTCCACCTCTCCGACAGCGAAGGAAACATCCTGCCTCACACCTGGAACATTGACGACCTTCGCAAATTCTACCCATAGCGGAGCCTTAGCGAGCCCTCGCACTATGTAATCTTTTGTTTTCTTCCATTCCTGTGCATGTAACAAAAACAGAAGGAGCTGCACTCTTTTTCCTTACGAAGGGGCGTAAGGTTTTTTAACGAGGCAGCATCCACAACCTTAATGCAGGTTAGAACCCCCGAAAAAAGAAGAGTCATCAAACCTCTACATTTACTAGAAAACATCGAAAAAGCACCTCTTCTTCAAAGAGTGCTATAATCGATGCAACCTTTTTTAAGATTGCTTCAAAACGAACGTTTTCTAAAAGCAAACTTCACCTCTACCTAAGATAAGGGGAGGCGCGAAGTCCAAAAAAGTCGAGCACCCTCGCAAAACACGCCAGGGGCTCGCAAAAAGCAAACTTCACCTCCACCTAAGATAAGGGGAGGCGCGAAGTCTAAAAAGCCGAGCACCCTCGCAAAACACGCCAGGGGCTCGCAAAAAGCAAACTTCACCTCTACCTAAGATAAGGGGAGGCGCGAAGTCCAAAAAGCCGAGCACCCTCGCAAAACATGCCAGGGGCTCGCAAAAAGCAAACTTCACCTCTACCTAAGATAAGGGGAGGCGCGAAGTCCAAAAAGCCGAGCACCCTCGCAAATCACGCCAGGGGCTCGCAAAAAGCAAACTTCACCTCTACCTAAGATAAGGGGAGGCGCGAAGTCCAAAAAGCCGAGCACCCTCGCTGCAAATGCCAGGGGCTCGCCAAAAAAGCAAACCCCGCCGCCCGTGATAACAGTAGACGCGAAGTCCAAAAAAGTCGAGCACCCTGGCAAAAACGACAGGGGCTCGCAAAAAGCAAACTTCACCTCCACCTAAGGGGAGGCGCGAAGTACAAAAAGTCGAGCACCCTCGCAAAACACGCCAGGGGCTCGCACAAAAGCAAGCTTCACCTCCACCTAAGATAAGGGGAGGCGCGAAGCCCAAAAAAGTCGAGCACCCTGGCAAAAACGACAGGGGCTCGCAAAAAGCAAACTTCACCTCCACCTAAGGGGAGGCGCGAAGTACAAAAAGTCGAGCACCCTCGCAAACACACAAGGGGTCAGTTCAACGAAACGCGAGCCTCGCAAAAAAGAAAGGGGGCGTCGCTGTTTTTTACAAAACAACTGTCTAATGAAACGCGAGCCTCGCAAAAAAGAAAGGGGGCGTCGCTGTTTTTTACAAAACAACTGTCTAATGAAACGCGAGCCTCGCAAAAAAGAAAGGGGGCGTCGCTGTTTTTTTACAAAACAGCTGTCTAATGAAACGCGAGCCTTGCTAAAAAAGAAAGGGGGCGTCGCTGTTTTCACCAAACATCCCAGTTCAACGAAACGCGAGCCTCGCTAAAAAAGAAAGGGGGCGTCACTGTTTTCAACAAACATCCCAGTTCAACGAAACGCGAGCCTCACTAAAAAGAAAGGGGGCGTCGCTGTTTTTCACTAAAACATCTCAGTTAACGAAACGCGAGCCTCGCCAATTCGCTTTCCGAGCTAAACTATGCATACAACAAAACAACGCAGTGCCGGGCAGCCAGCGAGCCTTGTCAATATCCGATAACGAGTAAGGAATCGTAGCGACATTAAACCAACATTCAGTGTTCCCGTTCATTTACAAAACAGCTTCACAACGACAAACAAATCATGGAAAATTACAAAAATTACAAGGAACCTTCGCTCCCTTCAATTAACATCAAATCACCAGAACCCTCGCTACCTTCCTCAAACTCTGGCTCCACCGCAACAATGGGTCCCCACAACAAGGGAGCTGCCGGAACAATTGGCAGCTCCCCGGACAAAACCCTAGCCCGATACATATATGTACGGCCTACATCACTGACCTCCGAAGGTTCCTCCTTTGGAACCACTAACGATCCGTCCGAACCTAAATCTAGTTCGGTTCGCCCAAACAAGTAATCCAAGGCTGTGTTCTCATCAATATCATCATCAATTCCAACTTGCGAAGACGAAGAAGCACCAAATAAGTAACGGGTGGCCTGCCGGTTAGTAAAGTCCGCCTCGCGCCAAAAACGGCTCGACCTGCTATTTTTTAAATCGTACCTTCGCACCTTCAACCACCAAAAATGCTCGAAGGCCAGTGAGGGATGTTTCAGCTTAGCACGAGCCCAAGATTCGCCAGTTACAAAAATATCTTGATAATTTAATGTCAGGGGCGTCACATCAAACACTTCTAGCACGGTTCCATCAGGAACCTGCATTACCATAAAATTAAAAAGTATCGTCAAGTCACTACACCTACCTCACACATTACAAAATAACCTTCTCACCCATACAATCCCAAATTCTCACACCTGCTCGGCTTCCCCGTGCTCGCCTGTCTCGACCCCGCCAGTGGCAGCATCCACACCTTCAGCAGGTGCCTCCTCCGTGGCCACCTCTTCCTCGACACCTTCGCCAGTGGTCGGGGTATCAGCGACCAAAGAGTCAACCTCGACTGGTGGAACCACTGCAGAACTAGGAGCAGGAACAGCTTCGGAGCAAACACCAGCATCAATGGTCGCAGGCGGCGAAGGCATCGCCTCCCTCCGAGCCTGTAAGCACAAATAAGAGAAAAGAAACCTAAGTTAACACCAACTCCATAATCATTGAAACAAAGCCAAAAAACCAGTCTATTCAATGACACGAACCTGACGAGTAGCCTCGGCAGCTTCCTCGAAAGCAAGAGCGCGGCCACCGCCAGCAATCCAAAACCGGCGAAGTAAGCGCATCGCACAATTCCGAACTTCGGCGTCCGCGATCTTCATTTGACGCACCTCGTCCACGGTTGGAAACTTATGGCTGGGTTTCTTAATTTTGCGAAGGTGTTCGCAATCTGCCTGACGAAGCGTACCAGCCATCGCCAGTGCTCCGGCATACCCACCAAAATCAGCAGCATTCCCAACCAACGAGCTAAACACATCCAGCTCATTACATAACCAACCTTCAAAACCCGCTGCGTCTTCAGCATGCAGCGGTTCCCCGGCAGAACCTCCGGCTTCGGTCAAGCATGTATCCATCTTATCTTTAACCCTCGCCATGCTTTCCCGCCAAGCCTCGGCTTGGGTAGCCAGCTCCGAGGACAGCTCCTTTATGCGCTTGTTCGCAGCCACCAAATCCTTGTCCTTTTGCCAGTTAACAGCCAGGAGCTCCGCGTTGCTATTCGCAACCTCTTGTGCTTCTTCTCGCGACTTCTTAACCTTTTCCAAAGTAGCTTTGAGCTCAATCTCTTTGTGTTCCAAACTCTGGCGAAGCTCCTTATTAACTTTCTCCGCGTCACTCAACCGGTCATTCAGGTAGTGGAGTTTGTAACTCGCCCTCCGGCGCGCCGACCGGTTGAGAAGCATCAGCTCAGCCACTTTGACGTCAATATCATCGTGAAGTCCCTCCAAGGGCTCGTTGGCCAGCCGAAGCTCCGCCTCTGGCACACAGATACGGTTGAACACTCGACCCAAAAAGCGCCTTTCCTCCGGAGCACACTGCAAGTGACATTCTCGAAGGTCCGGACTCGTGAAAAGTTCAGTCGCCGGGTCGGAAACTCCAAGTTTTTTCACATAATAAGGAAGACATGACCGGCTAGCCTCGCCATACGGCCTCTTCCCCGGGGTCCGGTCCGATTCGGCACCATCCTTAACCTCGAAACCTTCAACCCAGATGTGCGAGCCAGCAAACTCGGGAAACGACCCTCGCGGAGGACTTTCTGGCTCAAAGTCCCGTATGATGTCGTCAATGCTTCGCAGCCGCGGCACCAACACTGGACGAGGCTATTCCTTTTCCTCGAGCGTCCTCGATGGATACGTCTTCTTCGGAGTTACCCCCGCTACTTGACGTATCACAATCCTCGTCGGAGGAGTCCTCTTCAGTACCGCCCTCCTTTTCTTCCTTCTCCCTTTCCTCCTCATCTTCATCGGAGCCACCCTCGTCATCCGAGATTTGAACCAAAGCACCAATACCACCCACACGGGGCACCCGTCCTCCAGTCTTCCCAGTGCCTCGGCCGCTCGAAACAAGGGCCGAGGATGAGGAAGCGGCGGTACCTCCCGAGCCGACGACGACCTTCATCGCAAGTGTTTTAACTCGACCACCGGCGCCGCCGCGTCCTCGGCCACGACCCCTCTTCGGCTGAGAAACAACTTCCCCCTCCGCAGAAGCTCGTTTCCTTTTCTTTGGCGCATCTTCGCTCGACGGAGCAGGCCAACTCACATACTGAATCCCAAGGCTGTCAAACATCCTGTTAACCCGACCTCCGCTACCTATCGAGCTGTGGATCACTTTAGTCTCCAACGTGGAAAGCTTTCCAACAAGTTCCACCGCCCACCCCTGAACACGCTTGTAGATTGCTTCGACCCCATCTTCTCGCCTGGGCAATTTCTTCAGAAGTTTATCCCAAACCTTATCAAGGTCAACCTTCGGCTTCTTCAGGCCCCTACCCTCGTACCTCGAGTCTTCCCCGACTGCAAACCACGCCTGCCTCCGGCTGAGGGGCCAAATCTTAGCACAACAATACTCCTCGACCAAGTCGCGAGCACACTGAGACCGCGCCACAACCCTCAAACAATCAACACAAGCGTGAGCCTCGGAGCTCATCATAGCTTCGGCGCTAACATCACCAAGTGGCAAAAGCTCGCCGCAGAGCTCTGCATTCCCACTAAGCTTATAGTAAAACCAGGACTCCTGCCACCCACTGGTCCACTTATTTTTCTGGGCTTGCACTGGCAACTCCGACCCAGCGCGATGGCAAAAAGTGTATACTGCAAACTGTCCAAGACTGGTGTTACCTCCACGATCTGAGATCTTGCGAGGTTGCATGTGCACTCTATGGGTCCGAACAAACCCCTCAACATGAGGAACAATACCCTGAGAGCGGCACGCCCAGATATAGACTGACATCTTTGTAAAGCACGAGGGTGTGAGCTGGTGGAAGCGCAAGTTGAACCTTCGCAGAACCGAGGTCACAAAACAGTCAACAGGGAAGCGAAGACCGGCTGAAAAAAATTCCTCAAATACAACCACCTCATCTGCGTCCGGCTTCGGCACCGTCTCCCCGGCACTGGTCCTCGCTTTACCTTCCTCAATCCAACCCCACCTGACATAAGACGCAATCTCCGCGGTGCAAACTCGGCTGAGTCCGAACTCGAAGGTAATCCCCTCATCCGCGGCCGTAGGAGAAACAGCGCGAGCAGTTTGTTTCAACCTAGCCATCTCTTCAGCTGCTAACGCTACCGAACAGCGAACGCCTGTCTCAACCCTCGCAGACAAGCTAAAACAAACCTTCGCTACAAGCAAATTGCAACAGCAGGGATGGCTATAGCAGAGGAGGGCACAATCCAAACCCCTCACCCACCCCTTCTATTTATAGGCCGGGTGGCGGAGCGCCCTACCCAATAAAACCGGCACAAAAAACGAAACGGACTCCAGTTCAAAAACAATACAACGGCCCGGCCCAAAAGCAGCCGCGGGCGTCGCTGCCAAGGATCCCGTCTCATTTCCCGTTGAAAGGCGCTGCTTGGGCCTAAACACTGTTCTTTAGATCCAAGACAACGAGGGGCTACTGTTGGGGGAAGGGACCCTCGGCAGAGGCGCCACGCAGGCGGCTCAACAAAACGGCTCGCGCACCTTCGCCGTCTATCCCCCTATTTCATCTGTTAAGTCTCTCAGGTCGCCAATCAAACCTCCGAACACTGACCCGACCTTGGAAAGTGTTCAGGTACTTTTTGCAGGAAAAGGGCGTGAAGAGCGATGGGAGTGACCCTCGCGCATCCCGCGTACCTTCGCCAAAGAGGCCCAGACCCAACTGGTGGCGAAGGACCTCAAGCTCTGCGACTGGACGGATACCTCCGCAGGTCGAAGGTCGGCCCTCGTCTTTCCATCGCGAGGTTAAGGCATGACGACAACGCGGCAGGCGCCCTCGCCAGCCTTCGAGGCCTTTCCACTTGGAGCGATGGGTCTGGCAGGCGTCAGTGGAGCGCTGGCCCGAGGGCAAGCGAGATCGAGGGTCTGGCGCTCGTTCTCCCCTCTCAAAGGTGATAAGAATCAGGTGGCGGCGTGCAGGAAGGAGGATAACTAGGGTTTTTACCTTAGCTGTGTTTTTACGTTATTACCCCTCCTCCCTGCGTGGAGCCAGGGAATCTTTTCTGTACCCTTTTGTAATTGATCCCATGACCCTTGGTATCCCCTATAAAAACCAAGGAGTGAACAGTGTAAAGGGACGATTTTTTGGGGCACAGAGCCAGAGCGACTTTGTCTTCATTTCCTTAACCTTCGCTATTGCTTTCGACACCTGGTCACCTTCGCCACTCCCCTGCACAACTGCGGAGGTGGGAGCAAGTGTGTTTCCAACAGTCTGTACTGCAAAATTTGAAATTTCGGCCACCGCGATGCTGCCATCGACGATTGTTACCGGGCCAACCGTTGGTAATTTGACCGAGTGTCTTTAACGAAAGTCGGAGTACTCGGTGAGACGGCGACAACAAAATTAGTTTCATCGAAATCGGCGTCCGTCTGAGTAGTGTTCGCAATTTTGAAATATGACCGAAAGTTTCCGGAAACAGACGAGATTAGGGAAAATTTTCACAGGCTTCTCCTGGTGGCCGACCAGTTCAGGCCACGTGGCCTCCCTCCCTGGCCACGCGCCCTCCCCTCGCCTGCCGCGCCCTCTCTCCCCATTGGTCAAAAGGGACGGCCTCCTTGCCTTTCCCGGCAAGAAATCAGGCGCTTCTTTCCCATCGTGCAAGAACAGTCGAGCTTCTTTCCCCTCATGCAAGAAACAGCGAGCTTAGCTCCTTTCCCCTTGCACAAGAAGAGCCGAACGCTTCTTTCCCCTCACGCAAGAAACACCGAGCCCGACTCCTTTTCTCTCTCCCTCAGTCTCTTTTTCCCCTGCGCTTTCTCTCCCTCTCCTCTCATGTCCGACCAGAGCAGCAGCAACAGGGCGACGCCTTTTCCTTCTTCCTCCTGCTCGCAGAAACCAGTAGTCCTTCCTCTCCTGGTCGTCCAGCAGGGAGGCAAGCACCAACAGCCCCTCCATGGCGCCCCTCCCTCTCTTCCTTCGGCCTCTCTTCCCCTCTCCATGGCTGAGTTGTTGGAGAGTAGCAGGGAGCAGCAGCGTAGCAGCAGATCGGCAGCAGCAGCAAGCAACCAGCAGCGACCAGCCCTGGGCCCAAACCCTAGCCATGGCGACCAGCAGGCAAGCAGCAGGTAGCGGCCTCCGCGACGAGCAGTCCCTCCGAAGGTCGACCTCTTTCTTTTTCCCCCTCTCTGTTCTTTGTCTTTTTGATGAAGATGGTATATGAATGTTGTGTGTGAATGATTGTATATATTGTGTACTCATGTTCTTGGTGGTTAAGAATGTTCAAATGATTTGTTTGTGTGCTCTCATGTTAATCAAATAGTTGATAAAGTGATGTATTGCTTTTCTGGAATTTGCTGCAGGAGCATGTTCTGTTCGCGTGTTAATTTCGTGATTGAAATCTTGTTTGCTGTAGGTTTGGTCAATACAAAAGTTGTAGAGGATTGCATGATATAGCTGCTGTTAAAATTTCGTGATTTTTGGCCTAGTAGTTTAGGAGATACAAAGGTTTAAAGTTGGGTTCAGGAATAGTTGCTCTCTGTGATGCCTAGATCAGATTCTGCAAATATGCATGTTTGACCCTTTTTATTTATGAATCATGTTGTGGTGATTAAAGATGAAAGGAAGAATATTTCATAAGCTTTCCAAAATGTCTTGTTGCATGTCTGTTGGAGTTATGTAGCTCTAGTTACGATTTAATTACTCAGCTGTTGATTGTATGTCTAGCTATGCTGAAATTGCTGCATGCACAGTTTCTGTAGAAGTGATTAGTGCGTGAAGAAAATGATGTTTTCTGTGAAAGTGTTGTATATGAAAGTTGTAGATAAAGTCTTAATCTTGCTTGTCACCAAATTTCATGGCCATAGGCTTAATAGTTTAAGAGATATGGCTGTTGCAAATTGATTGTCAAGATTTGCCCACATTCTGTCCAGATCTGAATGGTTGGCTTGTTACACCTATTTATGTTATGATTCATGCTTAGGCGTTTATAGAAGAGTTGTAGTTCTTTTCATAAGCTTTCTAAATTGTATTAGATCATGTTTGTTGGAGTTCTATAACTTGAGTTATAGCTGTTTTAGTGTAGATGGGTAAATCTGTCCAAGTCTGGACAGTGGTGCCTAACTATACTAATTAGACCTTGTTAATTTGTGAATCATCTTAAGATTATTATAGATGATTTGTAGACAACTTAATAACCTTTCTAAAAAGTCTAGGGGCAAGTTCCCAGGTGCTATAGATCTTTAGTTATGGTTGTTTTAAGTTGCTGTTGTCGATGTGTGGCTAGTTCTGTCCAAGTGTGGACAAAGCTGCACTAACCATGCTGTTTGACTTTGTTAATGATTGATTCACCTTGAGATAATAATAAGAAAGATTTAGATAAACTTGTAAGCTTTCTATAATGTTTAATTACATGCTCATGTGATGTTTGTATCTTGAGTTATGCTTCTCTGAAGCTCTGTCAGTCCTGCTGTCCAACAGTTGGACAGAGCTGCATAGTGATCTATTTTTGAGTTAGATAACCTTTGAATTAGCTCTTGTGGTAGATAACAAAGTTGTAGCTAATCTTGTTAGCTTTCTAGAAAGTCTTAGTGCACCTTGTTTGGAGTTCTGTAGCATGAGCTATGATTAAAAGAGTCGACTGATGTCCTATCATTCAGAGTTTGTGTTGTGTTCTCTTACTTGTTTGTGTAATGTGATTAGAGGTGTGCTAAGTTATCCCGATTGCTTATGTGAAACCATGATGAATACTTGATAATATTTAGTTTATGCATTTCATGTTATTAAATTAATCAACCTGATATATTATATAAATATGTTAGATAATGATGGTTGACTTGCTTAACTAAAGTAGAAGCTATATGTGCATACATGTGTTCCATTGGGATGTCTGATATAGTCTTGATTGATTGTTATAGTTAGCCACTTTGAGTGCCTAATGGACCATATGTCACACTTTGCTTTAATAATAACCTGCTGGAGTGATCATGTCATGTTGTGTGTTAGAGCTATGCCGCTGTTCGTAGTTATCCTGTATACTTATGTGAAGTAAATAGTAATGCTTATGTTGTGTTGCTTCGTAAGCTTTTCCCTTGCATTCATACGCTTGCATTGCGCATCTCATTTAGGTAACGGTAGATACATCGTGAAGGATGTGATGATGAGGTTAAACCTGAAGATGGTGTTTGGTGGATTATCCCGAAGATGCGGAGTTAAGGAAGTGCTACAGCGGAGATGCTCGCCAAGCGAGTATCACCTAACAAACACTAACCTAGTGTTGGTTCCCAGGCAAGCCCCGGAGCATATTAAGCCTCCTATCTTTTACAATTAAAATTACTTGAGTCCTTTTATATTGTGATGCATTAGGTTTAGGAGTTGGAATGAATCCTACTTGCTGCATTACCGTTCCTTGGTTATTGATTAATATCTACCTTGTTATCATGTTATTTATTTACAATGTAGAATTGCTTAGCTTGCTTAATAAAAGTAGTAGTCAAGAATGTTCCTGTAATACCCTGATGGGTAGTTACCGGATCACGGTTAGCTATATTTGCTATCGTGGAAAAGAACCTGAGTAGTAATGAAATACGGTCAACTGGAAGGCAAGGCACCAAGTTGGAACTTGGGGGCAGTCCGTCCGTTGGATCGTGTAGGTTTGTATCGATGTTGGCCCTCGTTCATTTTTGAACGCGCCCTTTTACTTAGGGATATGTCGGTGCCGTAATCATCGACCCCAAAGCCGGTTAGAAGCTGTTCGGGCCGGTTTCGACCCGTGTCGCGCCCTCTAGTATGGAAATGCGATCTGCCGCGAGAGGCCGTCGCCAGGTTCCAATTGGGCGGTCCGTGCTTGAACCGCGACGATTACCACCACGAACAAGCATCGAGCGGTTGCCCAATGCATGGACCCGACGGGGAAAGTGTGGGTTGGTATTAAAGGTCTTTCACCAGCTGGTTTGGAATTCGATTCGAGTCGCCGTCTCCCCCGGTTAGTGGGAAACTATGGCGAGCTGCACCACGATACAACTCCATGTGACATTTGTTGGTTCAACTAAAATATTGATAAGCAAACCTGATATGGTATTATGTATTTGTTTGCTAGATTCAAGTGAGTGCTCTAGTACTGGTGCAAAACCTAGAGTTTAATGAATAGGATAAAAGATGACTGCTCATATAATTAAATGATGAACCCTTTAACTTAAGCTCCTTTTGCAAATAAAGTTAGCCAGCTCCACTGTTTATATCAGCCTTGCATACTCCTTGGTGTCACTTTATTTTTGGTTTCCGACGGGTAAGTCTAGCTGAGTACATTCGAGTACTCAGGGTTTATCCCACCTTGTTGCAGGTGAAGGTTAGGTCTGCCGGAAGGTGATGACCAGTGCCGGTGGGCTCGACAGTTCCCTACTTCTTCCCTTTATGCTGTTATTGGAGGATGTCACTCAAAGCTAGCAAAGTATTTCAACTTATGTATGATATTCATTTTAAAGCTATGTTGTTTCAAAGTAAATCAACTTGTATTATTATTTGTGAACCCTATTGTAATTTTATTTCCGTTGCAAAGCTCCGTGAACATGATTTGTATTTGCTTGACCATGCGTTCTTGGCTAAGATGTTGAAAAGGTTTGAAATCCCTCAGGATTTCACGGACTACCGGGTTTATATGGGCTCAAGTGTGCTAATTCAACTGCTCCGGCAGAGGTTTTCATACTTGTGCTCTTATAAATTGGTCGGTTCTGTCACATCCATCAAAAATGATTACATGATGATATTGAGCCGATTGTCAATCGGCTTTAGAGACACAAGTACAAAGCCTTCCCTAGTAACACTAATAAATTGAAAATCAGAAAGGTCTCTACCAGATAAGCAGGCAATAGCATCATGCCCCCCGAGCGAAGGAGCATCAGCCGTAGCAACGCAGGCCGATGAATCTGAATGCACAATCTCCACATCGTCTCCCACCCACTGAATGAGAAACTGGTGCAAGCTAGATGGGACGCACTGATTGGCATGAATCCAATCGCGCCCAAGTATTAAATTATAGCTACCTTGCACATCAGCGACGAAGAAGGCAGTGGCCAAAGTCTTGCTCCCTACAGTAAGCTCCATAGATGCAACTCCCCTGGCCGGGATAGGATTTCCTCCGCCAACTCCGGTGATTGTCATGTTGGTCTTGATCAACTCTTCATCAGTGCCACCAAGCTTCCGGTAAAGCGAGTATGGCATCAAGTTCACAATTGCTCCACTATCGACCAACATATTGTGGACTAGTGTACCATTGATATGGCCCTTCACATGCAATGGCTTGAGGTGATTGACGGAGTCTTCTGGTTTCTGAAATACAGCATTCTGCGTGGCAAAATTAAACTCCGCCACCGTCGAATCATCTCCCACAACATAATAATCAGCGGACAAATACACCACATTAACCTCCACCCTACTCGGGGAAGGTTCATAGTCCACCATCTCCTCGTCTTGCCCCTCAAGAACATCCTCATCACCTGCATCAACACCAACATCAACAGTGGAGACAAGATCATTCGGAGATGCACCGGAGGCCACTGAACCTACAAGAACTGGCTTAGTCGGTTCAGAAACAGACTCAGTCGGTTCAGGAACCGACTCAGTCGGCTCAGGAACTGACTTAGTCGGCTCGGGCACAGGCACGGGAAAAACCGGCTTAGCCAGCTCGGCAGCCGACTTAGTCAGCTTGGCAGCCGGCTTAGCCAGTTCCTAACTGACAGAAACTGATTTTTCATCCCTTTTGTTTCTTTGAGGGAATATTGGATGTGTGGAGTTGAATAATTCTTCCCTCATCTTTTCATACTTCTCCCGCTTCTGTTTGTTATGCCGAGCTCTTTGTAATTTCCTCTGTTGGGTTTTATTCAAACCGGGAGGACACCACTTAGGTTGAGTATACTTTGGATCCCGCTCGACACGTTTTTCCTCTTCAACACCAGCTACAACACTTGGAGCTTCTTCTTGAATCTTCACTGGAGTTGGACCCCCAATCACAATCGGCCCAACTTTACTAGTGACGGGAGCCTCCATAGAGCCGATTGTGATGGTTGGGAGAGGATCAGGCTTTGGCGGAGAAGCAATGGGAACATTTTGCACCTTCTTGGGCACACAAACTTGCTGCATTTGTGCCTTCCCTATTTCTTGAGGAGTCAAAGTCCTTGATGTAATCACCTGACTCTGACTTGCGCTGCTGAAGCTCGATTGATCACCCAATCGGCTGAATACGGACGTTCTTGAGTATTTACCAGTAGACATTCCCCAACCTTGTTGATGATACATAGGTGCCGGCGTAGGATATGACACCCAAACTCCTTGGGGACCCCATTGTGGAGGCGGTGAAATAGGGGGTCCCCAACGAGACACACGAGGAGCAACCTTCGGCGGTGTAGATGCTACTTGAGCCACCACCAACTGCTTAGACTTTTCATCCTCCCACTTTGGAGGAGTAGACTCTCTTTTTTTTAATGGCCGAATCTTGGAATCGGCCTTTTGCTCCTTGTGCTTGGCCATGAGCCTATCAAAAGTGCATTGTTCCTTGACAAATCTCCCCTTGTTCTTCTCCACATTAGTCTTCCACGTACCAATCTCAGGCCTTTGTGGGACAAATGTGCGCAAGACATGAACTTCAGAAGGGGTGGAGCTACTGGAGCCGGCTAAGCCGACTAGGGCAGTCAACCTAGCCGACTTGGCTGAGCTGGAGGGAGCTGAACCGGCTTGGTCGGCTCCTTGAGCCGACTGAGCCGACTGTTCCAGGGTGGAGTCGGCTTGGTCGGCTGGGGGAGCCAACCTAGTCGGCCTCTGCTGCACCGCTCAGGTGTTTTGCTGATCCAGCAGTAATCTTGAGCTTGCTCTTGCCATCATCACTTTTCTCAAGCCCCACTTTGCGCCCCGAATTGTTCTCAACATTCGGTGCAACCCGCGGTTCGCCGATAATGATATTCTTGCCTTTAGTTGTATCGGCTTGCTCTGGATGAATCAAAATAGCAGGACTTCCTGCTTCAACCATATGCATTGGGAAGGGAGTAGTATCAACTTGCATCTCAGTAAGACTCAATCGTCCCTCATTAAGGGCCGATTGGACCTGTCGACGAAAAACATTGCAATCATTAGTAGCATGAGAAAAAGAGTTATGATATTTGCAATAAGCCCTTCTTTTTAATTCGTCGGGTGATGGCAATGTATAATTAATTCTAAGATAACCGAATTTAAGCAATTCATCAAAGATTCGATCACACTTAGAGAAATCAAAATTAAATTTCACTTCTTCACCCCGATTCTTTTGAATCGACTTGAGAGAAGGACAAGTAACCAATTTATTTTGTGTTGGCCATAGAAATTCAGCAGCATAGCAATCTTTAGATTCGTCATCCAAACTATCAGAATATGTTTCAACAACATGCACGTTCGGTCGATGCGATCTATGAGGATCATGAGGTTCTTTAAGGCGCGATTCGATTGAAACGGCCTTTTGTAAAAGTTGATTCACATTAAAGAACTCATAATGCTCAAGTCTATCTCTAATTTCACGACGTAAGCCAGCGAAACATAAATCAGTCAAATCTTTATCAGAAATCATTAAATGGAAACATCAGCTCTTAATTTCTTTAAAACACTTGAAGAAATCAATTACAGGTTCACTACGTCCTTGACGAACCGTTGCAAGATGTGACAATCTAGTTTCTTGGACTCCATCATAAAAGTGATTATGAAACTTTTCTTCTAATTTAGCCCAAGAACCAATAGAACATGATGGCAATGAAGTAAACCAAGCAAAAGCTGTACCAGTAAGAGATAAAGGAAAATGACAAACATTCATGAAATCTAAGGTACTAGCTTCACCCATTTGTGCAAGAAACATACTAACGTGCTCCATGGTTGACTTACTATCATCACCACTAAATTTATAAAAGTCTGGTACCCTCCAACCACCGGGTGCTTTCAAAAAGTCAAAGTGCGAAGGGTACGGCTTATGATAAGTAGTTCTACCGGGTTTAATTTGAATTCCCAAACTACTCTCAAGAGATTTGGTTATTTCTTCCTTGAACCGATTCAGAGCTTGACTCAAATCGGTTGTAGTAGAGCTGGAAGTGCCATTAAACATTGGAATTTGACTTGGAGACTTCGGTGGGTTAGGTAAAACCGTGTTTTGCCCCGCCGAAGCTCTATTTGTTGCTGCCCCTTGATCGGTTCGCGTGGCACGACCCGAATTGGTTCTATCAGTTTCATTTGCCGAAGGACCCGATTGTAGTTGGCTAGCCATTGTATGAGAGGTTTGATTTTCAAAGAAATTTAAAGGCATACCAAACTGAGGCTGTTGATCACCCGATTGATTAGAATCGGTTGTCTTACCCTCCAATTTATCCATACGAGTGCTAAGTGATTTAAAGGACTGCTGAATAGAATTATCAAGCCTTTTTGTAGCATCAACTAACATTGTAGCATAATTAGCATGAGTAGGATAAAGGTCATCTTGTACCTCGGTATTTACCTTTTCAGCGGTCTCTTCAGCGGACTTGGATGATGATGAAGTAGGAACTATCTCGCTAAAATTTGGCTCCTTGTCTTGAGTGACCTTACCACACCGATCTTTAGAACAACTTTCTAGGAAAGCCTTCAGAACGGCATCAAGCATGGCCTGCGCTTGTTGCTTTAACTCATCAGGAAGCTCCTCAATAGCTGAAGGGTGGATGATGTTGTCCTTGTCGGTAGAACCATCCTTGCCGCCCATCTTGCTAGTAGATGAAATCTAATTTTGGCTTCTTCTTCCCTAGCGGAGTCACCAAAAAGTGTGTTGACGTTGGAATTGATCCAAATCACACACCAGCAGGGCTAGCACGCTCGAAGAGGTTGCAAATCAACCTAGAAACAGCAAGGAACTCGAACAAACCAATGAAACCGATCTAGAGACCGGTTAGGCCGATTTAGGGCTTGATCCCTTGTGTTGATAACTCCTGAACTTCTCCCGGGAAGACCCGTCGGGGAGGAGCACATGGAGGTTGCTCTAGGACCAGCAAGGCCGCTTAGAACGCCGCCGAATCTAGCCGGGAGATGCGACGAACAGCAGAATAGAGAGAGGAGAGGGTAAAGGGTTGAGTAGATGTGTTTTTGATCGATTGGATAGATGGGATCTCAGTCGGTCGTGATCCTCTCATATATATAGAGGGGGTGGTCTTATCCCAGTAGGAAACAACTCCAAAACACGTTCTCCAAGTTTCCCACGTCAAAAACATACCAAAAACCGATTTGGAAACCAAACCGGTTCGCACTCAGGCGAAAAACGACTTAGTCGGCTCAGGATCCGGCTAAGCCGGTTTGCTCGGGCTCGGCTTGATCAACCCCACCGGCTGGAGGGCGGACCCGGCTAAGCCGGCTCCAGACCCGGCTAAGCCAGATGAACCGACTAGGTCGGATCCCGGACCCGGCTTAGCCAGTTTTCAGTTCAGGCCGCAGGAACCGACCAGGTCGGGTCCCTAACCCGGCTTAGCCGGTTTCCTCGATTCAGGAAGCACATCGTCGCTTCTTCATGATTTCTTGACGTTTTGTTGTTACTTTTGGCCACCAACACATATATCATGCATACAACTTGTTGGAGATGCCAGAAATTCACCTAAATTCGCCGCAACGCAAGCTCCCAGATGCCGCCACGTGTCATCCCGACGACCACTGTGCCTTCTCATCGCTAGCTTCGCCTCGACGCAAGCTTCGCGGTGCCGCCATGTGTTGTCCTGTTCCGCGTAGGAACCTCCGCTGGGTTTTGAGGCCCAAACCGGCAAACCCTCCATCCTGAGTTTTGAGGCCCAAACTCAGAAACTGGCCACCCTAGGTTTTGAGGCCCAAACCTGGAAACCATCGCCGATGGTTTTTCGAGGCTCTACCACCAAACTCACGCCGTAGACGGAGCGTGGGTCGCACGCGCCGTTGCCGACACCGATGTCGACACAAGTCCAGCCTCCGCCAAGCACGACGCCTTCACCTTCCTTCCTGACTGGACCGATGGCACTTGCATCTCCAATGCAAGCCGGTGTCCAGCCTCCGCCAGGTGCCACGACGTCATCGCCTTCCGTCTTGACTCGACCAATGCCGTGGCACATCCCATGTACTCTTGCTTGTTGCTGCCAAGTGCCGGCTACCGCAACTGGTCCTCTGGCCCTCCGGTCTATCAGTCTAAGCCTCACGTCTGCCCTTCGCCACTCCCGGTCCATCAACACGGCACACCCCTACTTGACCTTCACCTCGCCATCGACCATTGCCTCCGAGCTCCACACTTGCACACCAACACAACCAAGAGACATGTTGCCCACTCACGCCAACCCGTGAGCCTGTTGATCAATCACTCATCACAACAGGCCAAACCACAAAGGGCACATATCAACCTTGTGTTCGCACGTGTGTTCTCACCTTCTTGCTTTTGCGGTAGATCTTCTGGTCCTTCGTTCTCGCAGAGCCACCATATGGCTGAGGCCATGGAAGAGAAACTATCTCTTGCTTTAATAAAGCGGGATGAAACTATCAGTGGCCTTTAGTAGGAGCGTGACTCTCTGGTGTTGGATAAAGAGAAGCTTACCAAAGAGGCGGAAGACTTCGCATCTGTACGCGAGCTCCTTGGTTCTGCCCAAACCAGGCTGTCAGCCCTGAAAGAGGAGCTTGAGGCGGCGCAGTCTTCGAAAGCTTTAGCTATTGAAAGAGCTAAGAAGGCGAACAATGTTGCCGAAGGTCTGAAGGAAGAGCTCGACGCTGAGCGAGCCAGTAGCAGGGCTCTGAAGGATGAGCTCGACAATGCTAAAGCCCTGGGCATGTCGGCTGCGACTGCCTATATTACTGCTATTGAGGCCTTTGGTGGTACGACTTCTCCACCTCCGACTGGCGCCTCTACCGGTGCAATCTTCACATGGATGGATTCTCGCTTTGCGAAGATGTCTGATTTTGTGCATCGGGCTGGAGACTTTGCCGCGCTATCAAGCGCGACCAATTTGGTGAAGACCTTGGTAAAAAGCGGTTGCGACCATATTGGTGCCTTAAGGAAGAAGAAAGACTATGAGAGCCCCGCACAGCTTGGGGAGAGTAACTCGGAAGTCGCTTCCTTCACCCGTCGCTTCATTGAGCACTTCTGGTGCAAGTTTGGGCGCGCGGACGCCCGTGCTATCACGGAGGCTTGCAGGGCGGAGGTTAGTGCCCGATCAACTTTGTTTTGCTCCAAAAATCGTATCGCTTATTGTTGCTATTATTGTAACTCATTTTATTACTTTGGTATTGTGCAGGATGCGAAGGCGGCAGAGGAGCAGAAGGGAAAGAAAATCCAAGCCGAGAAAGCTGGGGAGACCTCGCACGCTGCTGCTAAGGCTGCAAAACCCTCCGGAGGTCCAGGCACCGATAGCGATGAGACTGATGTGATCCCAGAGGTAGAACAGTAGGCTGAGTAGGGTAGTTGGTTCATTTTAATGGAAAGCCTTTTGTGTTTAAAGCTGGCTAGGCCCTAGTACTTGTAAAAAGTTATGACTTTTGTATTGATGATCAACTTATCCTGCACAGGTTGCCTCCTGGGGGCCTGCGCAGGATGTTAGCCCTATTGTGATGATGCGGGATGATGTTTATGTTAAAGGCAAATTATGGGATTATTGGAAGGCATCGTTTTGTCAGCCTTCGATCTCGCGGATGTATGATTTTGTTGTTCATGGATTAAACGATGAAAATGATGACTTCATTAGAGCGCTTGCCTGGCGCGGACCTTCGCCATCGTTGCAGTGTGTTTGCTTTTTATTCTGCACGCTGTTGTCATGTCTCCGGTACTGTAATCCTTTGCGTGACAATGATCTTTGTTAAGTGTTGTTGTAAATTAATTTTCTTTTGTTTTTCTCCCTTCTTTGCTCAGCCGATGTATAACCCCTCGGCCTTCGTTGTTTGGGGAGTTGTAACATTTTCTACTCTTTTTCTAGGAATGTCTTTGCGACTTGGTGAATAAAATGTTCTCATGATTTTCTCTGTGTTGTTTTTTTATCATTCGTCATTGAAAAACTACAACAATTATTTTTACTAGGGCCTCCGACTTGACACATGTTTGCCGTGTAGTCTAACGAAGGCATAGTGCTTGACATAGTCCTGGTGACTCCGCCGCAGACGTGGTTGCCATTAGGTTTCATGTTGCCCGACTCTGGAGAAGTGCTTGCGCGTCGCCTCCTCCTTAACCTTCACTTTCCTTTTTTTTGAACGGGCGAAGGTTGTTGTCTTCGTCCTGGCCTTGTGGGTGGTTTCTGGCATACTCAGGCGGCTTGCACCTTCGGCCATGGGGGGATGTTACGAGTTTTCATGCGGTATCCCCCCTTGGCCTTCAGCACTACACGATCATGGGTATGTTGTGCGGGTGATGGTAGTGTACGTCGCCCTCGCTTCCCGATTCTAACTTGCAACCTTACGAGTTTTCGTGCAGTATCTGGATCTCTCTCTAGCGTCACGCAGAGATACGCCGGCTTCCATGCTTGAAGCTCTCTTGGCTAATGGTGGTCTGGGCAGGGGGTTGGTTTTATAGACACTGCGTCCCCCCTGTATTTAATTTATGAGTCGTTGTGGTTGTTGAGCATGTTTTAATAGCTGTACAGCTGCATTTGTTGTATTATATGACTGTGGCATTTATTACATATCTTTGCATTTGGTTGGATCTTTTAATGATTGCTTATTTAATGCACATTTAATATATGTCCTATCTCTCCACCTTTTTTCTTTATTTTTTATGTTTTCCCAATGCCTGCCTTCGGGAGGTCTTCTTTTGAGTGTCTTTCCTTTTGAAAGTTTCACATCCTGACGCCTGATCTTGGATAGGTCTTTTCTCAGGATGCGATGGCTCGATGCCTATTTAACTAAAATAGGTCTTCTTTCGAGGCTAGTTTTGATCCCCCTCTTTTTTTTTACATTAGCGAACGCCTTGATGCCTGACTATGGACAGGGCTTCTTTCAAGGTGGTCGTTATGGTTTTTTCGGAGGTCGTCCCTTTCCTGAAGCCTCCGGCAATGGAATAGGGAGGTCCTTAAGTTTTTATTGGTTTAGTCGAATATTGTGGCTGATGTGCTAGCCACTTTCGACCTTCGCTACCACTTGATGTTTGTATTTTTCCGGAGAATTCCTCTTTATATGATTAGAGGTTTTTTACATGGGTCCTGCCTCATTAAAAACCTCACCTCCTCGCTGAGTCCCCGTGTGTGAGGAAAAGAGTGCAGGCCCTTCGTCAGGAAAAACTCTTAAAGTAAAAGAAACTAGAAAAAGGTAAAAAGAAAATCAAATGACGGCCTTCACTTATAGCTCCGCGAAGGCGATCTTACATTCATATGTAAAAACGCTGAAGGTTGTCAATGTTCCATGTGTGCGTGCTCACTCTTCCTTCGGAGTCGACCAGGTAAATTGACGCTTGCCTTCCTGCAGCCTTCGCCATGTATGGTCCTTCCCATTTTGACTGCAACTTTCCTGCAGTGTCGGTGTTTGGCTTTCGTCTAAAGACCAGATCTCTGTGCCTTATGTCTTTCCTGACCACCCTGCCATCTCTCCATTTCTTTGTTTGCTCCTGGTACTTGATGATGTTTTGTACTGCGTCCAACCTTGAGCCTTCAATTGTCTCCTTGCAATATGCATCATCGGAGGCGAGGTCGGCCTTGATTACTCACAGACTCTAATGTCTTGCTTCTTTGGGTAACATTGCCTCCTCCCCGTCTAATAACCTAAAAGGAGTGAAACCTGTTGTTCTTGAAGCTATTGTGTTGTCTGACAATACAACTTTTGAGAGTTCTTCTATCCACTTTCCCTTGTGACGGCTGAACAATGTTTTGGTGATCGCTGAAAAGATGGCCCTGTTAGCTCTTTCCACTGCACCGTTGGACTCTGGGTGATAAACTGAAGTGAAGGCCAAGGTTGTGCCAATGGTATTGCAAAATTCTCTGAATTTTTCTGAATCGAACTGCTTTCCATTGTCTACTGTGAGTAACCTGGGTACTCCAAATCTACACACAATATTCTGCCAGAAGAATTTCTTGACTATTTTTGATGTTATGTTTGCTAGTGGCTTTGCTTCTATCCATCTTGTGAAATACTCAATGGCCACTACGGCGAACTTGTTCCCCCGTTGCGAAGGTGGTAATGGCCCCACTAGGTCCATGCCCCATCTTTGGAGGGGCCATGTGGGAGGAATGAGTTGGGTTGGTGCCGAAGGCCCTTTTTGCTTTGGCGACGTGCTTTGACATGCTTTGCAAGTTTTGACTATTTCTTCGGCATCTCTAACATGAGTGGGCCAATAGAACCCTTGTCTGATGGCTTTTGCTGACAACGAACGTGCTCCAATATGTGACCCATAGGTCCCTGAATGTATTTCGTTGAGTAGCTCCTTGCCTTCGCTGTCTGATATGCACTTGAGGAGGGGTTGGACAACACCTTTCTTGTACAATTGTCCTTCCTTCAAGACATAGCTTCTTGCCCTAGCAGCCATTCTTACTGCGCTTGAGTCATCATCTTCTTGCTGGCCTCCTCTCAGGTGATCCATAATTGGCTGCCTCCAGTCTTTTGTTTCTGCTATCATGACTTCCTTAAAAGCTTTTGTTGTTGCATTTGTTGCTGGGTGTTGCAGTTCTTGAAAGAATGTTTTTTGAGGTAGTGGTAGGTTGTTTGTTGTTGCTTTCGCCAGCTCGTCCGCTTTAGAATTTTCAATTCTTGGGATATGCTTCAATGTGAATCCGCAGAACCTCCGCTCTAGTGATCTGACCACTGCTAGATACCTGACAAGTTCTGGTTCTCTGGCTGTGTATTCCTTTTCCACTTGACCTGCTACTACCTGAGAGTCTGTTTTGACCAAAAGTGTCTGCGCTCCCAGCACCTTGGCCTTATTAAGTCCGAGCACGAGGCCTTCGTACTCTGCTATGTTGTTTGTTGCTTTGAAGGCCAGTCTTGCTACGTATTTGGATCGGACCCCGGAAGGTGAGATAAGCACAATGGAGGCTCCTGCACCTTGATGCCCCCATGCTCCATCCGTGTATAAAGTCCAAACTGAGCTTGACTGTTGGTTAACTACTTCTGGCGAAGGCGTCCACTCCGCCATGAAATCTGCCAGTGCTTGAGACTTGATTGATGTTCTGGAGACAAAACGGATGACACACTGAGACAACTCTCCAGCCTACTTGCCTATCCTTCCGGAGGCTTCCTTATTACCAAGGACGTCCCCCAGTGGCTGAGCTGAAGGTACTATGATTTCATGAGCTTGGAAGTAATGCTTTAGTTTTCTTGATGATATGAGTACTGCGTAGGCAATTTTCTCAATCTCTGAATAATTTGTTTTGGCTCCTGACAAGGCCTCCGAAATGTAGTATATCGGTTGCTAGACCATCTTTGTTCCCACTAGTTTTTCTTGCACTAGGACTGCGCTTACAACATGTTGCGAAGCTGAAACATACAGCAGCAGGATTGCGTCTGTATCAGGGACTGTGACCGTGAGATTACTGGCTAGGTAGCGCTTGACAGCTTGGAAAGCCTCTGACTGCTCCTGCTTCCAGATGAAAGAGTCTGAGCCCTTGAGTGCCTTGAAAAATGGCAAGGTGCGCTCGGCTGATCTTGATATGAACCTGCTTAGAGCTGCTATTCTGCCTGTCAACATTTGCACTTCTTTCTTTGTTGTTGCCTCTCTCATAGACATGACCGCCTTCGTCTTTTCTAGATTTGCTCGTGTGCCTTCTGGCCCTATAAGATATCCCAACATTTTGCCTTCGCTGACCCCGAAGACGCATTTTTCTAGATTCAGGTTTAAGCTTGCTGACCGAAGGTTGGTGAAGGTTTCCTTGAGGTCGTCAATGTGGTCCTTTTCTTCTTTGCTCATGACCACAATGTCATCGACGTAGGCTATGACATTTTTCTGTAGCTGAGGTCCTAGTACACTCTTGGTCATTCTTGCGAAGGTTGACCCCACATTTTTTAGGCCTTCGGGCATTCTAACAAAACAATATGTTCCAAATGGTGTTGTAAAGCTTGTTTTCTCCTCATCCTCTGTCTTCAGCCAGATTTGGTGATACCCTAAAAAACAATCCAGCAACGAGAAACGCTTGCACCCTGCTGCTTTGTCTACGAAGGTGTCTATTCTTGGAAGTGGAAATGGATCCTTCTTACATGCCTTATTCAGATCCGTGAAGTCTATGCACATTCTCATTTTGCCATTCTTCTTGGGCATGAGGACAACGTTTGCCAACCAATCCAAGTACTTGACTTCCCTTATGACCCTGGCATCCAGCAATCTTTGAACCTCCGCCTTGGCTGCCAAGATTCTGTCTTCGGACATTTTCCTCTGCTTCTGCTTCTTAGGCCTCATGTTGGGATTGATATCCAGCGAATGCTGAATGATACTCCTACTGACACCTTGTAGATCAGAGGCTGACCATGCAAAGACATCCTTATTCTTCCTGAGGACATTTATCAATTCCTGCTCTTCACTTGAAACAAGATTGGTGCCTTTGGTCACCTTCCTATCAGGCACCTCTTCTTCGAGTGGTATGGTTTTTGTCTCATCTTGATCTTTGAGGTCCGTTTTCCCTCTGGGCATGTCTGGCGGCTGTAATGAGTTTTGCACGGAATTGACATTCCTCTATGACTTTTGAATTGCCCTTTCTATGTTTCTTGTTTCCTTTTGGCTGCCAAAGACTGTGATTATTCCATGAAGCGCAGACATCTTTATGCAAAGATAGCCCATGTGTATGGCCATGTTGAATTTGTTTGAAAGACGACCTCTGCAAAAATTGCATTATATGGGTAATGCAGGTCAACAACATCAAATGTTGCGTACTCTGTTCGAGCATTGCTCTGGTCTGCGAAAGACACATGCAGAGATATTTTCCCAAGTGCCTCGATTCTTCTTCCTCCAAATCCAATCAGAGGTGAGTCCGAAGGCTGTAACTGATTTCTACTCAGCTGCATCTGGTCGAAGGTGTTGGCGAAGATTATATCCGCTGAACTACCTGAATCCATTAAGATCCTGTTAATTTCCTAGGCGGCGATGTTGGCCTTGTGTAACAACCTAGAAAACACCACACTCAAAAATCTCACCCAGAAAATTTTTGAAAACATTTTGTGATGAGTATGCATACCTAGGGCACCAATCCTAGCCAACACATGATAGGAACACATAGACATTAGGTCATGAGCATTAAATTTCATGTTAAGCTTACTACAAATGTGCATGAATGATTTGGTGTTCAAATTCTTTGTATGTTTGATCAACTCACTAATACACTAAATATTTATTGACATAAATATTAAACCTCATTATGGCACCACCTAAGTATGTGGGCCCTACCTACATGCAAAGCCTATAGAGGCCCTATCAAGTCATGACCTAAATGCACAAACCAAGAATTAAAACCCATTTGAATTTGGACTCAAATTGGAATTCAAAATCAAATTGAAATAAGAAAAAGAAAAGAAAAATAGAAGGGGAGGCAAACCAGCCTCGCAGGCCCAGCCTGCTCGGCCCAACCGCGCCCACGTCGACCCCCGCGCGCTCGCACCTGGACCTGGGCTGGCTCGAGACGAGCGTCCGCGCCTGCACGCCACTCACCTCGATACCCCACCCGTCAGCCTCAAGCGAACAGAGTCATCTTCCTCCCCTCGACGCTCGCCCCACGCCGTGCGACCGCCCGACAGCCCCAAGCAAGAAGCATGGCCCCCTGACCCACGTCGTGTCAGGCGTTGTCGCCCCCGTGTCGGCTTCATCTTGGCGCCTACGAAGCCCCAGAGCACCCCCACAGCCGCTTGATCAAACCGAGCTCCCGATCACCGTCCGCCGGCGCCATAGCCGCACCTCGGGCTATAAAAGCCAGCGCAAGCCCCCCTAGGGTTTCCCAACCAATTCACCGCCACTCAGTGGCCACACCAGCGCCCCAATTCGGTGAGAAGAGGGACAAGGAGGCCAGGGCAAGGCGGAGCCGAGCATTGCGCCGCCGCAGAGCACGCCGGAGAAGAAGAGGGGAGCCGGAGCAGGACACGCCAGGGCAAGGAGGACAACGCGGAGCGGCACGGCACTGCGATCACTCTACACAGCAACGACTCTCCACTGCTCCGCTACCCTACCTCCCCAACACCGACGGTGAGCTCACCTCGCCACCATTCTAAACCCCCATGCCCCTCCTCTGGTCATGGCGCTCTGCATCTGAGCACGTAGACCGAGCCGCTACCGGCTCAGGAACACTGAGCACAGCACGGACACGAGGCCAGCCAAACCTAAACGGATGGAACACATGTGGCGAGTCTGGACACTACGCCGTCGCCATGAACTGCATCGCCATGGCAAGGTCGATGTTCCGGCAAAGCCAGTAGCCGTAGAAGGTCTCCATCTCGCCCGATCACCAGCCGTAGTAGGAGAGTTAGCCCCAGGCCCTAGGACTCCACCACCATGCCGCCGCCGCATCACCACGGTGCGCCGCCATGGCAACTACGTTCTGGCTGCCTCGCTAGACGAGGAATGGCCGTCGAGCTTCATCGTGACGTCTCGAGCCCAACCACCTAGATGGATCAGCCCAAGGAGCACCACAGCCACCGGGCCAAGAAGACCGATGCCTCGCCGGAGCCGCCGTCACACAACGAGCCTCTCCCAAGCACCGGGAACATCGGCGCTAGACTCATAGCCTGCCCTGAACACGGAATCAACGAGCCGAGGCCTCAATTTGACTCCACAGTGCCTAGAACCTGGCCAGCTTCGTCCGCCGTCCTCGAGCCGCCGCCGCCTCCACGGCCAGCATGATCGAAGCTCACGAGCACCAAACCGAAGCCCCATGAGACTAGCCAAGGACTGGTGGAGCAGCACGACCTACCAATTGAGGCATCGGAGGCTATCAATGCCCAAACCACATGCCCCGGCGGACTCGCGTCGCCGCCACCGTGCGTGAGCCAAGCCGGAGCCCTCTCCGTGGCCTCGAGTGCAGACCCATTCGAGGTACCCCTCGATTACGGAACCCTTCCAAGCAAACAAAGCATGCCTCGATGGCTCAGTCTGCGGCACCCTCGAGAAGTCCCTTCTCGAGTGCAGACCCATTCGAGGTACCCCTCGATTACGGAACCCTTCTGAGCGAATGAAGCATGCCTCGAAGGGCTCAGTCTGCGGCACTCTCGAGAAGTCCCTTCTCGAGTGCAGACCCATTCGAGGTACCCCTCGATTACGGAACCCTTCTGAGCGAACGAAGCATGCCTCGACGGCTCAGTCTGCGGCATCCTCGAGAAGTCCCTTCTCGAGACAGAACCGATCCTTTCAGGGTACCCCTCGAGAGGCACCCCCTCGAGCACTCCTCAGGCACCCCTCGAGAGGCACCCCTCGAGCACTCCTCAGGCGCCCCTCAAGAGGCACCCCTCGAGTACTCCTCAGGCACCCCTCGAGAGGCACCCCTCGAGCACTCTTTGGAAAATTCATAATAAATTCATACAAGCTCAGAAAGATACGAGACTAGGACCAAAATTCATCTAAAATCGAGCTCTATACAATGGAGTTATTTTTTTTTATTGCATTTGGATCTTTTGGATTTTGTCATATCTTTTTGCTATGTTTTATATGTCGCTAACGCGACATATATCGCCTGTATTTCAGACTCAGCGGAGGACCCGGAGAACGAGGATCGTGAGTACCGCGAGGAATACGGGGACGACTACACCGAAGGTGCCACAGCCCATCCAACTCCATAGAATCCTATTAGACATGCAAGCACTTTACTTTCTGCAAATAAACTGTGATAGGTTGCATAATCGATTACTTGTGAGCCTATACCTTGACGCAACCAATCCCCTGCTTACCCTGCTGATAGGTTAGTCACACACCGCGCTTATATGATATTACTCATCCATGCTTATTAAACTTGGAAATATTGTGTGATGGAATACGATGGATGATGATAACTGATGATTCCGGGGAGTGTGCTGCGTGTGTCTTGGGTGAGTATGGTGGTGAGGGTTGAGTCGACCAAGCTGAAATATAAGATGAGCCAATGGGGCAAGTCATGCCGAGGTGCTACTTGGGCACCTGGGATGTGGAATACCCGTTGAGGGGTAACTTAAGCCTGTGGCGGGCATGTGATGGTATAAGATGAGGTGGCCTGGGTGTGAGCCTCGAGGAGGTGGAGCCCGAGGTGGAGGTGCTATGGTGGCACGGTAAATGGAAACCCTCGAGAAGACATTTTGGCTTGGTCACCCTTAGGACCCGTTTGTGGTACTCAGCTACAAACAGGATGCCTTATGAAACCACTCGCCTGGAATGGGACGGGACGGCCAGACCCTCAGGTAGGAGTTGCCACTACTGCTTGGCGAAAGAGTGTGAGGAAGGTACAGGAACGAGGACCCACACCCTTTCGAGACGAACATGGCTCCCACTTCAGGAGCGGGAACATGTCTTGTCTCCCACTTCGGGAGAGGGAACAAGGACTTCACAGTTTCAGCCACCCCAGACTAGACTTGGGGTGTACCAGGGCTGCAAGGTAGAGTGGCAACCCCTAAGCTAGACCAGACGATCGGAATGAGCCAAGTTGACGATAACCAACGAGGATGGCACATCTTGTGGCGTAGTAAACCTCTGCAGAGTGTATGGTTTATCGATCGATACATAAGCCAACTCGTTGGCTATGGACCTTTCCTGGATGTCTGTGGTACTGATTAGTGAGATGAGTCCTTCTCTTTTCTCCCTCTGGTATGAGAGTGCCGACCGCGAGCCTGGTGCGAGGCTGCGGGCCGTTGAGACAAGGCTGGGAGGGAGCTGGCCTTAGTCGATTGAGCGGATGAGTGTGTGTGTGTATGAGATGGTGATGGTTTTGGGTATGGTGATGGACATGGTGGTATGATGATGGAAACCTGATAATTACTACTATAACTAAATACTTATTATGCATAGGAAACCCCAGCCTGCATAGGTCTGTTTTGTATATCCTGTTGCATCCACTTTCCACATAACAAGCATATTAGGTTGGGAAAATGTGGCCAGTACAAATCATACTGAAACTTGGGTTCTAGGTTCTGAGGGGGAGTTCCACTTGGAGGAGTTTGACGAGTAGGGTTTCATGCCTACGCTCAAGTCGGAGGAAGAACGCTACAGCTTCTACAAGGCTTTTCTGGATGTTAGCTATTTTTCTACTTTCCGCCAGTGTAGCGATGTAATAAATTTATGTACTCTTATCGATGTAAGACTGTGATATTGGAACTGGAATTCAGGTAATATGATCTACCAAGGTCAAATTACACTACGACTCTGTGGATTTCCCTTCGAGAAAATCAGGTCGTTTCAGTTGGTATCAAAGCCTTACTTGACCCTAGGACGAAACCCGTAGAAATGGACACTTAGATAGGATAAAACCTGCACCTCTTTCGGTTATATACCGACCCTGCAAGGCTTATCTATTATTTGGACTTGCTGACACCTAAAAAACCTTTTTGCAGATGGCTCCACCTTTCGGACTACCACCTGTTGGACCACTACCCTTCGAGTCCACCAAGCTGACCTTTGGCCTGTCCGAGTTGGAGGGATTTGCTCTACCGCTTTGCCGAATCCTAGCCACACTTGGAGTACCTGTTGAGCACGCCAAGATCACCTGTTCAGGCAAGCCTGCAGTAGACGGGGAAATTGAAGGACCAGCTGTCACTACTTTCGAGATACCCGCAAGTACCACCTTACCACTTGTACCAGCTACCGAGGGGACAGTCACTGAGGATACTGTTGAGGAGGGACTCCACTCTGCTTCCCTTCAGGCACTCCGCACCGTGATGAGAGACCACTACGATTACCTAAAGACGACTGAGTTCCGACTACTTCCACAGGCTCTCGACCTCACACTCACCCCTGTGGAGCAGATGATGATTACAGGAAAGGTGATCTTTGCAGAAAGTGACCGTTGCCTTCGCACCACTGCACTTTACCTACTAGAGCAGGACGAGCACGTAGCACAGCTTGAGCAGAAGAAGCGCCACGACAGAGCACTTCTTTGGGAGTACCAGGAAAGGTTCCAGAGGGACACCCAGACACAGCACAAACTGACACATGAGATTGCT
The DNA here is from genome assembly GCA_009763385.1 of Coix lacryma-jobi var. lacryma-jobi. Lineage (NCBI taxonomy): Eukaryota > Viridiplantae > Streptophyta > Magnoliopsida > Poales > Poaceae > Coix > Coix lacryma-jobi. The sequence goes on along the minus strand of CM019831.1, from coordinate 118,161,875 downwards.
CAGGTTCAGGAAAGACTCCTGCGTCAGAAAGAGGCCCACAAAGCCGAGGTTGCCAATCTAAAGGACAAGGCTGTGGATCTGGGAAACAGGAACTGCTACCTGGACAGCATGGTCCTAGGACTACGGCAAGACCTGGAGGACAGAAAGACCGAGACCCACCACAGGGGAGATCGAGAGAGGACCAAGGGACTTGAGATGCTGAAGTTGAAGTCTGCAAACAAGACACTGACACAGAACCTAGAGGAGGTAAAGAAGAGGGCACTATGCAACCAGGGACACTTGATTGAGTATGTCAGATCCACTGAGTACTTACAGGACAAGTGTGAGAGAACTTGGGAAGCTTGGCAGACGTCTGACAGGAAGCGACTCAGAGAGATGAAGAGCATGTAGGAGAAGCTACCTAAGGAGGAGCAAGTCAAGACCAGACCAAGGCTGGAAGCTTTCGAGTTAGCACCGACTCGACTCAACCTTGACGCCTGCCCTACTCTTCCCAGAGCTAAGCCCACTGAGGAGTTAGCTGAAGCTCTAAAGTACGTAGCACGACTCCACAAGTCAGACGATGATATCGAAGCTGAAGATAGTCATTTCCCCGAGGCTATCTACGCACAGGAGTAGTTACCCCATGTAGACCATATTTATGTATCCCCCTGATGTATCCCTCATAAGATAGCACGAATAGCGCAATTCCGCGAGTCTTCAAGTGTAGCTACTGGAGACGATGCTATGTAATAAAACCCATGTAATGAGTGTCTGGATCTTTATGCATCTTATGGATATTATTGCTTCTTTGAATGAGTGTAGGATAGCTCAAATGTTTTAATCTATTACATGTAAACCTACCCTAAAGAATTAAAACATTTTTAAGCACATACACTAAAATCCTTCACTCCTACGTATACAGATGTCGCATCGCCACTCTGCTCGCCTGATGCATCAAGAGCCTGAGAACGAGCCATTCAGAGAACTGAGGGGTAACCGCCGTGGCCGTGGACATGGACGCGGAGGTGGAAGGATTCCCTTCGACCAGGAACATACCCTACCCAGGGTGGAAGGAGACAATCAGGGCCATGAGGAGAACCATGGACACGAGGAAGAGCCACCGCCGCCACCGCCACCGCCACCAAATCTTGCTGAGGTGATGGCCCTACAGACCCAGCTCCTTGCTGCTCTCGTCAACGGAAACAACCGTCGTCAGGGTGGTCCGCAGAATGAATTCTCACGAAAGCTAGAAGGATTCCTGAAGCTAAGGCCACCATCTTATGATGGCACTGACCCCAACCCACTTGTGGCAGATGACTGGCTCCGTGAGATGGAGAAGAAGCTGGACCTCACCACTTTCATAGATGAAGAATGTGTTGGAGCTGCAGCACATCAACTGACAGGAGCAGCACGCTCATGGTGGGACAGCTACAATGAAGCACATGAGGACCCCGCTAGCATTTCCTGGGGAGAGTTTGTGGAGGCATTCACTGAGTACCACATCCCCAAGGGAGTCATGGAAGCTAAGGCTGAGGAGTTCCGCAACATCAAGATGGGAACCGACAAGATGGCAACCTACACCACCCATTTCACCAACCTCCTACGCTATGCATCGCCCAATGTGGTGAACTCTGAGAAGGAGAGGTTGTACTACTTCCGCAAGGGATTAAGCCCGCACATCAAGCTAAAGCTGGGAGGCATCGAGAGTCATACCTTGCGTGATCTGGTGGATCGCTGCATCCAGCTCGAACGAGACCGCACAGAGGCTGAAGAAGAGTTCAGGGGAAAGAAGCGCAAGGCTGAGGAAACTTTCCGTGGACGTGATCAGAAGAGGTTCCGTAGGGAGGCATCATTCAGGGAACTCCCACACCATGGCAGGAATGGTAACCCACGATCAAGCCAACAGAACAGGGGTTACACAGCTAGGTACCCCCGACCAGATCAGAACCGCTATGCTCAAGATCGCAATACCAAGGACCGCCACCCTCAAGACCGCAATATTCGAGGTCACTCTGTTCAGAACCAAAACACTCAGGACCGTGCCAACCGCCCCCGTCGGACCAATGACCGTCCAGCATCAACCCGTGCACCTCAGAACACTGGGAACTGGAAGGCAGCTGCACCCACAGGCAATGTACCGTTCACATGCTTCTCGTGCGGCCAACCTGGGCACAAGGTCGCTAACTGCCCCCAGAGGACACAAACCAGGGAAAAGCTGAATCATCTGGATGCTGAGGAGGCACAGACTGCACCTGACGTCATGTACGGTATGTTTTTAGTTAATGGTCATACCGCATCCGTTCTCTTTGATTCTAGAGCTACTTGCTCATGCATATCATCTAAATTTGCACGGGAACACAACCTACCAGTTACACCCTGACTAGAACCTATAATAACCAGCTCACCTCTAGGAACCTAACCTGCACCCACATCTGTGAGGAAGTGAAACTTACCATCGAGGGTCTTGTCTTTAAAGCTAACCTAACCCTACTACCTTCCACAAACCTAGATGTCATCCTAGGAATGGATTGGTTGACTCTACACCGAGGTATCATATCATGCTCACCCAGATATGTCCAAGTGACCCACCCCACCGGCCAAACCGTTAGATGTGAACCCCAGATAGGCAAAACCACCTCTATCCTATGTGCCCTAAGCACCGGTAAGGAATCACAGAAGGAGGAAAAGACCGTACATGATGTACCAGTGGTCAGAGACTATCCTGATGTATTTCCCGAAGAGCTCCCTGGTATGCCGCCAGACCGAGATGTGGAATTCATAATTGATCTCGTACCAGGAACAGGGCCAATTGCCAAAAGGCCGTATCGTATGTCTGTGGATGAACTCGCAGAACTCAAGAAGCAGATAGATGAACTTATAGGCAAAGGATTTATCAGACCCAGTGCATCACCCTGGGGTTCTCCTGTATTGTTCGTAAAGAAGAAAGATGAGACAATGAGGATGTGCATTGACTACAGGAATCTGAATTCAGTCACCATCAAGAATAAGTATCCTCTGCCAAGGATTGATGACCTGCTAGATCAGCTACGAGGCGCCAAATACTTCTCCAAGATTGATCTGAGATCAGGCTATCATCAGATGAAAATCCGAGAAGGTGATATTCCCAAGACCGCCTTTGTAACTAGATACGGGCAGTTTGAATTCACTGTGGTATCATTCGGGCTCACGAATGCCCCCGCATACTTTATGAACATGATGAATAAGGTATTCATGGAGGAGTCGGACAAATTTGTGGTAGTGTTCATTGATGATATCATTGTCTACTCCGCTACGGCTGAAGAGCATGAACATCACCTAAGGAGTGTGTTAGAACGGATAAGCCAACAACGGCTCTACGCCAAGTTCAGTAAATGTGAGTTTTGGCTGCAAGAAGTTGCATTTCTGGGACATGTGCTATCAGTGGAAGGAGTTGTTGTTGACCCAGCCAAGATTGAAACAGTAAAATAGTGGGAACAGCCACGGAATGTGACAGAAGTCAGAAGCTTCTTGGGACTGGCTGGCTACTATCGCAGATTCATAGAAGGATTCTCCAAAATAGCCCACCCGATGACAAACCTTTTGAAGAAGACTAAAGAGTTTGAATGGACGCCTGAGTGCGAGGAAAGCTTCTAGGGACTGAAACAAAAACTCACTACTACACTTGTTTTAGCACTGCCCGATATCAGCCAGGACTTTGTGGTCTACTGTGACGCATCCCATCAAGGTATTGGATGTGTACTAATGCAAAATGGGAAGGTCATAGCCTATGCATCCCGACAGTTGAAAGAGCACGAGCAGCGCTACCCTACCCATGATCTTGAATTGGCAGCTGTGGTACATGCTCTGAAAATCTGGAGGCACTATCTGATAGGCAACAAATGTGATATCTACACTGACCACAAGAGTCTAAAGTATTTCTTCACCCAAGAGGACCTAAACATGAGGCAACGCCGATGGCTAGAATTGATCAAAGATTATGACTTAGAGATTCATTACCACCCAGGCAAGGCTAACGTGGTGGCAGATGCACTTAGTCGCAAGAGTTACTGTCACAGCCTGATCACGAAATCTGTACCCCCAGAACTGAGTAAGGAGATTGATGACCCCCAGCTTGAAATCTTGCCACATGGAGTGTTGAATGAGCTCCGAATAGAGTATAATCTCACCGATCGCATCAGGCAAGCTCAGAAAAATTGTGAGGAGACAGAATATCTCCGGGGATTGATGAGGCTAGGTTACCGAACCAACCACGTGGAAGATGATCAAGGAACCATCTGGTTCAAGAATAGAATCTGTGTGCCCGCTGAACCAGCACTACGCAAGGAAATTTTATTGGAAGCTCATGATTCTAAATACTGCATACACCCGGGAGGTTCAAAGATGTACCGGGATCTTAGAAAGCATTTTTGGTGGAAGGGCACGAGAACAGATATTGTGGAGCATGTGGCTCGATGTGATACCTGTAACCGAGTCAAAGCCGAACACCAAAGACCTGCAGGGTTGCTCAAACCCTTGGGCATTCATGAATGGAAATGGGATTGTATATCTATGGATTTCATAGTTGGCTTACCCCGCTCTCAGAAAGATCACAATTCAATTTGGGTGATTGTGGATCGTTTGACCAAGGTTGCACACTTTGTGCCGGTTAAAAGCACAACAGGGGCAGAAAAGCTTGCGGACCTGTATATCGAGCACATTCTCAGGTTACACGGAGCACCCTCTAGCATCGTCTCTGATCGAGGATCTCAATTCGTATCCAGATTCTGGGAAGCATTGCATGAGTCAATTGGGACTAGACTCGATTTCAGTACAGCATACCATCCTCAAACAGATGGGCAGACAGAACGAGGAAATCAGGTCGTTTCACCTTGATCACTAGCGCATCTGCGTGGGAGTAGCTTTCCAGGTGCAAATCCTGCTCAAAAATTATGATGGGTACCTTCGACCAGTCTGTGAACCACACAGGTCCCTGCACTGCAACATTGTTGACCAGCCTCAGATGATCCTTCTTCTACTTCTTGGTTTGAAATTCAAGCGATGAGCCTCCGGCTATAGGTAGAATCATCCCTATTGTCGGCAATGGTGTGTGAGGGTTGACTTGATTTTCCTGGTGGGGTTCAGGCTTTGAATTTGGCATTTGGTTGATGGGTGGAGGCTGCGGCAATGCTTCTAATTGCCTGCTTGGTTGGTGTTGTGCTTGGTTGATGTTGTGCTTGGTTGGTCTCAATGTATGTAATGTGCGGAGGTCTTGGATTCACGAAGGCTAGATTGGCTTCATGGCGCTGGGTATTTGGTTGGTATGGCTGGGTTTGGCTTTGATTGCTCGGCCTCCAAGCTAGTAGAAAACTTGGATAGTAGGACGATGCTAAAGTTGAGGGATGGATTTGAGTGGAGCTGAGGTTTGGGTAGCTTGGGCAATACTGTTGTTGTTACTGCCATTGTGGTGCGAAGGTGTGGTTTATCTCTCGCGGAGGTTGACGTTGATTGGGTTGCACACTTGTTCTATTTTTGATGCGCTCCTGTGTTTCCTTGGCATCTGGGCAATCTCCGTGACATGACCCTTGTTTTCTCCATGGACAAAACAATACTGCTTCCTTGGCTTTTGGTTCTTGTTTCTAGCCCGGGGTTTGCCTTGACTGCTACTTCCATCTCCTTGCTGGTTGTGTTGATCTGCATTCTGGACTCTGTTGGGTAGGCTGATGGTGTTGTTGGTTATGGCTCTGATGCCCTATGTTAAACACTTGTTGCCCTGACTGCTTTGGAGGCTGACTCGTGTTTTTGTTATCTTTCGAGGCATTCCTGGCTTGGGCTTGCTTATACTGAGATCGCTCTTCCAGCCTTCGGCGTAGGTTGTTATCTGATCTGCAATACTTTTTGAATTCCTCATAGAGCCTTTCTATGGTCGGAAGCTTCTCTCTAGCCAGGTGACTAGCAAATGGTCCGATGCGGAGCCCTTTGACCGCTGCTTCGATCGCCACTTCTTTAGGCATGTTTGGTGCCCTAGCGTTCAGCTGAATGAATTTCGGATAATACTCTCGCAATGTTTCTCCTTGCTATTGCTTGCACTGGAAAAGATCTAAAGCGGTTAGGCCTTCGCTTGAGAAGCCCTTGAAGTTGGCCATGATCTTGTCACGGAGGTCTTCCCAAGAGCAGACCGACTTGGGTTTCAACATGGAGTACCAGGCCAGGGCATCTCCCTCCGCTGCTATGACAAAGAACTTCGCCAGAACTGCTTCATTCCCCCTGCCGAAGATATGGCTGCTTCAAAGCTCATAATTAATTGACGGGGGTCTGACTTGCCTTTGAACCTTGGCAAGGTAATGGGCTTATATGAGGAAGGCCACAACGAGTTTTGGAGACCTTCGGACAACAGAGATTTTGGGTCGACGCCCTGTATTGCACAGGCTGTGAATAGGGTGTTCCTAAGGGTAAGAAGGTTGATGGTGTTGGTGGTAAATCTCTTTGGATTGGCCTGATCGGTGGCTGCTGATAGGAGTTGGTTGAAGGGTGTGGGTTTGTCTGGAGACTTTGAATCTCCGCCTGTAAGATGGCCAACTGCTGACGGACCTCCGCTGCTTGCTGTGATATCTGTGCAACAAGTGTTTGTGTTTAACAAGTGTTTGTGCAACAAGTGTTTGTGTTTAACATAGGGTGTGCGTTTGTGTTTGTGTTTAACATAAGTGCAACATAGGCTAGAAGAGCGATCTCAGTATAAGCAAGCCCAAGCCAGGAATGCCCCGAAAGATAACAAAAACACGAGTCAGCCTCCAAAGCAGTCAGGGCAACAAGTGTTTAACATAGGGCATCAGAGCCACAACCAACAACACCACCAGCCTACCCAACAGAGTCAGAATGCAGATCAACACAACTGGCAAGGAGATGGAAGTAGCAGTCAAGGCAAACCCTGGGCTAGAAACAAGAACCAAAAGCCAAGGAAGCAGTATTATTTTTTCCACGGAGAAAACAAGGGTCATGTCACCAGAGATTGCCCGGATGCCAAGGAAACGCAGGAGCGCATCAAAAACAAAACAAGTGTGCAACCCAATCAACCTCAACCTCCGCGAGAGATAAACCACACCTTCGCACCACAATGGCAGCAGCAACAACAGTATTGCCCAAGCTACCCAAACCTCAGCTCCACTCAAATCCATCCCTCAACTTTAGCATCGTCCTACTATCCAAGTTTCCTACTAGCTTGGAGGCCGAGCAATCAAAGCCAATCCCAGCCATACCAACCAAATACCCAGCGCCATGAAGCCAATCTAGCCTTCGTGAATCCAAGACCTCCGAACATTACATACATTGAGACCAACCAAGCACAACACCAACCAAGCAGGCAATTAGAAGCATTGCCGCAGCTTCCACCCATCAACCCAATGTTGGGGAGGTGTCCCCGAACAGGTTGGGACACGGGCGAAGGTCCCTCGAGCTTAGTAGAGGACCCCCCAAAAAGACCAAAGAATAACCACAATTAGGGTTTCATTCACTATCTTTCCTCCTCTGTACATGGGGCTCCTACCTCCCCTTTTATAGCGCACTGTTCACCGGTGTTTCTCCCTTATTACATTCCTACCTATACAGAACGCAGAGATATTCCTGGAATATTCTCTGTCTCAAGCTAAACCCTGAGGGGTATTTCGGGGCCCTTCTCCTCTTTTTCCAACCAGTCCGCTTGGTTGGCCCTGGGCCTCCCCCGAAGAAAGCCCAACTTCGCCATGGTTTGGTGGGCCAAGATCTTTTCTGGACCGGCGCTCTCCTAGTCTTCAACGTGAAAACCTTCGCTGTCACCCGGACCTTCGCCTGCGCTGGAACCTCCATCTTGGCTGGGGGCCTCCGCTTCACCAAAGCCTCCGGCTTGGCTGGGGGCTTCCGCCTACACCGGAGCCTCCGCCTGCGCTGGAGCCTCCGCTTCACCGGAGTCTCCGCCTGCACTGGAGCCTCCGCTTCACCGGAGCTTCCGCCTGTGGCTCTCCACGAATCCTAAAAACATTTATACCCGATACAATATTTTATGTTAGTCAAGACCTTCGCGATCTTATATTTGACTCCCCCAACAAGGCCAAATTCTGTGCCACGTCGCTGGAAGCCCTGGTCGAGGGTACCATGGCGGCGCTCGGCACCCGCAACATCCGGCCGATGACCTCCGACCTGCCCCGCTCAGGGGCACCTAATTAAGCAACCGTACACCGTTCTAGGTGTGCACCCGGTGGACAGATCGAGCTTCGTGTCATGCCACGACCATATGACTATATCCGTACACCGTCTACATGTGCCATAACACGCCCCCTCCACAAGGGCGTACATGGTGGAGCTGGAGGGTGCCCGTAGTGGCCTTGCCGTCACTGTTGCCGCTATTTGTCACACTGACACACGTCGATCGCACTGGGACGCGGAGCATTTCTCCTTCAAGGTCCTCGGCACCAAGCCTGGGGACGCACCAATCTGCCACTATCTGCCATATGGACACAACGTGTGGGTCAACCTGGAGGCAAATCGCTTGTCATCCTAAGAAACTGCTGTATGTCGTCGGAGCCAAGATTGATCTATGTTGTGTGTGTGCGTCTATCTTGCAATCTTTGTATCCCTGTTGTCGCTGTTGTTTTTCATATATATACCGGCCCACTGCTGTAGGTAGTACTCCGATCCTATATATACTTCCTGCCACGCCTCACTAGTAGAGAAACGACATCACCAAAAAATATTTAGTCCCGGTTTTAAACTTGCAACCATGGTTAAAAGAGGACTGGGATCTTTAGTTCCGGTTTGTAATAAAAACTGGGAATAATTCCACCCTTTAGTCCCGGTGGGAAAAGCCACAAAAGTGTGTCAGTCCAAAAAAAAAATTCGTCCGCGTTGAAAACATGAACCCGGACTAAAGGTGTGACTTTTAGTCCCGGTTTGAAACACGAACACACACTAAATGTACCTTTATTAGTCCCAGTTTGTATCTCAAACCCGGACTAAATGTGCCTCCAGAGTGAATTTAAAAGAAAAATATATCTTGTCTTTGTCAGATATGTGGTGTAGTTAAGATAACAACACACGCAAAGGCTATAGTGGGAGGTCTTGAGTTCAAATTATCACACCCACACCTTTTTTCCCTCCATAGAAACACATTTAGTCCCGATTATAGAGAACCGGAGCTAAAGTTTAGGACCTTTAGTTCCGATTACGCAGTCCCGGTTCTATAACCAGGACCAAAGGCCCTTACCAACCGGGGCTAAAGCCCATGCGTGTACTAGTGCTTGTAATCAGATCAGAGTACGGTTCCTATGTAGTAAGGGCAGCATATGCTTGTTTTCATGTACCCGTATATATATCCACTAGCTGTTTCTATGGATAAATACCTCAAGTGTTTGAGTTGATACAAAGATTGAACTAATGAACCAAAATTATTTGTGGACTCCCAATGTAGTGTCCGAAGACTTGAAAAAGGAACGCAATGACTCACCAGGCTTTATCTTATTAACATGCCTGTTGGGGCAGGCATCACCTTTTCGACAACCCTGCCGCGGCATCTTGATTTCGTCACTCACCTCACTATGTCACCAAAAAGGACCACTAGGCGCAAAGGGTTAATAGAGCTCACTAGTAGAGAAAAGACTTTCGGTTCACCTTACTGGCCGAGCTACGTACAGATCATCCTGGGCCATATGCCCCCCTCGCTCCATGCAATTTCTAGACACTCTGTCCACGTGACCACTGACCAGCAAGTCTAGCTAGCTGGCGAGTCTGCACTCCTTGATTTTCTTCATCGCCACTGCTAGTCTTCTATATATCTAACATCTCTCAAGTCTTAATGTAGCTCTGCGCTCACTAACCCTCGTAAGTTTACCTGCTTGTTCGCCACTCATGTGCGAAATGCCCCCCCCCCCCCCCCCCCCCGGTTTGGAGGCTAGCTCCGCCACTGTTCAGCACATTAGTCTCGGCTAGAATTGGACTCAGGAAAAATGTGAGCATTAGTCCGGGTGCAAATTTCTTAGACGTCAGAGGACCTTTAGTCCCGGTTGTTAACACCAACCCAGACTAAAGGGTCTATATTAATCCCGGTTGGTGTTACCAACCCAGACTAAAGAGTCTTGACCCTTTAGTCCCAATTGATAACACCAACTCGGACTAATGTATACCTTTTAGTCCCGGTTTGAGACATGAACCTGGACTAAACGTACCTTTAGTCTCGGTTTGTGTCTTAAACCCAGACTAAATGTATCTCCAGAGTGAATATAAAAGCAAATTAAAGTGTATCTTCTTCATGTCCGATGTGTGGTGGAGGTGAGATGGCAATGCGCATGAGGGGTTGAAGTGGAAGGTCTTGAGTTTGAATTGCCACAGCCGGAGCCTTTTTTTACCCTATAAGCACCTTTGGTCCCGGGTGTAGAAACTGGGACTAAAAATCAACACTTTTATTCGTGATTATGCAGAATCGGGACTAGAGGGGAGTTGGGAACCGGGACTAGAGGCTGATCCTCTATCAGTGGCGGATGGGTGCGAAAGGACGGCTGACCCCAGGAAGGACCGGGGATAACTATTTCTTTTCGGTGCTAGAACTTACGACGTTGCCCCGCGCGGTGGAGCAAAAGCATACGGTGGGGGCAAAGAAACAACCGCGCTTTCACCGTGCTCTGAAGCATCATGTTGGCTGACTCGTCCATGCAGGTTCTCCCCTTTCGGCCTGGTGGCCAAATAGACCAAGAGAGATGAAAGGAGGTGGATGCGGCGCTATCTTTTCGTCGGCATTCCCTCAACAATGTCAGCAAAAGAGCTCCGGGGGGACCAGGTGGGAAGGTGCCAACCAGTGATGGACGGGAGGAAGATGGACCACGCAGATGCCTTTGGCGTGTCATGAACCCACCTCGGGATCCGGGTGGTTGGCAGGGCTTTATGGTCCTTGTAACTGTTACGGAAATGTATAAATAGCGCCCCAAGAGGGCTGTGTAAAAGAGAGAGGAAGACAAAACCCTAATTGAGGCATTGAAGCATCTTTCTCTGTTCGTCTTTCATTGTTCCTTCCGTTCATCTGTGCTTTTGATGTTCTTGAGTGGCAGCCCAGTGTTCGAAGGCTTAGGCCTAGAACAACAACGCCCAACTGATATCAGTGTTCTTAGTGGATGTGTATGCGTTTCTAGACAACAGAACTCTAAATTATTTGATTCTGATCCTTTGTTGTCCACGGATAAACGAATCAACTTTTGTGAATTGAGTTTGTTTACCATATAATACCAATTTCCCTATTGTGACCTACTATATCATCATCTCCAGCCACATACTGAGCAAAAGACCGAACAACACGATCAATGTACCTTTTATTTGGCTCAATAAGGTTTCTCGATCTGAATTAATTTGTCATAGTACTCTTTTCCTATGTCTTCTAAGTCACGTAAGGTTCCATGAATAAATCCTTCAGCAATCCACATTCCAACAATGCCATCAAACAAAAAAAAACTGTGCCTTTAGGAAGGAGGGAGTAGGAGTACTATAAAAAGAAATGTGTCGATGTTTTGTTATCGGTAGATACTTGGTTCTTGGTGAACCCTGCTTGGTGCAAATATCAACCACAATAGACACGAGATTCATACTTGGTTCTTCGTGAACCCTGCTTTGGGCCCTCGAAAAGCGAGTAAAAGCCTTGTGTCCAGTTGCTAATTCTTGTATTTGTATTTGGCGAGATCGCACTTATAATGTGGCTATTGCCTATGAAAAATTGGATGATTATAATAGAGGGATTGCTAGCTATTTATATCCGGGAACAACCTAGCCTACAAACTAAGGTATGCACGCCGTCATTTGGATCTTATCGGTAGATGGTTTCCTAGAATAGCGCGTCGTCCGTTGTCGGGCCTCTTTTGATCTGTAGCTGACTTGACCGACAATCCTGTCGTCGAGATATCCGGGGGGTACGCCATCCACACAATTTTCACGCCTGAACCCAAATCATCATAGCTAAGATATATTGAAGAGCTTAGCTCTTTAGGCATCGGAGACACCGACCATAGAGAGTCCATTAAGACATTTTTCGAGTCGACTCACCTTATTTCTTCCTAGCATAGTAGATCTCCAATTACTTTTTCCGCAGGGGCGGAGCTAAGGCCCGACCACCCTAGGCTGCTACCCGGGCTGCCCTACTACTTGCACCTTAGGCCCAAATGTCCAGTACTCAGATGAAGGCCGGATGGGAGGGACGCTGCCACATCCCCACATACTAATTTTAGTTATCTAATATGCAAAGGTTAAATTGGATTGATGATCTATGATCATGAACTTATGAATGTCTATTTCTTGCAATTTTTATTTTAGGGATGAGGCATTTTTTGGTTGATAGGACCTGTCCTAATGCCGGTGGAAGTAATGGACTTGAAACTGAAAGGCATCCAAACATGGAACAGCCACATGAATCTCAAGGTCATTCGGAACCAGAACCAAACATGGGCGATTTCACTTGTGAGTTTGATTCTAATGAAATCATATGTGATCCAGCTCTTAGAAAACGTGTTTTCTGGAAAATGAATTAAGTTTTTCTTTTGTGTTTCCACTACTGGACTCCGGTTCTTTGCCGAGGGCCTCAGGCCCAAAAACCCTCGGCAAAGGCTTTGCCGAGGGCAGCCCTCGGCAAAGAGCTCTCGGGAAATTTTGAGTCGGCGAAGAGAGTCTTTGCCGAGGGCCCTTTATCGGGCAAACTTTGCGGCGATAGGGATTCGAACTCGAGACCTCTATCTCGCGCGGTTTCTACTTTAACCACTACACTACACCATCATATGTGTCTATAAACAATTTTAGTTCCCCACATATTATATCAAACCGAGTGTAAATTGCTTTTTTGAGGCCCTAAACGAATTCAAATCAAAAAGTTATCAGCTATAAAGTTTCATAACTTTTCGAGATCTACACTTTTTGTTTAGAAATTTTTTCCATCCGAGGTCGTTTATAAAATTTGAATTTCAAATTTGAGAAACTCAAACGCAGGTTTAGCATGGCAAGATGAACTTGTTGACGCTAAAATTTGTATCTTCAGACGCCAAGCACACTACGAGGCCCTCAGAGACCGTGTGGATCGAAGGGTCGTGATCTCCTGAACCTCCAAGGACGAAGCCGGTCTTGGTGAAACCGAATCCGAGGCGTGCCAGTCAATTTGACCTGCAATTGACAAGGAAGAAGAACAAAATGTCAAATTGTGGAATCTGCCGGTTTGGTACCAGACAGTTCCATGATGTACGGCTCTAAAATAGTCATTTACCAGAGGAAATTGACTAGAAAGTCAACTCCTAACAGTGTAAAGCATATGATCGTTATAACTGTAGAACGGTTACTCAAGATGTGTAACAAGAGCAAAGATACAACTAGCCGATCTAACTTAAGTGCAAGATCCTACATGCATAGCAGTAACCAATGTAAAACCAACAGATCGACTAATCATGCTAGCAATTCTGGTCATTAACAGTGGGGTGTTTCCATATAGCCATAATAACAACCAGATCGACAAAATAACTTGATTACTAACAGTGGGGTGTTTCCATGCAGCCATAATAATAACCAAGCTAAATCACGTCTAGACACGATCAATAGATCTACTAATTTTAAACTGGTACATGCGTACACGTTATGGGAAAGCATAACTGGATCGGCTATTTAGCCGATACAGGGTCCATGAAGCACGAACAAGATCTATCTCTCAAACCACGGTTCAATCTAAAACTAAGCAAATCTAACTCAACATACCTATCAGTGGGGTTCAAAAATACAACCATAACAAGCATATTGAATCAAATCTACCTACTATTAGATTAAACTATAACTGAGTAGATATCTCGAACGCACAACATGTAACAATCGAGATCGACAAATTAGTCGATGTGAATCTAGATCGGCTATCTCTGTTAAGACAAGCATGAGATTTCCTTGATCAACGGATCTAGATAGCATTTATGCTTAAACTGACTTGTCAACCTCGATTGGGCAAGATATTGTTATAAAAGTATATTCGAACCTAAATGAACAATATCGATAACTTAATGAATCTATTAGATTCCCAAATCTAACAGAGCCGATAACTAGTGAAGATCGACTACTTGCAAGAGGTTGATCGGAGTCAACACAGCCTTACAAAAGACGAACTTAAACCGATAACTAACCCACATCATAGCTTAACGAGAGTTTGGTTTAAGCCAAATACAGCCTTGTTAAACGATAACACGAGTCATGACAATACTTACAAGCAAACCGGAGTTCGATTCAACCGATGCAGCCCTGTTTGTTTGAAGGTCTCATCGAGATCTATTTTACTCCTACTCCTAAGGGTTTTGGCCGGAGGCCGAAAGATTGTTTGATTGATTCGTTATCCTTTACAAAAGTCGGGTCTTTAGCTATTTATAACCTGAAGGACTCCTATCTTGACATGACTCGGTTACAATACGGTATAAATAAAAAACGATCCGAACTCCAACTCTCCCTTGGTCAAATCCGACACGTCTTCTAGGCTTCATTGATCTCGGTCCAAACGAATCTTTCAATCATGCCTTGAATCGAGACAATACCTTTCCTTATCTGGCCGATCTCCTTAATTAATCATTCACTTATGTCCATAAATGGAAATTTCTTTTCGGTCCAAAATCTGGTGTCAACACATGCCCCCCAATTTCGGGATGAAATTTATTTATTCCCGGAATTGCCATTCTCCTCTCCTTTCCAATTAGCCGATCAGTCAAGCCCTCACATTCCAACCGTTACTTCCTTTCCCCGACCGGCTTTCAAACCCTAGCCTTCAAACAAACTCGCCGTCGCCGAGCAATTCAAGCGAAAAGCCCAGGAATCTGCCAGTTCACCAATTGCACGAGAGAAATGGCGACCTTAGATTCGATCCCTGAGGTAAAAATTTCCCCTTCTATTCCCCTTTCTTTTCCGGTGATTTTTTCACATTTTCCGCTTTACTCACCCTTTCCTATAATTTCACCGAAATTTTTAGGAGCTCCAAAATCATATTTTCATCCCAGTAAATGATAGTCAGAATAGCTTTTTTCTCGGTCCAGTAGGCAGCTCCGATCCTATTGAGGTTATCATCGCTGAAACTCAAAGGATCCCTTTTAAGAACTCAAATCTGAAATCGGACCTTTGGGAGAACAAAACTCCCTTTAGGAATTGGCCATCAATTATCCCGGGTTGGAGGGACTGGTTGATCAAAGTTGGAACCAAGAGGAAAACAGACTGGATCCTTTGGAATTTGGACCAATGTATCACCTTATCTTTGTCTGACATGAGGAAGAATGAACCACTGCTGAGGGCTGCTTGCTACTTTTGGTCCAGTACTTTTAATGCTTTTTTGTTCAGGCAAGGCCCCATGACCCCACTCTTAGCCGATGTGCATATGCTGACCGGCTTGAACATCACTGGAACCATCAACCCATACAGTCTTCAAACAAAACCTTCCACAAAATTGGAAAGTGTCAGATTAGGGGGTTGGTCTGGTTATGTCACCAATTTCAAAACTACTCAGAATAGTGTTTTGGAGAGGGAGCACATAGCTTTTTTGAACATGTGGTTGGATAGGTTTCTATTTTGTGGGCAGAGCTGTGCTCCATCCAACAATTTTTTGGCACTAGCAGAAAGGCTGCCGATGAGCTCTGAAATTCCTTTGGGTAAATATCTCTTGGGGGCCTGTATAGTATGCTAAATAAAGTGTCCCAATGTCTGATGGAGAACAAGGATATCCCAACAATAACTGGCCCCTGGTGTCTTCTTCAACTCTGGCTCAACCTCCACCTCCATAAGCTGATAATCCCAGATCTGACAACTTTGTCATTCCCCTCATCAGCTTATTCAGAGAATCAGGAGAAACAGTTTGCCGATAAGAATAAGACAAGGAGATGCACTTCTTTTGGTGAAGCTACAACCATGGTTGTTATCAATGAATCAACCAGTTACTTCTTCAATCTTTTCTATCAAGGCTTCCCTGCTGCCATCTTGGACTGGTTCAAATATCCAGACATTCCAGAGTTTGAGAATCCTTTCTCTTTCAGGTTTCAGACTGAATGTGACAATGAGAGTTTGAAAATCCTGAGCCATCTGGTAAAACCTTGTCTCTTACCCACTGAAACCAGGCATGGCAGAGAAAGACCCCGCACTTCTTATGAATTCCACTATCCAGCCATAGCAGCCAAGCAAATGGGCTTTGGTCAGGTGTCCCCAGTTCTGTTCTTTGCCGATAAGCTAAAACCAAGGGAGGCAGTAACTTCAATAATGGAGTATGATAGAATTTTCCAACTGGAGAAATCCATCTCTCTGAAAATTGTTAGAGAATGGAACTGCCAACCCTTTGCTGCCCCTTCCTTCAACAGCTAGTGGCAACAATGGAGCCTTCATCTTTTCAACGAGGTCGTTTCCACTTACTGTTTCAGTCTAGATTCAGACTTCCAAGCAAATGATGAAGTATGTCTCACCTTCCTTCTTTTCAAATTTCATATCTCAACATTTGCTTATACTAATATGAATGTTTACAGGATTTAATCAGCTCGACCCCTCCTCAAGTAGACTATAATGTATGGTGCCCAAATCCAAGACTCGGTTGGAATGCCCCTACTATAAAGACGATAATGAAGAAGAGGGCTGCTGAAATCCCTGATGACCAACCCCTCAGCACCTTCATAAAGGGGGCTGGTCCTTCCAAAGCCAAAAAACCCAAAACCAAAGCTAAGAAGCAGACAACCTCTGAAGAAACTCAACCTCCACCAATCAAAGCTGTCGCCACAGAGGTATGATGTTTTCTGTTCTATCTTTTCATTTAAACTCTGATCCTGACTTTTCTTCTTCTATTGTTTAGGAGCAAGGCACTCTGGACGTTGAAATTCATAATGTAGAGTCTGATCTTCCTCCTTCTCCCAATACTCATCAGGAAGCTCCTCTACCATCTCCAGGTATAATTTTTAACCGATTACCTCTTTATTTACAGTGATAAATCCTTCCTAACAAAGTTTCATTTTTTAGAGGCTACCCCCGAACCTTCGTCGGCTGCTCCTGACTTACAGATCATTCCAATAAGACAGGTACTTCAAATAATATCTCCTTTCTTCACCAGTCCTCATTATAATTTCTCATATATTCTAACCTGCATAGGGACAGGAACAAACTTCTCCTCTTGTCATCCCCTTCGACTTGAAGGATTACATCGAGGAGGGAGAAGTCACGGCACTAGAATCTTCAAGCAAATTCTCTGAAGAAATCAAGTCTCGGCTTCAAATGTTGCTTCCCCTTTTAGAAGCTAATATAACCGATCTGGTGCAAGATGCAAGCGAAATCAGGGATATATTTGATGTGGTTAAGAATGATATCCCAGCCGATCTTAAGAGAGCCCTGGTTTCTGTTGCTCATATAGAGTTCCTTGAGCCAGAATTTTCTAAAGCGAAGACCAAGCTTTCGGCACGCGAGGCCCAAGTTGAGTTGCCAAAAAAAGAGCAACAATGCATTTCTAGTATGGTCTCTGTAAAAGATGTCATAGATCAGCTGAATACCAACTCCACTGTTATCATCGGCAATCTGTCCACCCTGAAGTCTGAAAGGGACCAACTACTGAGCAGACTCCAAAATGTTAATGATCAAATTAAACTTGAAGAAGAAAATCTGGCGAAGGTCCCAATCATGCTTCAGGATCAGAAGAAAAAGATGACACTTCTTCACAACGAGCTTCAAGATATCAGAACCAAGAAAAACCCAATCCCAGGTTCAAGTGAAGAAGACCAGAAGAAGATAGCCGATATAGACAACATTCGCTTGAACGCCCTTAATGCGTTAAAATCGGCTTTGAATATGTAATTCTATTCATTTGAGAACTGATGTTCATAGAATTCCTGTAACCTTGACTTTCAACTCAATACTTTGTGAATGAGATCGCTGTTATCACTTACCCTATCACAGTTCCCTTGATACTTTATCAGCTATTTTAGCCAATCGGCAATCAAACGTTCTCTTATCGTCTACTTAGCCGATCCACTAAAGGATTCTGGATCTAGTGTTTCCAAACCGGTGCCTCTTCACCTTCACGCCTCTGTCTATAAATAAGAAACCGCTGACTCCAATGTACATTACACACTCATTGTTTTCTCTGGCCTTTGCTCTTCCTCCAAACCGCCGACTCCTCTTCTTCAACCAGCAACGAACAAGATCCTTGGCGGACTACGGCAAACGTCCTATCGATGAAGGCTCCAGCAACATCCCTCCAGCGACCTGTCGCCGCTTGTTCGAGTGACAATCTTTCTCATTGCATTTTCTCCTTCGGATTTGAGGTTAGTTATCCCCGAGAAAAAACCCTAACTTTTTCCTTTTCATAGTTCCCCTCCTCGAGTGGACGGACAAGGCCCTAGTCGGCCTCCGGCGGAGCACAACATCGCACTGGATGAAGATGCTTGGCGCTTCATCCGGGAGTACTCCAACACCCAGCGCCTTCTGGAGGAAGAGCGCCGTCAGGCCATCCGCGCTGAGGACGAACTGGCGGTCCTCCGTGCGTGCCTCGATAGCACGATGGAGCATCTGGAGGCGTCCGACGCCAGGGTGGCAGGTATAATCTTCTCGGACCTTCATCGATTCGTTATCTCCCGATCTAAATCAGTAATTTCCATGTACAAATCTACTGCTTTGCTTAGTCTTTTGCAACTGTTTCTTCCGAATTTTAGCCGATTGAACTTGCATATCATCGAATCGACTACTTTCAACTTCTTTTATTCCAATGCAGAGCTCCAGAACCAACACGACGTACTCCCGGAGGTGGCCACAGCGGTCGCTGACTTCGTGAACGCCCGCAGGGCGACACTAAAGGAGCGCCTCGAAGACCTCCCGGTGCGCATCAGGGAGTTGGTCCTCCACGCCATTAACCACGGCGCCACCTTCGCCCTCGCCGGAGCAGAGCTCAGCGGGGCGAACGTCTCCGATGAGGTAACTCCCTCCTTCGTCGGCACCAGGACGAGGGACGACTTCAGGGAGTTGGTGGAGGAGTTCCAGCCGCTAGGGCTCGCCGTGACGGAGGTGTCGCACCTGGAGGACCTCCTCAACAAATTGTTCTTAGAATAATTGTAATTTAAAGTTTGTGCAAGTCTGAACTTGGTTCATTTGAACAATTGACTCCGTAATCTTCCCCTGCATCGTCAGACTAAATTTTTTTTATAATATATATGCCTGTTGATGTCTTGGAATTTTCTCTGCTTCTTTCATACTCTATTTTTGTTCTAAAGGCAACACTTTCCTTACATCAGCTATCATTTGCTGTCGATTGTAATGCTAAAGGCGATACACTATGTATCGGCTATTTTTACTCTGAAGGCGATACCTCTGTATCGGCTATCGGCAAAACTTGATAGACTAACAGTAAGTCCACCCAGATGCTAGGATAATATTTCTTAAAATATTTTCTATTAACTGCCCTGAAGTATTCGACCCCTTCCAAAGTTTCATAAAAATAGGCATTGCCAGGAGCACATCTCGTGATTCGATAAGGCCCTTCCCAGTTTGGTGCCCACTTGCCATATTTGTTGTCTTTACTTCCAATTGGCAAAATAACTTTCGAAACCAAGTCGCCTTCATTGAATTTCTTCTCTCTTAATTTCCGATCATAATACTTAGCAATTCTGAGTTTATGAGCTTTGATATTTTCCAGAGCCTTTAGCCGATGAAAATTTAAATCATCAAGATTATCCATCATAAGATACTTGTATTCATCAGCTTTCAAATTATTTTGCTGCAATACTCTCCTAGATCCAATATTGATTTCCCAAGGTAAGACAGCTTCATGCCCATAAACCAACTCGTATGGTGAACATTTGATTGAACCATGACAAGCCATCCTATAAGACCATAAAGTTTCACTGAGTATCAAATGCCACTTCTTCGGATGCTCTTTGATTTTCTTCTTAATAATCTTGATCAGAATTTGATTAGATGCCTTGGCTTGTCCATTAGCTTGAGCATAATAAGGAGATGAATTAATTAACTTGAAACCCGTACTAGTAGCAAAATCTTCAAATTCCTTTGATGTAAACATCTTCCCTTGATCTGTGGTGATAGATTGAGGAATACCAAATCTGTAAATGATATGCTCTCTAACAAACTCAATCACATTAGCTGATGATGCTTCTTTCAAGGGAATGGCTTCAACCCATTTAGTAAAATAATCAGTTGCTACCAACACGAATTTATGCCCTTTGCTCGACGATGGAAATATTTGGCCAATTAAATCTATTCCCCATCCTCTAAATGGCCATGGTTTCATAATTGGGTTCATAGCCGATGCTGGAGATTTCTGAACATTACCAAACTTTTGGCATTCTTGACACCCCTTATAATATTTGAAACAATCCTCCAACATAGTCGGCCAAAAATAACCTGCTCTCCTAATCATCCACTTCATCTTGTGAGCAGATTGATGAGCACCACAAACACCTTCATGAATTTCCCCCATCAAGACTTTAGCTTCTTCTTGATTAAGGCATTTGAGAAGCACACCATCAACTGTTTTGTGATAAAGTTGATCATCAAGAAGAACAAACTTTGTAGCTTTATATCTCAACTTTCTGGATACTTGTCGTGATGGATTTTTCAAATATTCAATAATTTCAATCCTCCAATCATCATCATCAATTAGTTCATCGGCTAATATTTCAATAATTTGCCGATATCTAGAAGCACTTTGAGCTAGCCGATTAGCCTCTTGATTCTGGCACCTAGGAATATGCTTAATGACAACAGAAGAGAAAGAATCAAGCAGTTCAAGACATTTTTCATAATGTTTTCTTAATATATCATCTTTACATTTATACAGGACGAGCTATTGGTTAACCACCAATTGAGAGTCACCAAAAATTTCAACAGCCTCGGCCTTTACCTCATATAGAAGTTGAAGTCTCTTAAGAACAGCTTCATACTCAGCTTGGTTGTTGGTAGAAATCAGATCAATTGGAAAAGCATATTCAAAACTTGCCCCCTGTGGAGAAACAAGGACAATGCCAATACCCCCACCTTGCTTACAATTAGATCCATCAAAGAACAAAGCCCAAGGAGTAAAATCTAATGTTTTAATTTCTTTTTCATGATGATGAGTAACAAAATCAGCTATTACCTGACCTTTAACTGCTTTAGCCGATTCATACCTCAAATCAAACTCTGATAATGCAAGAATCCACTTACCAATTCTTCCGTTCAAAATAGTCATAGATAACATGTGCTTTATCACATCAAACTTTGACACCACCGTGCACTCAGAAGATAGCAAGTAATGTCGAAGCTTGGTACATGAAAAGTACAAGCACAAACATAGCTTTTCAATAGGAGAATATCTTGTTTCTGGGTCTAATAACCTTTTGTTCAAATAGAACACCACTCTTTCCTTTCCTTCAAATTCTTGCATTAAGACCGATCCAATTGTATGATCATCGGCCGCTACGTACAACTTAAAAGGCTTGTTTCTTTGAGGAGGAATCAACACTGGTGGAGACTTCATATATTCCTTGATCTCCTCAAATGCTTTCTGTTGTTCGTTACCCCATTTAAATTCTTGATCATCTTTTAACTTCAACAACACTGAGAAAGGCAAAATCTTAGCTGATAAATTTGATATAAACCTCCTGATGAAATTAATTTTGCCGATTAGAGATTGCAACTGAGTCTTTGTGGTTGGTGGCACTGCTTTGTCGATTGCATCATAGCTCTTTTGACCAATTTCAATCCCTTTTTCATGTACCATGAAGCCCAAGAATTGTCCAGCCGATACTCCAAATGCACACTTATGAGGGTTCATCCTTAATCCATGCTTCCTTGCACATTCCAAAGTATCTCTAAGATCTTTAAGATGCTCTCGAGAATCCTTAGACTTCACAACCACATCATCAATATAAATTTCTACAACTTTGCCGATCAACTTATGAAAGATGTAATTCATAGCTCTCTGGTAAGTTGCACCGGTATTTTTAAGTCCAAAAGTCATGACTACCCACTCATACAATCCCAAAGCACCAGGACACCTAAATGCAGTCTTATGTATGTCTTCTTCTGCCATAAAAATCTGATTATAACCAGCATTACCATCCATAAAGCTAATTACCTTATGACCCGCTGCTGCATCGACCAGCATATCTGCCACTGGCATTGGGTACCCATCCATTGGAGTAGCTTTATTCAAATCCCTGAAATTAATACAAACTCTCATTTTTCCATTTTTCTTGTATACAGGGACCACACCGGAAATCCACTCGGCATATCTACACTGCCGAATGAACTTGGCTTCATATAGTCGAGTAATTTCTGTTTTTACATCGGCCATAACCTCTGCTCTAATTCTCCTTGGAGCCTATTTCACTGGTCGACTTCCAGGTTTGATAGGTAGCCGATGCTCAACTAATGTTCGATCAAGACCAGGCATCTCAGAATACTCTCAAGCAAAACATTCTTTATATTCTTTTAACAAAGCAACAAGTTCTTGTTTAAACTTAGGATCTAATTTAGCACTAACATACGTCAGCCTTGGCTTATCACCATCTCCAATATCAACAACTTCTAATTCATCGGCCGACGTAAAACCTTTGCCCATCTTGCCTTCGTCTTCATCGACTAAAGAATCCATTTATTTATACATATTTTTTAAAGCCGACTGCTTGGATCGGCTGTTGGCCATTGTCAAACACCTTGATGACGCTTCCTTCATGCACTTTCCCAGAGAAGCACTCTACATTATCAAAATTCCATTCATTGGGATCGGAGTATGCAACACTTACTGTTGAATCAGCTGGCACCACTTCCACAGTATCTCCAATCCATTGTATCACATTTTGATGCATTGTGGAAGGGACACAGCAATTGGCATGAATCCAATCTCTTCCCAGAAGAATACTGTATGTGCCTTTCGCATCAACCATGAAGGAAGTGGTGGGCAAGCTCTTACTTCCAACTGTCAATTCAACACATACAGCTCCTTTGGTGGATGATACACTGCCAGTAAAGTCTGTCAATCTCATATCAGTCTGACTTAAGTCTTCTGCAGTCTTTCCAAGCTTTCTAAATGTAGTATATGACATGAGATTAACAGCTGCACCTCCATCAACTAACATCCTGCTCAGAGGTCTCCCATCGACAAACCCTTTTAAATATAAAGTTTTTAAATGAGAGTGTTTTTTAGGCTTCTCGAATGTAGAACTTTCTGCTTGATAGATCCATTGAGCCACAGTCACCTCATCATCTAACTCCTCTTGCTGATCAGTGG
Source organism: Coix lacryma-jobi var. lacryma-jobi (assembly GCA_009763385.1). Taxonomy (NCBI): domain Eukaryota; kingdom Viridiplantae; phylum Streptophyta; class Magnoliopsida; order Poales; family Poaceae; genus Coix; species Coix lacryma-jobi. Next base: position 118,138,672 of record CM019831.1, on the reverse strand, counting down.
ATCTAAACTCAGCAGGCAACGTAAACATAGCAGATATGTTAGCCGATGGTTCTTTCTTGCCTTTATCAGCTGTTTGTTTCACTTGCCAGACTTTGGGTTTCTTCTTCTGTATTTCATCGTTTCTCAAACGCTGAACTCGACGCTTGTAGCTTCTAGTCAAACCACCTGGACACCATTGTCCTTCCTGCCAAGCAGGTTTATGGTCCTGATCAGCTACCTTTACTCCCAGCTGATCATGGACACTTTCATTTTTTATGTGCCGATCTGTTCTTTTATAATTCAATCTTTTATGCACAGATCGGCGGTTGTCTCTCGACTGCCTATACTCCCAGTAGTGATCACTGCATTCTGGGCAATTTTGAGGAGTAGGGAGTTTCAACCCTTCATTCCAACAGTGCCTGAAGAAAGGACAACCCCAATGATTTTTATCTTCATCCCTGATATGCCTTTCCTCTTCACAAGATCTTCTATATTCCTCTTTTTCAAGTCATTCTTGGTACTCCTGTTCATTTCTTTCTCTGCGCATTTGATCCCTTTCTTCCTGGCGCTGCCATTTTTTTAACAGGATTCTGACAGTGGGACGCCTTCTCATTTCACCAGCTCTTGAAGTCTCAGAATGATCATGTTGACTAGCTTTTTCCTTTCCCTTCATCTCCTGATACTCTTCAGCTGATATTTGCTTCTTAGGATCAACTGTCCCAGCTGTTCTAGCTCTGTCAGAATTCAGCACTTTGACTTTTCCTTGGGAAGATGAGGCAACCATATTCATCGGAAAAGGGTGGCCTTCTATGCCCATACCACTCTTAGATTTTTCCAGACTGATCTTACCCTTGTTGATGGCTTTCTGAATCAAGTCTCTGAAAACTTTACAGTCATTAGTGCTATGAGTACCAGAATTATGAAATTTACAATACCTCCTTTTCTTGAGTTCCTCAGCCGATGGGATGTTATGGTTCCCTGTTAATTTAATCTGACCCTTTTCAAGCAAGTAGTCAAATATCTTATCAGCTTTTGTAACATCAAAGTTGTATTTGGCCAAGTCCTCTTCTGCGTTTTTAGCTTTCGCCCAAGGCATATATTCTGCATGTTTCCAAGCCCAATCCACAGCAGCTACTTCCTCCTCCTCGCTGTCTGATTCATCATCTTCTTCCTCCAAAAAGAAAGAACTACTCTCAGCATTGCTAACCCTTTGAGGTTTGTTGTAACGCGCATATCTGAATTGTGCATCAATATTTGCTATTTTCTTGGCCAAAGCAGCTAAGTTGGTGCAATCAAAGCCAACTTTTTCTCTGATTGCTGGAATTAACCCTCGAATTGCAATGTTAACAATCTCTGAGTCTGGCAATGTCAGAGTGTAGCATTGATTCCTGACATCCCTGAATCTCTGGATGTAATGGCTTCCTGATTCATTGTTTCCCTGCCTCACATCGACTAAGTCTGCAATTCCCTTTTCCATAACTCCAGAATCAAAGTACAAATGAAACTTATTCTCTAAATCAGCCCATCCTTCTATAGAGTTAGATTGTAAGGATGAAAACCATGAGAATGTCGGGCCAGATAGAGACAAAGGGAACATCTGAACTCTAAGTGCTGGTTCATCACTTATCTCTCCAAGCTGCACCAAATACTGGCTTATGTGTTCCATGGTTGATACTGTGCATGTTCCTGTAAACTTTGTGAAGTCAGGAATCCTGTATCTTGGAGGTAAGATGACCTGATCATACCACTCTGGGTACTGCTTCTTGTAAGCAATGGATACATTTTTAGGCTTCAGACTGAATTGGCGTTGAACCATATCGGCCACTTGGCTCATCAGCTGATCCACTTGATTCACCTGTCCTTGATGACTAATGTTCTGTCCTCCGAAAGCATTATTCTGATAACCTGGATTCTCATGAGCATCTAGAGTGTGGAAATCAGACACATAATGATATCCAGGAGGGATATCACCCGACATCACCCTTCCTTGATAAGGTGGAGCATTGAAATCTCTAGTGATTCTCCTACCATACGGAGCATATTTTATAGCCGATGGATTGACATTGTTACCCGTCATCGGCTGTTGCATCTGCTGCTGCATAGTGCCCCCATTGTTAACAGGCATATTTATTATTTGCTGAGTTCCAGAACTATGCTCTCCTTGATTGCCCCCAATTGTATAAGCTGGACCTCTTCTTTCAGAACTCAAATTGAAGGCCTCTTTGATAGCATTAGAAATGTTGTTGATGAATGTCTCATTATGATTGTGGAGTGTAGCAGACATAGCCTTACTAATGGTTTCATACATTGCATTGTGCTGTATCTGGATATTTGGATCAACTTCACCTTCCATAATCACCCTTGGAAGGTAAGTCTTCTGAATCACCCTTTTATCTCTATTTTTGCTGAAAGACAAGAGGCACTTTTGCTGATATTCTGCAACAGCTTTTTCAACCAGTTGCTTCAATTCTCCAGGGAGATCTTCCATAGTCACGTTCAAAACGTTATCATTGTTCATGATCAAACGATTGTGGTCCCACCGGGCGTGCCAAAAGATGTGTTGACGCTAAAATTTGTATCTTCAGACTCCAAGCACACTACGAGGCCCTCAGAGACCGTGTGGATCGAAGGGTCTTGATCTCCTAAACCTCCAAGGACGAAGCCGGTCTTGGTGAAACCGAATCCGAGGCGTGCCAGTCAATTTGACCTGCAATTGACAAGGAAGAAGAACAAAATGTCAAATTGTGGAATCTGCCGGTTTGGTACCAGACAGTTCCATGATGTACGGTTCTAAAATAGCCATTTACCAGAGGAAATTGACTAGAAAGTCAACTCCTAACAGTGTAAAGCATATGATCGTTATAACTGTAGAACGACTACTCAAGATGTGTAACAAGAGCAAAGATACAACTAGCCGATCTAACTTAAGTGCAAGATCCTACATGCATAGCAGTAACCAATGTAAAACCAACAGATCGACTAATCATGCTAGCAATTCTGGTCACTAACAGTGGGGTGTTTCCATACAACCATAATAACAACCAGATCGACAAAATAACTTGATTACTGACAGTGGGGTGTTTCCATGTAGCCATAATAATAACCAAGCTAAATCACGTCTAGACACGATCAATAGATCTACTAATTTTAAACTGGTACATGCGTACACGTTATGGGAAAGCATAACTGGATCGGCTATTTAGCCGATACAGGGTCCATGAAGCACGAACAAGATCTATCTCTCAAACCACGGTTCGATCTAAAACTAAGCAAATCTAACTCAACATACCTATCAGTGGGGTTCGAAAATACAGCCATAACAAGCATATTGAATCAAATCTACCTACTGTCAGATTAAACTATAACTGAGTAGATATCTCGAACGCACAACATGTAACAATCGAGATCGACAAATTAGTCGATGTGAGTCTAGATCGGCTATCTCTGTTAAGACAAGCATGAGATTTCCTTGATCAACGGATCTAGATAGCATTTATGCTTAAACTGGCTTGTCAACCTCGATTGGGCAAGATATTGTTATAAAAGTAGATTCGAACCTAAATGAACAATATCGATAACTTAATGAATCTATTAGATTGCCAAATCTAATAGAGCCGATAACTAGTAAGGATCGACTACTTGCAAGAGGTTGATCAGAGTCAATACAGCCTTACAAAAGATGAACTTAAACCGATAACTAACCCACACCATAGCTTAACGAGAGTTTGGTCTAAGCCAAATACAGCCTTGTTAAACGATAACACGAGCCATGACAATACTTACAAGCAAACCGGAGTTCGATTCAACCGATGCAGCCCTGTTTGTTTGAAGGTCTCGTCGAGATCTGTTTTACTCCTACTCCTAAGGGTTTTGGCCGGAGGCCGAAAGATTGTTTGATTGATTCGTTCTCCTTTACAAAAGTCGGGTCTTTAGCTATTTATAACCCGAAGGACTCCTATCTTAACACGACTAGGTTACAATACGGTATAAACAAAAAAAATGATCCGAACTCCAACTCTCCCTTGGTCGAATCTGACACGTCTTCTAGGCTTCATTGATCTCGGTCCAAACGAATCTTTCAATCATGCCTTGAATCGAGACAATACCTTTCCTTATCTGGCCGATCTCCTTAATTAATCAGTCGCTTATGTCCATAAATGGAAATTTCTCTTCGGTCCAAAATTTGGTGTCAACAGAACTCAAATAAAAAAGTTATCAACTACAAAGTTTCATAACTTTTTGAGATCTACAAACTTTATTTTGGGTGTTTTTCCATCTGAGGTCATTTAAAAAATTCAAATTTTGAATTTTTGAAATTCAAACGTAGGTTTAGCATGGCAAGATGAACTCAAATGAAAAAGTTTTCAACTACAAAGTTTCATAACTTTTCGTGATCTACAAACTTTATTTTGGGTGTTTTTCTATCCTAGGTCATTTAAAAAAATCATATTTTGAATTTTTGCAATTCAAACGTAGTTTTAGCATGGCAAGATGAACTCAAATAAAAAAGTTTTCGACGACAATATTTCATAACTTCTCAAGATCTATAAACTTTATTTTTGATGTTTGTCATTTGTTCATCCGACGTGATGGTTCTAACATTGTTCACAAATCTTATATATGTCTCTAGTAGTTTCATAAAACTTGTTAAAGAGATATAGATTTTGTGAACAATATTACTATCGATTTGTCAAATGAAAAAATGACCAATATAAACTATGTAGATCTTAAAAAGTTATACAACTTTGTAGTAGAAAACTTTTTCATTTGAGTTAATTTAGTGCTTCAAAATGTATTTTTAAAATTTTCTTTGCCGAGGACCAAAAGGAATGCCCTCGGCAAAGAGGTCTTCGCCGAGTGCCTACCTTTTGGCCCTCGACAAAGACCTCTTTGCCGAGGGCCTTTCTTTTGGCCCTCGGCAAAGAAATCTTTGCCGAGGGCCAAATCTGGCACTCGGCAAATACATTCTTTGCCGAGTTCCCGAGTTTTGGCCCTCGGCAAAGCCAAAACCCTCGGCAAAGAGGGCGTTTCCGGTAGTGTTCGTTCTCTAAGTTGGTGTGAACTTATGTACTAGAAAATGATTTTAATTTGAATCTGTCATGGCTGTCTAATTTTTTTTTCAATGGTCATGGCTATCTAATTTTAGATGAATGTTATATAATATATTTATGTGTGTTGCTTGTTAGTATGGTGTATTGTCTCGCCCAGGCTCTCTAAAATTCCTCGCACCGCCATTGTTTGTCCGCTAGTGGTAAACCATCGCATTTTCTATATATCCCATTCTGATTGTTGGCAGAGCCAATATGACTTATGGGCTGATTCTCTCCTTAGAAGAGCCCCAATAAGAGATAGCGTGGTAGCTTGTGAAATCCTCCCCCACCAAGAGACTCTATGTAAATCGTCATTGCCTATATGTAGTGCCATGAATAGACTGAGTGAAAGGAACTTGACCCCCTCACGCACTTGTCTACCCTCAAACCCTAATGTGTCACAGCATTCGCCACCAAGCTCTCTCCCCCCTCTCACTTGTTTGGGGCCTCTGTCGCGAAGGGTTCTTGGTGGAGGCTCCGTCATGTAACCTTCTCTGTGGAGGCTCCGTCATGGAGCCTACTCTGTGGACGCTCCGTCATGGAGCCTTCTCTGTGGAGCCTTCGCACGGAACAATCCCCGGACCTTTGTCCGGGAGCCTTCATAGGAAGACCTTCTCAGACCGGCCATCGTCAGGAGACCTTGTTCGGCTGGCTTTCATCGGTGGACCTTCTCCTTCCATCCTTCATCCGGGGACCTTAGGATGGAATCCCATCACGGGTCCTCTACACGAGTCCTACATCGGAGGACCTCCCTCTCGTAAAAAAAAGCTTTTTAGGGGCGGTCAAAATCAGTTTTCAGAGGCGATTTGAAAAACCGCTACAATGACACCAATTGTAAAAATAAGTGATTTTCAGAGGCGGTTTAAAATCGATTTTTAGGGATGCCTCTCTTTAGACAACCGCCTCTAAAATCAATTTTTAGAGGCGGTTGACTTCAGTCAACCGTGTCACACCCAATTTTAAGAACAAAATTGAATGCAATAACTCATGTGTGCCCAGAGATCAATCACACACATAAGCCACAAATTAAGAAGTACCATCACATATGTTTATTACATAACGTATATTATTCAAAGTTTTTACATAGCAGCGGATAAATAAAGTGTCTCTCGCGGTAGCTCCATCACAGGGAAGATGACTGGTTGACAGCAAGACTAGAACTCTTCAGGGAAGTCGTCGTTACCATAGCAATCTGTTACCCATCCGGGATTTTTATCCAAGTAGAAAGAAAATAAACAAGCATAAGTACATCTCGTACTTAACAAGTGTAACATGGGGTTCATGAGGCTCAAATAAGGCTGACACTGGTTAGACTGCGGTAGCTTTTAGTTGGCACAATTTTAGCATTAGATAGCATCAATAATATCCATCCCAATTAAACATGTGATCAATGTGAATATGAAACCATAGAAAGAGATAGCAATATCACATTAAAACATTATTAAAGCAACAACTATACCATAAGAATTCCAGGTCGCTCGTAACCGTGAGCACGGCTGATATATCAGTTTTACACTCTGCAGAGGTTGTACACTTTGCCCGATGAGTCGTGATATCCAGATGCCCGGGTTAATTACTCCCATAACACTTCCGAGGTGAGCGGGCAGGATACACGCAAAGCCTTTCAAAGGTTCGTCTAACAAGTTAGGGCCGCTAGGTCTTAAGGCAAGGGGAAAAAGGGTCTCTCAACCTTGCGGCACGCAGGCAAAGTGAAAGTAGCCGCCCTAAATCCAGCTCGTCAAGCGCCTTATGCGCCCTTTCGGGTAACCACTAACAAGCTAGAAAAGGTCCTTATACTGAGCTAAGGTCAGAGCCATATAACTCCCATGGTTGCACTGTTGTCCCGGGTGATCCCTTATAGTAGCTCCTAAACCATGTTGCTATAAAAGCCAATTTTACCAAGTTGCATATATCATTATAATTCAGATTCACATGATCAAAGTTTAATTTGAGCACTAGCATAGTTCTACCCAATGCATACCAAGTTTAACAAGGCACAAGATCAACAACTAGGATAGGTCTAAATAGGCATCATGGTAGACACATGCATATGATGTTTAAAGTGATTTATGGTTATTAGGACATCAAGGAGGATCCCATGCTATACTTGCCTGATTCAGCGAACTCTGGTTGCTCTTGGTTATCGTAGAAGGGTTCCTGATCACCAGCGTATGTCTCACCGTCTATACTCGATTACCACATCAACACACAATCATCGGGACACAATCATGCAAAGCAAACAAGCTATAATTAGAACATTACACCAACAGCAAGAAAATAATATAAAAAAGTTTGGAAACGGAAACTACGATCCAACACGATCACATAAACGCGAAGATCACGAAAAACGGAATTATAACGCGAAAGTTATGAGCTAAACAAGTTACAAAACCTTAATTAGTAGATTAAACCTAACTCAAATTTTAATTACTGAAAACAGTAGATATTCTTGTACAGATAGATAGATCTTTTCAAAACGAATCTAACGCAACTTGAACGGACTAAATCGGACCAAAAACGTAGAAGTTATAAGCATTTAAAACTGGTGGCAAATCTGTAAATAAACTGAAATTGATTTTGAATTTAAATTGATTTAAAACGAATTTCAGATCTGGCTGGACTGCGCATCAATTTGGATGAAACGCAGGGGCTTAGAAGCAAGTTTTCGCAGACTCAGAGCACAGTGCCCAAAAGGACCGCGGGTTGATGCATAAAAAGGTGTAAGGTTCTTTTTGTAAAACAGACAACGAAGGGGTATCGAGCTCTGGTGTGCGTCGGATCTGAGATGGACGCTCGGGATTAGATCAGGGAGGGCTGGCGGCGCTTTTCGCCGGAGCAGAAAGAGGGCGCGGCGGCGCCATGGCCAGAAGGCGGCGGCGCGGCTCGGGATTCCGCTACAGAGCGGTAGAGACCTCGGGAAAAGATCCAATCGAAAGAGGAGCTCAAGGCGAACTCACCAGAGGGGTTTATGGCGCCGGAGAAGACTCGGGGACGGCGAATTGCTCGACTTGGCGGGTGGCGGGCTCTGCAGAGCGACGGCGAGTGATTAGAGCACCATAACGAGGGGGAAAAAGAGGGAAAACTTCTCGGTTAGCTTCGAAAGATCAAGGGGAAACTCGAGGTGCCACTTACAAGCTCGGAAACTCGATGAATCGTCGGATTGACGGCGGCGGATCTTCGGCGGCCGCGGAGTTCGTCGCGAGAGCGAACTAGGGCACGAGAGCGCAGGCTTCTTGCGTAGGAATAGGCGGCGGTTGCTTGGGAGTCTTATGAGACGACTCGCCCAGCCGATAGGCAGGCGACCACGCACACCGGGTCGGTCACGACTCGAGTTCGAGTCGGACTCGAGGTGGGAGATGGCGCTGACAAGCGGGGACGCGACGTCAGCGGCTGCGGGAAGGAGCTGCGGCGCGCTGCGCGCAGCGACGAGCTGGGCCGGAGCGGTCGGCCCACGCGGGCGAAGAAGAGAAAGGGGAGTGCGCGCTGCGGGAATGGGCCGGCCGGGCGCCTTCGGCCCAAAGAGAGGAGTGGGGGAGAACAGGCGGCGCTGGGCCAGGTGGGAGGAGAGGGGAGAAAGGGCAGGCCGACGGGAGCGGGCCAGCAAGCTGCTCCGGGCCAAAAGCCAAGGAAGAAAGGGAGGGAGAAAGAAAATGCTTTTCAATTTTCAGAAACATGTTTTCAAAAGCAAAAATTGAAATCTATTTGAACTCAAACCAGTTTTGAGCAAAACCAATCATCACAAAAACAAGATATGCACCAGCATGTATGCATCAACATGATCTTTGGTCTAGGATTAATTTTAGCTTTTGTAAATAATTTATTAACTAGGTTCTATGCAACACATAAAATGCATAATTAACTCATATTGCCTATTTTCAAATTGATGCAAATTTTGGGATGTTACAAATCTACCCCCCTTAAAGAATCTCGTCCTCGAGATTCCAGCGATGCTTACTCAAACAACTGTGGGTAAGACTTTCTCAAATCCTCTTCTCTTTCCCAAGTTGCTTCTGCTTCTGAGTACCGATTCCACTGAACCTTACACATCTTTATTACTCTGCTCCTGGTAACTCTTTCAGCTGTTTCCAAAATCTTTATCGGATACTCATCATAAGTCAAATCTTCCTTAACTGTGAGCTCTTCCAACGGTATCTGCTCTTCGGGCACTCGTAGGCACTTCTTCAACTGAGAAACATGAAACACATCATGCACTCCTGACAAGCTTTCAGGTAACTCTAACTGATACGCCACTTCACCACGTCTTTCAAGAATCTTGAATGGTCCAATATACCTAGGTGCTAGCTTTCCTTTCTTATTGAACCTTTTCACACCTCTCATCGGTGACACCTTTAGGTAGACATAATCACCTACTGCAAAAGTTAGATCCCGACGACGGTTGTTTGCATAACTCTTCTGCCGAGACTGAGCGGCTCTCAGATTATCTCTGATTATCCTGACATGTTCCTCGGCATTCCTCAACACATCAGGTCCAAACACTTGACTTTCACCTGTCTGATCCCAGAACAACGGTGTTCTACACGATCTTCCATACAAAGCTTCAAACGGTGCCATCTTAAGACTCTCCTGATAGCTGTTGTTGTATGAGAACTCTGCATAACACAAATTCTTGTCCCAACTGGTGCCATATTGCAATGCACAAGCTCTCAACATGTCTTCTAGAATCTGATTTGTTCTTTCTGTCTGTCCATCAGTCTGCGGATGATAAGCAGTACTGAAGTTCAATCTTGTACCCAAAGCTTCATGTATACCCTTCCAAAAATGTGACGTAAACTGCGATCCTCTATCGGACACGATCTTTCTTGGAACTCCATGTAGACAGACTACTCTTTCCATGTATAACTCTGCTAACTTTGCCCCATCGTAAGTAGTCTTGACGGGTATAAAGTGAGCAACTTTAGTCAAATGATCAACTATTACCCATATGGAGTCGTATCCTCTCTGCGTACGAGGTAAACCAACTATGAAGTCCATACCAACTTCTTCCCACTTCCATTCAGGTATCTTCATCGGTTGTAACAAACCAGCGGGTCTCTGATGTTCTGCCTTTACCCTCTGACATGTATCACACAAAGCGACGTACTCGGCTACATCTCGCTTCAGTCCATCCCACCAATACCTTTTCTTCAGATCTAGGTACATCTTAGTGCTTCCAGGATGGATGGAGTAAGCTGACTCATGCACTTCTCGCAGTATAGTCTCACGTATCTCCTTGATTTCAGGCACACATAACCTATTCCCATGCCATAACGTACCATCATCATCTAACCGAAAACCTGATGCTTTGCCAAGAACAATGTTATCGGCTATCTGCTTTAACTTTTCATCTGACATCTGACCCTTACGTATCTCTTGCATCAATACTGGTTCAAGTTCTAACTCCATTCTATTGATCACAATTCCCAAATTCAGATGTGCAAATTCAGCACACAACTCTTCTGGCATAGAAGCAATTCGGATCTCATTGGCATGGCTTTTTCTGCTCAAGGCATCTGCTACAACATTAGCCTTACCGGGATGGTAGTGTATTTCCAAATCATAATCCTTAATCAATTCCAACCATCTGCGCTGTCTCAAATTCAAATCAGACTGAGTGAAAATGTACTTCAAGCTCTTGTGATCAGTATAAATGTCTGTCTTGTGACCCACTAAATAGTGTCTCCAAATTTTTAATGCATGGACAACAGCTGCCAATTCTAGATCATGTGTGGGGTAATTCAGCTCATGCTTTCTCAACTGCCTCGACGCATATGCTACAACTCTGCCTTCTTGCATAAGAACACAACCCAAACCTTGACGAGATGCATCACAGAAATAGAGAAGTCCTTATTTAGATCTGGTAGTATTAACACTGGAGCTGTAGTCAGACGTTTCTTCAACTCTTCAAAGTTAGCTTGACATTTATCGGACCAGATAAACTTAGCATTCTTCTCAAGCAGAGCTGTCATTGGCTTAGCAAGCTTGGAGAATCCTTCAATGAACCTTCTGTAGTAACCAGCCAATCCAAGGAAACTACGAATCTCGGTCACATCTGTTGGTGGTTTCCAATTCAACACATCTTCAACCTTGCCTGGATCTACTGAAATACCTCCATTAGAGATAACATGTCCAAGGAAAGAAACTTCCTTCAACCAAAATTCACACTTGCTGCGCTTGGCATACAACTTGTGCTCTCTGAGTTTTTGCAGTACTAACCTCAGATGTTCAACATGATCTTCCTTGTTCTTAGAGTATACTAGAATATCATCAATAAACACAACAACGAACTTGTCGAGATATTCCATGAACACCTTGTTCATCAAATACATAAAGTAGGCAGGTGCATTCGTCAATCCAAAGGACATGACTGTATACTCATACAACCCATACCTGGTAGTGAAAGCTGTCTTTGGAATATCAGATGCTCGAATCTTCAACTGATGGTAACCAGAACGCAGATCAATCTTAGAGAACACACATGCACCTTTAAGCTGGTCAAACAGATCATCAATCCTCGGCAACGGGTACTTGTTCTTGATGGTAACTTCATTAAGCGATCTATAGTCAACACACATCCGTTGACCACCATCCTTCTTGTCAACAAAAATAACAGGAGCTCCCCAAGGTGATGAACTAGGACGAATAAACCCTTTTTCTTGTAACTCTTTAATTTGTTTCTTAAGTTCTTCTAATTCAGGTACTCCCATTCTATATGGTCTTTTAGCTATGGGTGCAGTTCCAGGTAAAAGTTCAATAATAAATTCAATGTCGCGATCAGGTGGCATACCTGGCAAGTCATCGGGGAACACATCCGGGAACTCATCCACCACTAGATCTTCCGGGAAAGCCTCTTCATTCATCTGATTCACGGTTGCAGTCGGTGTTGGTTGTAGCACTACATTCACACTGATTCTGTCCCCCTTAGCTGTAGTAACTGTCACAACCTTATCTTGACACTACTGAATACCTGTCTTGGTTTTCGTCAGCCAATCCATACCCAGTATCAAATCAATACTAGCTGTCTTCAACACTATTGGGGACACTGAGAAATCTACTCCCCCTAGGGACACAGCTAGCGGCATACACTGGAGCGTAGCTTGTAAACCTCCACCCGGTGAGGTAACCATTATGGGGGTTTTCATGAGGCTAACAGGTAGGTTATGCATTCTAACAAATGTATGTGATATGAAAGTATGCGATGCACCAGAATCGAAAAGAACTGTAGCGGGGATGGAACTGATATTGAACGTACCAAGCATAATCTCTGGCGCTTCTTGCACGGTCTCTGTGGACACGTGATTCACCTTTCCCGAATTAGGGGGTACTTGCTGCCTTCCTTTCTGCCCATTATTCTGAGGTGGGAGCTGATCTTGCCTCTTCGGACAGCGGTTGGCATAGTGACCGGGATCACCACAACGGAAACAGGCATTGGGTGTTCCATTCTTGACGGGGGTGTTGGGTGCACTAGTCTTCATGGGAGCATTGTTGGGAGTGCCTTGGCGCTGGGCTTGATTATTGTTCTGCTGCTGTTGCGGGTATGAAGGACGTTGCTGTCCCTGGTTGCGGTTCCACTGAGTAGTCGGTCCCTGGTACCTCTGCTGATTGCCTGGTGCGAAGTTGGAACGAGGGCGGTTGTTGCTACCAGAGGACTGACCTTGGAGCTTCCTCTTTCTAGCCTCCATCTCCTTGCGCTTGTTGTCAACCACAATAGCACGGTTGACTAAGGTCTGGTAGCTGGCATACTCATTGGACATAAGCTGCAGTGCCAGTCCGTCATTCAGACCCTTAAGGAAGCGACGCTGCTTGTCGACATCCTGAGCAATATCAGCGGGAGCATAGCGTGACAATTGAGCAAACTTGTCACGGTACTCTGCAACGGTCATGGCTCCTTGGCGCAGAGATCTGAACTCTTCCTGCTTCAATTCAATCAGACCAGCAGGGATATGGTACGCTTTGAAGTTGGTCTTGAATTCCTCAAAGGTGACAGGTGGAGCATCGTTGGCTTGACCGAACTGAAACGATTCCCACCAATCCAGAGCAGCTCCTTGCAACTGACCAGAAGCATAGAGCACCTTCTCCTGGTCATTGCATTGCGCGATGGTAAGCTGGCGTTCAATAGCACGAAGCCAGTCATCAGCCTCCAGGGGATCAGCGGCATGGGAGAACACTGGCGGGTGACCCTTTAAAAACTCACCCCTCTTGTCCCTCACTTGCATCGGTGGTGCTCCTCCAATTGGCTGATTCTGCATATGTTGCATCATGGTTTGCATAAATTAGGCTTGGATGCCCATCAACTGCTGAATGTTAACTGGGGGTGGTGGTGGTGGGTTAACAGGTGCTCCACGACCACGGCCACGTCCACGTCTACCTCCAGCTCCACCTCCTCTGGCGGCCATCTGTGTTTTCAAGCAAGGATCAAGGTTAGCGAACTTTTCATGAAAAGATCACTTGTATGAGAAGAAACAGGAGATCTGAAAATTTCTGGGCGAGATCCAGTAACAGCAGTACAGAAAAGCAGTCATATACGGAGTTCCAGAAATCCAAACAGGGCGTGTGATACACGGTTGGAAAGATAACGAAATTATCTACAACTTTTATTTAAGTGACTTTCCCAGATTCTGTCGTTAAGTTAGTCAAAAACAGAGAACAAACAGATCTGTCCAGAACTCAAAACTGCGCAGAAACTCTAACTTGAAACAGCCATATCTCACAAACCATAACAGCTATTGAAGTGATTCCAGAGGCATTGGTTAGATATAGGAGTCTAATTTCCACCATAAAATTTTCAGCCATGTTGCACGATCAGAACTTGAGATATAACCAAAAGATCACAGATTGCTCCAGAAAACAGCATAGGACAAGATGTAACTAACCCTCTTATTATTCATAAACGTTATGTCTAACTATGAGATTTGTAGACAAGCCCACAAATCTCAACACTCATTACAAAGATTCAAATCACACATAAGCATAATGATAATCCAACTCACACATAAAGAAACACGATAGCACAAAAGTTAACTAGACTCGACAAAACGCTTGCTAATATCGTCTTATTACATAGAATGGTGACCTATGCCTATTTGTAGAGCGGTTCGCGGAGCCTCTTGTACATAGGGGGTTGGTTGAGAAGTTCCAAAAACCCATCAATGGTGCTATAGCATCTTTTGAGATCTTTTCCCAGGGATATCACCTCCTTTTCCAAGTCCGCGTTAGACCTTTCCCTGTCAAGGAGAAAATCTCGTGTGGCCTTCTCTGTTGGAGTTGCATTGGGGTCTTCTACCATAGCCTCCTTATTCTCACTGTTCCAATAGGGCAGGTAGCGGTATGTGTAACACCCTGATTTAATTTTCTCCAATTTAATAAAAGGAATTAGAAATTAAATAGGTTGGCTAGTTTATTAGAGGAGGAAAATAAAATTTATTTATCTTTTTCATGTTGCATTCATGCCATTGCATATTTTTATTGGGTGGTAAATGATTTATTAAACCCGTATAGGGCGAATCGGTTTTATTCTATTTAGAAAACAAATAAAAAGGTTTATGAAAATTTTACAAAATTAAACTCAAACTTTATTTACAAAACCTAGGAAAATATCTTTGAAATATTTCAAAGTGGTTTTGTTTCAAACTGAATTGAATTTGGTTTCAAATGAGTTTATAAAAGTTTGCAAAAGAATTTGGAAAAGAAAACAAAAAGGGAAAAAAAGGGCAAAGGACCTAACCTACCTCAATCCCAGCCCAACCGGCCCTCTCTCTCCCCTTCGCGCGCGGCCCGCCCCACTCTCGGCCCAGCCGCGTGCTCCCTCCCTCCCCTCACCGCGCTGGCCGTCCCCCCTTCCCGCTTGGGCCGACCTCCGGCCCAACTCCCGCACAGCCGCAGCGCCGGCGTCCCTCCCTCCCTTGCTCAGCCGCTGACGCGCGGGCCCCAGCAGTCAGGCCCGCCCCCAACCCCCAGTCCGCCCTTCGCGCAACCAGAGCAGCTGCGCCCCTTGATCGATTCATCGATCTACAACCCCCCCAGCCGCCATCTCTTTTTCCTGACTATTTAGGGTGCCGACCTCCTCCACGCGTCGCATCCCCAACTCCTCCCGAGCCCTCCTTTTTCCCCCTCGCCGCCACGCGGCTGAAGCAGTCGCGCCGCCGCCATCACCCGAAGCTCGGCTTGAGCTAATCCACGCGCAGAAGCCCCCGCAGATCCCTCTCTATCCACCCGCATACCCACCGTGCAACGCCGCATCCGGCAAGCTCCTCTTCGGCCAACATCGACGCCCGGGGACGTCTCCACCCGAGCTTCGAGCCGCCGAACGTCTCCGCCGCGCGTCTCTCCTCTCCGGTCCTCGACAGTCGACCTCGACTCCACCCTCGGACTCACGGTGAGCTTTCCGACCGATCCCACCTTTTTCCTTAATCTCTACTGCTCCATAGCCCTCTCCCGAGCCACTCCGGCGAGCCCCTTCGATGGCGCCGCCGCGGGGTCGATAGCGCCACCGCGCGCGGGCTCACCGGCGCCGCCAGCACCCTCCTCGAACACCCTGGCGCCGTCTGATCAGGAGCCGAGGGCCCAGATTAGATCCGGGTGTGAACCGGTATACACCGGGCGCATAACACCGTGGACGCAGTCCACCAGCGCCACGTCAGCAGCCCACGGCCACGTGGAACACCACCACCACTCAGCACGCGCCACTTGGCGCCGCGTGGCGTCCACGCCAGCAGCTGCGCCACACCTTTGTCACTTTTGCAAAAGAGCCCTCGGTCTTCGAGCGAATAAACCCGCACTCCATTAGCATTATTCACTGAGTCATGCGATTCTTTCATCTTAGCCCCTGTCCTTTCCGATAAACGAGGCGTGGTCCACTGCACAGCCACATCCCTCCGATCTAATCTAGATCGTCCGATCTGGATCGGGCGATCCAGATCAGAGGATACCCCTTCGCGCCGCGTATTTTGTTAAAGAGCCCCTCAGCTATCCAGGAATCAACCCGCAGTCCACGGGGACTGTGCGCTGAGTCCGCGAATTCTTGCGTTCTAACCCCTGTGTTTTTGGATAAATGAGGCCCGGTCCAGAGCGCTTTTAAATTCAGTTTTGATTTATTTTAAATCCGAAAATGAGTTCAATCTATTTACAGAAATGCCATCCAACTTCAAACGCTTATAACTTGCTCATTTTAACTCCGATTTGACCCATTCAACTTGCGTTAGATTCATAATTTCGTTCTCTACGCAGTAGATCTATTAGTTTACTGTTTTCATACTGTTTGTTGTACTGTTATTTATTTTGCTTTGTATGTGCCATGTATGTTGATTGGGCCAGAGAGTGCGGAGTACGAGGACGCTCCAGACCATCCTTGCGACCCAGTTGATTCGACCCAGTCCGAAGGCAAGTGTCCTTGAACATCTTGCACCTACTTTATTTTACTTTTGGTACTAGAGTAGTTAGATCTTGTAGATGCATGCTTGTCATTAATTTGAATCCCATGTTAGGGTTTACTAGAATTTGTTTTTATTATCCTTGTCGCCTGTTTTGGAATATTCGGGTAGGTGTTTTGTTTAGCCCTGCAGTCAAGTTTGGGTTGGGAGGTAAATATTATTAATCTTGATTAATGAACTGTGAAACAAGGTGGATATGGTAATTTGGTAGCAACAAGGTTGTTAGGTAAATCCGGCAGGATGGACCCGTATTGGTGGTTTTGTGCCGTGGGACTCGGCAGCTGCTTTGGTTTTTGGTTCAGGGCTCGTGCTAGACATATCCTGCCTGGATCCCTAGGACCCGGTTCTTGGACAAGTAACCCGGTAAAACAGCGCAGCCATGAGATCTGGATGGGCTGGACCTGGCTAATTAATTAGTTTCCTTTAAGTTATGCTACACGGGGGTTGTATAGTGGCTCAAGAGGGGTCCCTTGGGGTCGTTGACTTATGGACAGGGGAGAAACCTTAGAGTACGTGTAACACAGACTTGGAGGGGCTTTGTAAAGGCCTTGCAGTGCAACCTGCTATGCACCTTGGCAGTGTTTAGCGTGACGGGATCTGCATGACTCATGGGTAACGATGTGCAACCTCTGCAGAGTGTAAAACTGATATATCAGCCGTGCTCACGGTCACGAGCAGGCTTGGACTTCTTCGAGATTAGTTGGTTACTGGTTACCGGTTCGGGTCATCTGATGGACTACAGGTGCGGTTGCCTGATGGACTTCAGGTGTTGGATGCTCGGTGCGACTCCGGGTGTTGTTACTTTTCTACAGAGTCTGTCTATAACCTAGTAAATAGGTGCATAGGATTAATAGGATTAATAGGGTGTGTCGCTTTAGGCGCTTGAGTCAAACAAAGTCAGCCCACCTTTGTTATTAGCCTCATAAGCATATATTTCCTACACTTGCGGAGTACATTTCGATGTGCTCACCCTTCCTCTTTGTCCCCCTGCTACCCCACCCAGACGCTGGAGACTACGCGTACGAGGAGCAGGAGTATCCAGAAGACGGAGGCTATGACCCTGACGACCTGTACTAGGATGGCGCTACCCCCGGTCGACCTTCCTGTGGAGATGGAGTCCAGATTTCCGCATCTACATTAGCGTCTTCATTAGAGTCCGTTATCATGAGAGTCTGTACCTTTTTATTTCAGACCCGAGGGTCATTTATGTAATAAAGTTCGATATTATTAATAAAGCATTGTTTTGATATTTACTATGATGTGGATATATGTATGAAAATTGATCCTGGCATACATATATTGTGCTCCAATTTTGTTCTTAAAATTGGGGTGTCACAGTATGCATCATCCCTCATGTCTTCAATGCGACGACCCCGGAACGCTTTGTAGGCTTCAACTGCCACGGCTTCCAAGGCTGACGCTAGAGTGGACCGGCGAGCTCTGTGGCCAATCACCATCTCATGCAGGTATAGACCACTCTCTGGTTCTCGGACGGCGACGGTCACTCTTGCCTTCCAGTAGGTCCTTTCCACGGGATGACTGTACCTCCAGTGGGTGTACTGTACGATGATGTTCTTGCCGGGGTAGTAGGCATCAAAAAGTCCCATCAGCCTGTGATGTGTGGGACTCTAGGCAGCTGTGGGCGCTCCGACGAGATACCCGGAGTCCACGTCCCAACCCGTTGGAAGCTCTTCATCGTCTTCAACCTCCAGCACTTCTGGGGGCACTGGCGCGGGAGGTACTGGAGCTTGTGGAGCTGGTGCTTGTTGAGCTGGAGCTTGTACCGGTGGTGCCGGCGCTTGTGGTTCCACTTCTTGAGGTGCTTGTTCTTGCAGTACTGGCTCTTGCGGCGCTACCTCCTGCGGTTCTGGCTCCTGGGGTGCTTGCGGAACGGGGTTGCCTACCCTCCTGCGTCCACCGATGGTCCTGCGGGTGGTACGACGAGCCATCTATGGAGTAGACCAAGAGATAGATACAATAGAATCAATATATTTGTGTAATAGAGTAAGTAAAGAGAAGTATATAGTTTTGATAAATTAACAAGGTTAAGATAAATAGCAAGAATTGAGAAACAAGGACCACTAAAACGACCATATCTAACTAGGCTTGCATCCTACAGTCAACATAGCTCCGATACCAATTTGTCACACCCAATTTTAAGAACAAAATTGAATGCAATAACTCATGTGTGCCCAGAGATCAATCACACACATAAGCCACAAATTAAGAAGTACCATCACATATGTTTATTACATAACGTATATTATTCAAAGTCTTTACATAGCAGCGGATAAATAAAGTGTCTCTCGCGGTAGCTCCATCACAGGGAAGATGACTGGTTGACAGCAAGACTAGAACTCTTCAGGGAAGTCGTCGTTACCATAGCAATCTGTTACCCATCCGGGATTTTTATCCAAGTAGAAAGAAAATAAACAAGCATAAGTACATCTCGTACTTAACAAGTGTAACATGGGGTTCATGAGGCTCAAATAAGGCTGACACTGGTTAGACTGCGGTAGCTTTTAGTTGGCACAATTTTAGCATTAGATAGCATCAATAATATCCATCCCAATTAAACATGTGATCAATGTGAATATGAAACCATAGAAAGAGATAGCAATATCACATTAAAACATTATTAAAGCAACAACTATACCATAAGAATTCCAGGTCGCTCGTAACCGTGAGCACGGCTGATATATCAGTTTTACACTCTGCAGAGGTTGTACACTTTGCCCGATGAGTCGTGATATCCAGATGCCCGGGTTAATTACTCTCATAACACTTCCGAGGTGAGCGGGCAGGATACACGCAAAGCCTTTCAAAGGTTCGTCTAACAAGTTAGGGCCGCTAGGTCTTAAGGCAAGGGGAAAAAGGGTCTCTCAACCTTGCGGCACGCAGGCAAAGTGAAAGTAGCCGCCCTAAATCCAGCTCGTCAAGCGCCTTATGCGCCCTTTCGGGTAACCACTAACAAGCTAGAAAAGGTCCTTATACTGAGCTAAGGTCAGAGCCATATAACTCCCATGGTTGCACTGTTGTCCCGGGTGATCCCTTATAGTAGCTCCTAAACCATGTTGCTATAAAAGCCAATTTTACCAAGTTGCATATATCATTATAATTCAGATTCACATGATCAAAGTTTAATTTGAGCACTAGCATAGTTCTACCCAATGCATACCAAGTTTAACAAGGCACAAGATCAACAACTAGGATAGGTCTAAATAGGCATCATGGTAGACACATGCATATGATGTTTAAAGTGATTTATGGTTATTAGGACATCAAGGAGGATCCCATGCTATACTTGCCTGATTCAGCGAACTCTGGTTGCTCTTGGTTATCGTAGAAGGGTTCCTGATCACCAGCGTATGTCTCACCGTCTATACTCGATTACCACATCAACACACAATCATCGGGACACAATCATGCAAAGCAAACAAGCTATAATTAGAACATTACACCAACAGCAAGAAAATAATATAAAAAAGTTTGGAAACGGAAACTACGATCCAACACGATCACATAAACGCGAAGATCACGAAAAACGGAATTATAACGCGAAAGTTATGAGCTAAACAAGTTACAAAACCTTAATTAGTAGATTAAACCTAACTCAAATTTTAATTACTGAAAACAGTAGATATTCTTGTACAGATAGATAGATCTTTTCAAAACGAATCTAACGCAACTTGAACGGACTAAATCGGACCAAAAACGTAGAAGTTATAAGCATTTAAAACTGGTGGCAAATCTGTAAATAAACTGAAATTGATTTTGAATTTAAATTGATTTAAAACGAATTTCAGATCTGGCTGGACTGCGCATCAATTTGGATGAAACGCAGGGGCTTAGAAGCAAGTTTTCGCAGACTCAGAGCACAGTGCCCAAAAGGACCGCGGGTTGATGCATAAAAAGGTGTAAGGTTCTTTTTGTAAAACAGACAACGAAGGGGTATCGAGCTCTGGTGTGCGTCGGATCTGAGATGGACGCTCGGGATTAGATCAGGGAGGGCTGGCGGCGCTTTTCGCCGGAGCAGAAAGAGGGCGCGGCGGCGCCATGGCCAGAAGGCGGCGGCGCGGCTCGGGATTCCGCTACAGAGCGGTAGAGACCTCGGGAAAAGATCCAATCGAAAGAGGAGCTCAAGGCGAACTCACCAGAGGGGTTTATGGCGCCGGAGAAGACTCGGGGACGGCGGATTGCTCGACTTGGCGGGTGGCGGGCTCTGCAGAGCGACGGCGAGCGATTAGAGCACCATAACGAGGGGGGAAAAGAGGGAAAACTTCTCGGTTAGCTTCGAAAGATCAAGGGGAAACTCGAGGTGCCACTTACAAGCTCGGAAACTCGATGAATCGTCGGATTGACGGCGGCGGATCTTCGGCGGCCGCGGAGTTCGTCGCGAGAGCGAACTAGGGCACGAGAGCGCAGGCTTCTTGCGTAGGAATAGGCGGCGGTTGCTTGGGAGTCTTATGAGACGACTCGCCCAGCTGATAGGCAGGCGACCACGCACACCGGGTCGGTCACGACTCGAGTTCGAGTCAGACTCGAGGTGGGAGATGGCGCTGACAAGCGGGGACGCGACGTCAGCGGCTGCGGGAAGGAGCTGCGGCGCGCTGCGCGCAGCGACGAGCTGGGCCGGAGCGGTCGGCCCACGCGGGCGAAGAAGAGAAAGGGGAGTGCGCGCTGCGGGAATGGGCCGGCCGGGCGCCTTCGGCCCAAAGAGAGGAGTGGGGGAGAACAGGCGGCGCTGGGCCAGGTGGGAGGAGAGGGGAGAAAGGGCAGGCCGACGGGAGCGGGCCAGCAAGCTGCTCCGGGCCAAAAGCCAAGGAAGAAAGGGAGGGAGAAAGAAAATGCTTTTCAATTTTCAGAAACATGTTTTCAAAAGCAAAAATTGAAATCTATTTGAACTCAAACCAGTTTTGAGCAAAACCAATCATCACAAAAACAAGATATGCACCAGCATGTATGCATCAACATGATCTTTGGTCTAGGATTAATTTTAGCTTTTGTAAATAATTTATTAACTAGGTTCTATGCAACACATAAAATGCATAATTAACTCATATTGCCTATTTTCAAATTGATGCAAATTTTGGGATGTTACAAACCGTCCCTAAAAATAATTTTTAGAAAATTTTCTAAAAAATTTTTTAAGAATTTTTTCGATCTATGTTACTCATATTCCTAATGCGATTGTGTGAAGCCTATTCAAAATCGATGCAGCCTTACCCACCGAAGAACTCGCCAACAACTATATTACTCCTATTCCTAATGCGATGGTGTGAAGCCGAAAACAAGTTGTATTGATCGAGAATGTCCAAATACAATTCCCGGGTATATATTTATACCCTAAGATGATACAGAGTACTAAACGAATACGACATGACAATCCTTGAGTGAAAAGGGAAATCATCTAATTTTATACAACAAGGACTCCAAGATCTCCTTTCCGGCAGAGTCTGACTCCGTCAAGCCCGAGCCGATGCTGCTGACGTTGTAGTTTCCACGATCCCTTCCAAATTCTGGTGTAAACAATGTTTTTTAGGGCCACTAATGAATCAGACAACTATATAAAATAAACAGTTATTGCAGAGATCGGATTAGGGTAGCTAGCTAGACAGTGATCCTATAGTGTGGCAAAATGAACGTATAGCAAACATGATTGCATAAGGAAAAAAAACAAATTAACTCATATATGGTTAATTATACGAACCTGTTTCTTGTGTAATGACGATGCATTTTTCGGCTCCATTTTGTCGACATGGTGGTGAGGCTCCACAGCCTTCATCCCTCGAGCAACTGTGTCATGTCTTGTGGTGACAAGAACACAGCTACCTGGGGATAAGACCCTGGACAATGGATCGCTAAGAACACCCTCCCATGCATGGTGATCCCAAACATCATCCATCACTAGTAAGGTTTTATGCCCCTTCATGGTCTCCATAAGAGTTTGCTCCAATGTGACCTTCGTATTTTCAGCTGCATGGCAGTGTACCCCAGCTCCAGTAATACATCGTCTCAGAATCTCAATTTCATTGGAGTCTTGGTTGACACTCAACCATATTTTCTTTGTAAACTTCTGTTGTATAATGTCATTGTTCAAGATTTGCTTAGCCAGGGTGGTTTTGCCACTACCGCTAACCCCAACGATGGCAAAAACTGTAATTTTGTTGTGTTCTTGTTCCACCTTGGTGAGCATCTCTACTAGATTTCTCGTATCCTCCTTGATCTTTTCACCAACCAAACCTGACTCGTCAAGCTCCCCTGAGGCCTCACGGGTAATAGGATGAGATGCTATACCCTTCCTTTGGTGGTCCTCATAGGAACCAAGGTTGATGAAATTAAATAATTCTCCACGAGCCTTGATATCACTTAGCTTCTTGTTTAGCTTCTTGATGCGCCTCCCGATGCGGTGCGTATGGAGGGGATTCCGAAAGCAAACGAGCAAGGGGCTGAAGCACCCCATGTCCCGTCTTGGACCTCGATCCATGGCCTTCAACCGCCAAACATTGATGATTTCGGTACCATCATGTATTGTTCCCCGAAGCTCTGTCACCCATGTTTGCACGCTCAGGTCAGTAATGTTCCTCCTGTCAGCGTCAGCGAGGAAGTTCTCGAGGTCATCGAGCTTGACTCTCATCTTGTCGATCTCCTTAGGGACTCCAAGTAGCATATGCACTTCTTCCTTAATCGTCTTGATCAACATCTTTTTGGCAGCGGAGGCCAAATCATCAAGGACGGTCGCCATTACTGGCAGCTTGCTGCCTTTTATTTTTTCTGAAAAATTAGACCAAACGTCAGCTTAATTGGATAGGCCAATATAATAGAGTGGATCTAGCAGTTTGGTGCAGCAATATTCTTTTTAAAACATTAGAAAAGATAATAACTGAATTTGCATATAAATTTTACATCTGAATAATGCACCCCAGCCATTACAAAAGATAATTCAAAATAAACACTACATTTTCATATAAATTACTGACATCTAACATTATGAAGGAAATTAAAAATAACCCCCTGAATTTGCATCTACATTGCCCACCTTTGCTATTGTAAAACATAATTAAAAATGACCCTCGATATTTCATCTAATTGACATAACTTTGTCATTATTATAGATAATTTAAAATAATTCTCTAACTTTGTATTTGAATTACCCAGAACTACCATTATGAAAGTTAATTTAAAATACAACCTAATGATTTTACAAACTACCCACCTTTGTCCCTTTATATTGTATGTATGTACCTAATCCATTATATTAACTAAATAAAAAGATCTGTCAAATCTATATTTAACTACTGATATATATTATTATAAAAAATAAATCAACATCCATAAAGTATGATACATATATATTTTTAAATTGCAGACTTCTACCATCGTGAAATTAAAAAACCATAATGTTAAGTTCCGCCGTACATTTCAAATAAAAATGTATATATTACTATAAATATTGATTTTAGTAACTTATAAAACATGGAAAAATGTAAATTTACAAAGATATAGAATGAGACGCAACAAGAGTTTATATACGTTGGGGGAAGGGACCCTCGGCAATGGCGCCGCGCAGGCTGGCTCGAAGAACGACCCTCGCGCGACCCGCGCCCTCTATCGAACTCTCTTCTCTCCATTCTTTGGACCCTTCGGACCGGTTTTCTAACCTTCAGAAACAAGTTCGACCCTCGGGGTTCGTTGTGTGTCTTGCAGGCAGATGCGCGCAAAGAACACAGGAGGCAGCCCTCGAGCGTTATGATCACGATCTGGGTCTGACCTCGCAACCTGCGGAACCGAGGGTCTGACCCCGCCTTTCCCGCGAAGGCGGGCAGGGCCAGATGGCGGCGGGCAGGAGGAAGGCGAGCTAGGGTTTCCACTCCAGTTGTGTTTGTACAATTTTGCCCTTTCCCTGTATGGTGCCGGGGAATCTCTTCTGTACCCTTCTGTAATTTGACCGGTGTCCCTTGGTATTCCCTATAAATACCAAGGGATGAACAGTGTAAAGCGAGGATTTTTTCTTTGGGGGGGAATAGAAAAACACTCCAACCGACTTATTTTCCAGTACCTTCGTTTGCACCTTCGCTTGCATACACCCTCGTTAGTTCCTTACCTCCGTTTGCGTTCGACAGTTGAACACCCTCGCCCTGTTCCCCTGTATAACTGTGGGGGTAGGGCAGGCGTGTGATCCAACAGTTTGGAGCCGTCCGTGGGGATCGAAGTTCGTAATGGCAGGAAACAGAAGAGCGCCCTTAACCAGAGACCCTCGCGTGACTAGAGAGGCCACGGCGACGGACCAGCCTGTGGAAGGGAATGTAGAACCCTCGGAAACAGAAGAAGTTGCTCCAGGGACAGAGGTCCCGGGCCCTCACACTCGGTTGGAATCACAGCCACACCCGCATACCTCCGGAGGAGATGGGGAAGGAGATGAGGAGGAGTTGGGTCTCGAGGCTCTAGAGAGACTTCAAGCTGAGTTGCAGGAGAAGAAGAGACGCCTGGACCAGCTTGAGAGGCACAACCGGCTGCGCCTTATCAGGCAAAAGGCGGATGAAGCAAGAGAGCAACTTCGCCGAATGGAGGAGTCCCTCGCAGCAGCTGAGGCCGAAGCTGAGGACTGGAATAACAGGCAAATGCCACCCCTGCAGGAGGGGCATGATGAACAGGCACTACACCACAACACTAATATAGCGTCGCATGTGTGTCGTTATAGATATACTAATACCGTTGAACCATCGGTCGGTATAGTTGGGCCACAGATTAAGTGTTGGTAAATGTACCTTTTGTGTCGAACTATTGGTCGGTACAAATATTTAGTTATACAGTCCACCTATCGGTCGGAATAGATACATAACGAGAACCAACTATTAGTCGGTATAGGCCCATGTGCCTGGGCCTGTCCGCGCGAACTAAAAAAATTCGACCGTGGGAAGCTGAAAACGAAATTGGCCCGTTCGCGGTAAAACTTGGCCCAAATAGCATCTAGCAAACCCTACCTTTTCATTCCAGTCTTCACCCTCAGCTTCAATCGCCGCCGCCGCCACCTCTCTACGACTCCGCCTGCCTCAACAAATCCATCGCCGCCCAACTCCTTCGCCCGCTCCATCGCCCGCCCAATCCATCGCCCGCCCAATCCAGCGCCGCTCAATCTCGTTGGCCTACTCCTGCCCACAGTACGTGGATCCGCCCAAGCGTATGCCGGTTTAATTATTCGTCCAATCCATTGCTGCTCCTGCATCGAACAGCTACTTGGTGAGAGCACCAATCCACGGTGAGTAGCAGGCGTATATGCTGCTTTCTTCCATTCTCTGATCCCCTTTCAGATAGTCTCTACTCTAGCCCCCTTCCTCCGGCATCTCTAGGAACGTTCAGTTCTACAGTGTAGTTCTAGTATCTTTCGGGTGGATGTTCTTCGTACTCGATGTCGTTGCCGTTCAGTTGTCGTTGCCGTCGCTTTGATTTTGGTGGCCGGTCTCACCACCGATGGTGCTCCTGCTGCCAGATTTGCAGCTCATGCAGTGGCAGGCCTAAGAATATTGTACTATGTGCATTTGTATCTTCCATCTTATTGTGGTCGTAGAGATTCTCTAAATTAATCATCTATATTTCTATTTTTTATTTTTTAATCTAATTAAAGTAATATTGAATGAAT
Source organism: Coix lacryma-jobi var. lacryma-jobi (assembly GCA_009763385.1). Taxonomy (NCBI): domain Eukaryota; kingdom Viridiplantae; phylum Streptophyta; class Magnoliopsida; order Poales; family Poaceae; genus Coix; species Coix lacryma-jobi. Next base: position 118,112,537 of record CM019831.1, on the reverse strand, counting down.
CTGAATAGAAATTAATTAGATAAATTGAAAAGGGAGAAAACTGATAGATCACACGGTGGCTGCTGCCTGTTACTGTTGGGCGGATGGCTCACACAGTGAAAAGGAATAGATGAACACATATTTACTGCACCTGTCAGATCGGGTCTTGATTTGCGTCTTACACCTTTTTTAAGAAGGTGTTGTAATGCTGCTTTTATATAATATATATGTGCCTTTTGTCAAAAAAAAACAGTGTTTGCACCAGCAATTTGATCTGATTCTTTGTTGCAGCTGTTGGGATCCGCGACACGGTGTGGGCTGGAGCGGCTGTGAGGGCGAGGTGCCTTGCGACTACATCGATCGTGGGCTAGAGCTGCTCTGAGGGCGAGATGCCTTGCGACGACATTGACGCCTGCTGCCACGACCACGACTGGTAGCTCAAGAAGAAAGGTTAGAGTTGCTTCCAATTTCTTCCCTGCCTGCCTTGTTGTGCTCATTGGCAGCGCCATGTGTAGGCCAGCCCCTGATTATCATGATGGAGAAACTGAAGAATCAGTGTTCTGTTTTTTGGTTTATCCTGGCATGGCATGTAGTGTTTTAGATGACTACAGTTCCTTTTGATGTCCATCAAATCCAACTAGTATAGACTATAGAGTCCATCTCCTGGATCGTTCACAGCCCGTGGTTTCATTTTTTTGACTGCGGTTTCCTGGATGGATCACACCATATAAGTTCAGTGAGATAGGAAATAAATTTGGCCTCAAGTGTAGCCAGAAAATTTATCATTAGCATCTATTTAGATCTGCAGCTGGACTTCATTAATATCCTGTTAAAATGTTGATTGATTAGTTTTTAGTTGTGTCGACTGTATGGTTGTTCCATGCATATTATTTCTTCTAGGAAAATACACTCCTTTGGGATTGCTTTCCTGGTTGAGGTTACCAAATAACTGTTAAAATTGAGCTGTTCTTATTCCTTATTTGCGTATTGATGAAAATCTAATACTACTGTATAGGTTTATTTTGGTTAAAGGAAGACACCATCTGATTATTATATTTTAAAATCATAAAAACTGAAGTTTGTTCCATGTCTGAGTTTCATCTCTCTCTCCATGTGCAACATCTGTTTATCTAGTCCCTAAAATACCTATCAGCAACGAATCTGATAGTAGATACTACATATTAATTATTGTATGTTTATTGGCACAATGCATTTCTTTGAAATGTTCAGTTGAACTCTAATAACTATAATTTCTGAACTTGATTTTTTAGATTTGTTTGTGAAAAATAAACTGTAAAATACTATGTTGTCTTTTGGCTAGAGGGGATCTTTGTTCTAGAGTTAGCTTGTGCCTTCTGTTTTGAGAGTCCATTTCCACAACATTTCCTTGGAGCACGAGCATGATGCCATAGAACCATGTACTATCATGGTGCAGATTTATTGATAGATAGAATAAAAACACTCCATGGATTCATGGATATAGAGATGATTGTGATAGTATGTAGGTTCTTTGATGCTTATGGTCTTATTTTATTTTATAGATCATTTCTAGCGCTGCTTGATCTTTCACAAAGGGGAATGGATAAATCATGGATCGATAATGATGCTAGGTACAAAGACTTATTTCACAAAAGACTAAAAGTTCTATCTCTAGTTAACATGGCAATTAACATAAAAACTACACGTAGGCACACCAAGATATATCAACAAGGGGTGAACAATTTCATAGCTTTTGCATTTGAGAATTCAGCTGTAGGAAGCAAGATATTATGCCCTTGCAGAAAGTGTGTGAACTCATTCTGGAGAGAGGGAAGTGAAGTACGTGAGCATTTGATATGCGATGGGTTTCTGAAGGGATATAGAACATGGACCTTACATGGAGAAGTTAACTCTTCTGTGAATGATGGAAACTATGGCGGCATTGAACTTATGGAGGAGACTGATGAAGATGATAACATCTCTGATTTGCTTAGAGACTTAGCTGTTGGTTTAGATGATAAAGGGGATTTTGATGACAACAATTCAGAAGTAGAGCCATGTGAGGAGTTAGTTGACATTCAAAAGTTAGTAGCAGAGAATAGCAAAGAGTTATACCCTAATTGCAAGAAATATACACAGCTGTGTTTCCTAATTAGATTACTCCACACCAAACTTCTTGGAGGGTGGAGTGACAAGAGTTTTAACCTGCTACTAGATCTACTTAATGATGCACTACCTGAGGGTGTGACATTGCCTAGAAACTTTCATGCAGCTAAGAAATTGGTGAAATCTATAGGAATCGGATACAATAGTATCCATGCTTGTGAAAATGATTGCATTTTGTTTTGGAAGGATAAAGAGGGGTTGGATTCATGTCCAAAATGTAAGGCTTCTCGGTGGAAATCAGTAAGGAAGAGCCTAGATGGAAAACATGTATATAAGGTTCCTAAAAAGGTTCTCCGCTACTTTCCAATAAAGAAATGTCTAAAACGGTTATTTCTATCCTCTAAAACAGCAAGTCTAGTGAGATGGCATGATGAAGACCGAAAAAAGGATGGCCTGCTTAGGCATCCTGCAGATTCACCACTTTGGCAAGACTTTGACAAGAAACATCCAGAATTTGCTGCAGATAGCCGAAATATTCGTCTAGCATTTGCCACTGATGGTTTTAATCCATTTCGAACCATGAATGTTAGTTATAGCGTTTGGCCTGGTATTTGTATTCCCTACAACTTTCCACCATCAATGTGCATGAAGAAATCATATTTCATCCTTTCTTTGTTGATTCCTGGTCCAGAAGCTCCTGGTAGTGATATGGATGTCTATTATCAACCACTAGTTCAAGATTTGTTAGATATGTTTACCAAGGGAGTTAGAACATATGATGATTCAAAGGGTGAGTTCTTTCAGTTGAAGGCTGCGGTACTTTGGACTATTAGTGACTTCCCAGGTTTAGGCTATGTGTCTGGGTCTGTCACATCCGGTGAAGCTGGATGTCCTGATTGTCACAACTATACATGTTCAATTAGACTTGGTAATGGTAGCAAGACTTGTTATATGGGTCATCGCAGATTCTTGCCTGAAGACCACCCATTTAGGTTTGATGCTAATAAGTTTGGTGGAACTGAGTTTAGGGAAGCACCTACTCCACTTTCCGGGGAGGAGATTTTGGAGTGCACCAAAGACCTTAATACAGTTTTTGGCAAGGATCCTTCTAGAAAGAAACCAGCAAGCAAGAGACGCAAAGAAGGAGAGCCATTGGTCATATTGAAAAGGAGATCTATTTGGTTTGAACTACCATATTGGAAAGATTTGATGTTGAGACATAATTTTGACTTCATGCACATAGGGAAAAATGTGAGTGAAAGCTTAATTAATACATTCATGGGCACAGAAGGGAAATCTAAGGATAATTTGAATTCTCGTTTGGACCTTCAAGCTCTAGGTATTAGAAGAGATCTCCACCCTGTTGAAGTGGAAGACCAACTTTATTTACCACCTGCACCATACTCAATGAGTCCTAAGGAGAAGAAATTATTTTGTCAAGTACTAAAAGGGGTGAAGTTTCCTGATGGTTATGCTTCTGATATACGTCATAATGTACATGTTAATGAGAGGAGGATATTTGGACTTAAGAGTCATGAATGCCACATTATTTTACAACACTTGCTTCCACTTGCTGTGAGAAAAATATTACCAGAAATTGTGAGTGCTGCAGTGATTCGTATATGTAATTTTTTCAAGAAACTTTCCTCCCCTGTCATTCAAATAAGTGATATGGAAAGTTTAGAGGTTGAAATAGCTGAAACCTTGAGTCTTCTTGAGACTATATTCCTTCCTTCCTTTTTTGATATCATGGTACACTTGATGGTTCATCTTCCTGCTCAAGCAAAGATAGCTGGACCAGTTCATTTTCGTAGCATGTGGCCTGTGGAGAGGTAATTTAGTTAGGTATATTATAGCTTATATTGAACTAAATCATGTACCTACTAGTTTCATGACTATCAATGTGCCTATTATTTGTGTATAGGTATCTGATGAGATTAAAGGGTTCTGTTCGTACAAAAAGTCATCCTGAGGGATCAATTAGAGAGTGGTCTAATTTTACCGAGTGCCTCACACTTTGTTCCCGCTACTTAAATGATGGGACTCAGAGTAGGCATCAATTCATAAACGAAGACTGTAGTACAACTCCTTTCTTTCATAGAATTGGTCGAGAATTGGCCGGAAAGTGCATAGTGAGTATAGATCACAAGACATGGCTGCAAGCCCATAGATATGTTTTGTTCAACTATGACAATATACAACCTTACTTGGAGTAAGTTATCTACACCCGTTTTCACACTTAGCATCATATGAGAGGTTTTCTTTGCATACTAAATTAACAAAATGATGGACCTTGCAGCCAGCATGCTCAGTATCTGTCATCAATTGGTATTCAAAATAGATGAGACATCAATCGCATGCATCATGAATCCTTTCATGAGTGGTTTAGGTTGCATGTAAGTAATAATAAACTTAACACATGTTAGTTAATATGGATTTGGCATTTAAATTAATTGTGATTTGAAAATCACAGGTGGAAGAAATGGGAGACAAAGCACCAGAGGAGATAAAAATTTTAGCAAAGGGGCCTACAATGTTTGCTCATAAGTATAGTAGCTATAACATAAATGGATTCAACTTCCACACACTATCCTATGATGAGGGTAGACCTATTCAAAATAGCGGGGTTGCTCTAGTTGCTGAGTCATCAAGCTTTGAAAGTGGCAATAATGACAACATCATCTTATATGTTAACCTCCAGTGTCAGCCTATATACCAAATCTTTCTATTACTTTTGAGTTAGGTACTATTAGTTTAGTTGGTGCTAATTGGATATTCCTATTGCATTTCAGGCCATACCGCAAGGCCTACGCAGCATACTTGACAGTGTCGACAAGAAGTGCTCATCAAAGCTGTGTCCAGGTACTGAATACCTTTCTTCTTCATAGTTGACCAGGTACTACAGGTCAGAAAGAACCAAGCAGTTTTCTAATAAGCAGAACATCATAATCTTACTGGTTACACAATTTGAGTCAAGACTTCTAGCAACATTTGTGCCACAACTTGACAAAAATCACTTGGAGCCTCCCAGTGATTGTAGGCAGTAGTGTTTTGCGCTAGATAACCATTGCAGCTAAGCTGGTTTTGGAAAATGCAATTACTTAAGAGTTATATATAGAAACTAAACAACTTTGAAAAGACACTTTAAATCCCGAGTTGCAGCTAAACAGAGTTTTCTCTCACAAGAGAAATTTTACTTAGTTGGCACACATATTGCTGATAAAACCAGAGACTAGAACTATTATATGTATGAGCTTTTATGTGGATGAGACGATCAACAATATATGGCTGCAATACACCACTTAGCAAAAATTAAACAACCAACTAAGATGCGACATGAGTATATGACACTAACTAATCATATCTAAAATAAATTGTATGTCCAGATTTCTACTACTGTCATGGTTTTTCTATTGCACTTTGAAACAATTCCAAATGTTTTTCAATATTATTGTTTATCACATGTTATTTGAAGTCGTTGGGGATAGGTGTGTCCTATAGCTGCAGCTGCTGCTGGACCACTATCAAAGCACTATTGTAGCGAGTCCAAGCGCAGCTACAGCAGCCAGCTCAACAACATAAATGACAGCTGAACAGTTTGTATAAAGTTACAATGTCCATCCTCTCTGTGTTTAAGTTTTAGATAAGTAATTCTTGTTTATATTAGTCTAGAATAGAGTTGTATTCTCAGATTACTTCACTTGTCAACTTTTCTGACCTTACTAATATGTGGTATGGTGGTCTTGTAGGGAGGAGGGGCATGGAAGGCACTGATCAGACATTTTGGTTTTGCCAGCAAGCAGATCAAATATTTTGTGAGATGGAGATGAAACACTGATGGTTGTTAGTTATTACTTTAGACGATGTGACATTTTGCAAAGAACTGCTTGGGCAAATATATGTTAGTTGTGTGCAAACCAGACACTGTGTTGTAAGGTGTGCAAGCCATACTTGTGTTGTGATGAAACATGGTACCAAGCATGGCTGTTTGAAGTACCAATTGGCATGAATGAAGTATATGCTATCAACCAGCTGAGTCAATTTTTTGTTTCATTGAATATGAGCTTGTATGTTTAATGTATATAAGCTAGTATGATATAATTTGGTCATGTGAGATTAATATTGTGTTTTTGGGTCACAGAATGGTATAATTTGGTCAGTGTGAGATTAATATCGTGTTTTAGGTCATGTGATCTATGCCTCAGATTGTTGGTTGGTACAACTCCCTGTAACCGCGAACTGTTGGTTGCTAAAAGTACAATATAGTGTTAGATGATTAGTCGGTATTTCTTTCAATTTTCCTCAGACAATCGGTCGCTAAAAGTATGTCGGTCGCTATAGGTCTATACCGACACCACTTGCAGCGACAGTCAATGTGGGTCGGCATAGGTCTATACCGACCAATGGAGCATCGCTAAATCGACTTATAACGACCCTCAGAGCGTCGCTATTCTGGGGCTGTGGTGTAGTGAGGATCAGGGCAACCTCCGCCACCATCCACCACCCCCGCCACCACCAAATCACCCAAATAACCCATACCCCATCAGGCAAACAAACTTTCGCCAACTCTACCCCTCTACCCAGAGGAAAGAGAGCCAAACCTTCGCAACCAACGGAGAACCCAACAACATCAAATGTCATATGACCCAAAATCACCACTCTCTCAGATACTACAAACTCAACCCTGGCCACCATGCTACAGTCCACAAAATCTACCCCGTTACGACGGCCTTACAGACCCTCGCCAATTCATAATGAGCTATGAAGCGGCAGTCACTGCAGCAGGGGGAGATGAATCAACAATGGCAAAATCTCTCGTAATCATCCTTCGGGACATTGCACAAACCTGGTACAGCAACCTTCGCCCTGGAACCGTGGATTCATGGGCCAACCTCAGAGACAGGCTTTGCAAAAATTTCAAGGGTATTACAGCAGCCCCATCAAACCCCATTGAGTTGTTCAACTGCAAACAAGAAGAGCGTGAACCATTGCAAGATTATTGGCGAAGGTTCATCCAAATCAGGGCAAGAACCCCAGGGATCTCTGACGAGGCTGTCATCCTCGCTGCAGTCAGCGGCCTGCGCCCAGGCCCATGCTCATCAAAATTTGCCAGGAAGCCGGCAAATACAATCGAAGAACTACATGAGACAATGGAAAGATACTGTAGTGCGGACATGGACTTCAGGGCAAAGTCTGATGCCCGAAGATCTCAGCAGAAGCCGCAGCCGAGGCCTCAAGCGAGAGAAGACAACCCTTGCCAAGAACAAAGCAACATTGGTGCAATCAACAAGGCAGGTCCTTTTGAAGATCAAAGAAGGGGTGCTCAACCCTCGGGCAACCAAAATCCACATGAATTCCCACCACCGCCGGACCATCAAAACCAGCAAAAAGATCCAGTGAAAGTGTATTGCCATTTTTGTGGTCCTGGCAAGGGTCACACCACCAAACAATGCGAGTGCTTCGCCAAGGGAAAAGAGTACCAGGAATCCAAAAGAGCTGCATCGGCAGAAAACCGAATCATTAATCACACCAGGAAACCAAACTCCAATCCACCAAATCCTCCATACCACTACAACCCCATAAACTACGGCCTACCTTTGCACCAACCCTTCTACACACATCACCCACACTACAACCAAGCCTCTTATCAGCCATCCACCATCCCCCAACGCCAAAACATACCATATACCGTCACATTCCCAACAACCCCTCAAACCCAAACCCAGACCAACCAACATGTGAACAACACTCTACCTCCACCACCACCAATACCAGCGTTGCCGGCCCCCCAACCTGTCAAATCCGAAGCCCAAGTGAAAGGTCCTAGTTTGGTTTTGGTAATTGAGTGACAACTTAGGTGGACTAATATGTGTTTAAAGTGAACTACACAGGTGAATAGTCCATAGGTAATCATGTGTGAGCAACATATGCCATAGAGGTGAAATGGCTTGAAGGATGTTGCAATGCTCATGCATGAGATGAAGAAGGAGCTTAATGCACATGAAACATGACATGTGGTCATGTGGCTAAGATGGTGAAGATCAAGGCAAGACTTGGCTTGATGGACCGGTTGCGAAGGTGAAGGGCAAGTTCAGGCTTTGAAGCCGTTGGTACCGAGTGTCGGGAGGCTTAAGCAGGACTTGGCGCCGAAGGACCGAAGCGATGGTGAAGAGCAAGTGATGTCAAGATCAATGGACCATGGAGGCCATGTGATGATATGAAGTGGATCATATCATTTGAAGATAGGTTGGTGCATGTGTTGCATCAACACCGGAGGAGATGGAATGGAATGCGCAAGGCAAAGGTATATTTGTAGGGCATTTCATTTCACCGGTCATAGGTGTGTAGAGAAGTTTATGACCGGGTTTAGGATAGATGGCCGTACTATTAAGAGGAGCAAACTTGTTTGCATATCGGTCATCTAGTGCCACTTGAGCGATCTAACTTTGCGATGTTGTTAGGATCGAGTGGCGTGGTGAGAGCAAGTGAAAATCCTTTGAAAATGATTGTGAAAATGCTAACACACTTGCACATGATGTTGTACACTTGTTGGTGTTAGCACATTTGCAAAGGAGGAGTTGTTGGAGTTGGTTTGGATCAAAACAGAGAAGAAAATGGAGTTTTCTGTGTGTTGTCGGTGGTACCGACCCTGGGTTGTCGGTGGTACCGCCCATAGGTGCTGCGTGCAGCCTTCTCTGTAATGGGGCGTTTTTGGCCTGGCGGTGGTACCGCTATTACCTCGGTACTACCGCCGGCGGTGGTACCGACCGGATGGTCGGTGGTACCGTGGCCCTGAGGAGTTTCGCGAGGCTCTCTGTAGTTTCTGAAAATGGCTTGCCGGTAGTACCGCCATTACCTCGGTACTACCGCCCACGGTGGTACCGACGCAAGGTCGGTAGTGGCTGGTTTTTCGCAGAGCTCTCTGGTCGCGGCGATTTTGGCCTGGCGGTAGTACCGCCATGACCTCGGTACTACCGACCTCGGAGGAACCGACCAGGGATCGGTGGTTTGCCTAAATCTGCGCGATGTGAGGTAACGGCTAGTTTGACTAAGCCGGTAGTACCGCCCAGGAGGGGTCGGTACTACCGACCGGAGCGCAGAATGCCCAGTGAAGGGGCATAACGGCTAGTTGGCCGTTGAGGCTATATATAGTCATTGAGGCCGGCTTTGGGCCGGTGGTTGGAGCACTCCAAAGCCTTGGTGGCTTGTGTGGATGTGCTTGGGAGCCCTCTAACACACATATGCTTTATTGCTCATCCGATTGTGTGAGAGAGTGATCCTAGTGCGTTGCTTTGAGAGATAGCATCGAGTGGCACTAGGTGTTCGAGTTGCAAGCCGGTGGTGCTTATTACTCTTGGAGGTTGCCACCTCCTAGACGGCTTGGTGATCGAGTCTCCGTCGTGAAGCCCGCGTGAAGATTGTGCGTGGCTCCGGAGAAGGATTGTGAGGGGCATTGTGCTCGCCCCGCGGGGATCGCGAAGAGCAACTCTAGTGGATTGCGCGTGTCATTGAGTTACCCTCACTTGTGGGTGAGTTCTTGCGGCGCTCGAGTGTCGAGCTAGGTGTGGTGCCTATTAGCCGCCGAACTACCAAAGTGTGTGGTCGACACAACGGGGACTAGCTTGGTGGCAACCAAGTGAACCTCGGGAGAAAAATCACCGTGTCAACTTCGTGTTCATCTTCTCGGTGGTTTGCAAACTCTTTTCACTAGCTTGTATTTACTTGTTCATATACATGTGCTAGTTGCTCTTATGATTAGTTGGCTTGTGTAGCTTGCTAGTTACCTTCCTTGCTTGTGTAGCATAGAAGTTGATCCCATGAGTGACTAGTTGACTTGTAGTCTTGCTAGTCACATTGCTTAGTTTGTGTAGCTAACTTGAGCTCTCTAATTTGGCTTGTGTAGCCTTGTTATTGAGCATTGCTAGTGAGCTTAGGCTTTGTGCTTTTTGCTTAGTGGCATGTGTAGGAGCTCCCCGGTTGATTGAGTACTAGTTGCTTAGGTTTGTGTAACCTTGCAAGCTAGAATTGTTTAGGTGAGCTCTAGCTAGCCCGACACCTTATTTGCTTTGTTTAGGATCTTTTATAAGGTGTCATAGAGTATAAGTAGAGGGGTGTAGTCTTGGCTAGACCGATAGATTTAATTCCGCATTTGTTTCGGTTAGCCATTCCACTGCAATTAAGTTTAAGTTTTTAGAAAAGACTATTCACCCCCCTCTAGTCCGCCATCTCGACCCTTCAATTGGTATCGGAGCAAGGTCTCTCATTTGTGGTCTTCACCGACCCGAGAGGATGGCGTCTAGTGGGCTAGATGATGTGTGTGATACACATATTTTTGATGGCACACACTTTGCACAATGGAAACACCATATGCTTGATCATTTTCGTGCAAAGGGGCCAAAGTTTTGGTGGATTATCACTAGTGGTCTCACTCATGTTTTGGACCATAGAAATCTCACCAAAGCTCAAAAGGATCTCTTTGAACTTGATCCAAATGCTTATTGTTATCTAATGGATGCATTGAGTTTTGAGTTGTTTTATAAGATCAACTCCAAAGGGACCGCCCATGAGATGTGGGAATCCATCAAGACCACCTTCGGTGATCCCTCCACGTTTGATGATGGCAAGTTCATAAAGGAGGATGAACCGGTGGCATATGAGGATGTTGAGCAAGACCACAACTCCGTGATTATGGAAGATTGCTCCACCTCACGTTCAAGTGATGCAATCAATGAAGATACTTCAAGCACACTTGACAAGATGGAAGATGATGCCTCAAGTGATGCAAGTGATGATTCAACCTCAAGCACACTTGATGGTAATAATGGTACATGCTCCAATGATGATGCTACTACAAGCTCTCCAACATCATCATATTGCTTCATGTCACAAGGTGACACTAAGGTATCAAATTGCAATATGATTAATCATGATTCCTATGATGAGCTTGTTAGTAGACTTGCTAGCATGACCATTGCCTTAGAAAATGAGTTAGCTAAAAATGAAAAATTAGAAAAAGAAAACTCATTTCTAAAGAACACATGTGAACAAACAAAGCATCTACTTTATGTTAGTAGTTGTTCACATGAGGAGCTTAAATTGACTCATGAGGAACTATGTGTTGCTCATGATAACTTGGTGCAAGACCATGCTTTTCTCACTAGTAAACTTTCTAATGAACAAATTAAAACTAGTGAGAGCTCATCACATGGGTCATTTGATCAATCACATATTTGTGCTAACCCTTGTGATGTAGGCAAGAAGAATGTATCCACCTCTTGCAATGATTTAATATCTATGCCATGTTCCTCACAATTAGATGCTTGTTCTACTTCTATGTCTTGTGAGACTAACCTTTTGAAGGAGAACAATGAGCTCAAAAGTGAAGTGAAGAACTTGAGCAACAAGTTAGAGAGGTGGTGCAAATCAAAGGTCACCCATGAGCACATGATGAAGAATCAAAGAAGCTATGGTGACAAGAGTGGCATTGGCTTCAACAAAAGCAATGCCAAGGGCAAGAAAATGAGGAAGCAAGAAGAAAAGAAGCTATCTCATTTCATGTGCTATCAATGCCATGAGATGGGACATCTTGCAAAAGCTTGCCCCAACAAGAAGAAGCCCCAAGTTCAAATCAAGAACAACCATCATGATGGTGACTTGATGATGAAGAAGAAAACAAGAAGGGGCGGAAGAGCAAGGCATCCAACTCATATCCAAGATGCCAAGATGGTGAGCAAGAATCAAGATGAGAAGAAAGATTTGGCTCACATCAAGTGCTACAAGTGTGGTGATATGGGACACTTTGCCTCGAAGTGTCCTAACAAGCTTGAGAAGAAGGCTCAAGCAACTCATGAGAGGCAAGGCAATGAGAAGCAACAAATGGGCAAAGAAAAGAAGGCTCAATCAAAGAGAAGTTGCTACTCATGCCGGGAAAGGGGACACATGGCTCATTCATGTCCCCTAGGTATGACCCCTAAGCCTATTTCAATTATTAATGATTCTATGCTTAGGAAGGATGAAAATGGTACCTCTAAGGCTACTATTGCAACTCATCCCGCTACTCATACTAAGGCTATGCCTAAGTATGTTGCTCCTAACTTGAGAGGACCCAAACTAGTTTGGGTACCATCAAAAAGTGGATGAATGTGTGTAGGTACCATGGCATTGGAGGCTTGACTCAATTGATTTCATATTATTCATCATGTGATTGATTCAAGTAATGAAGCCTAGTGCTATCCAAACCCAATGCCAAGACAAAAGAAGTGAAGTCCAAGTGCAAAACATACAAGTGCAAAAGATCAAGTTGTGATGTTTGATTGGAATTATTTGAAGGCTTGCAATCTAATTGAGTAGAAGCTTGCTATTTGGATGATCATGAGCTACTAAGGTATATCTCTAGTTGATCATGTTATTTTAGATGCATATGAGATGATCGAATCGGATATATATGCATATGTTGCTTGCTATAAGATGATTGAATGGATAAATTGCTTAGTGATCAAAATTGAGTTAGTTTGAATGGATATGTTCATGAGACTTCTTTTAGTAAGTGATTTGAATGGATATATGTCTTGTGAGAGTATTCAAACATGTTAGCTCAAGTTTGATTCATATTGGTAGAGTATAGCTCAATTGCTCAAAGTTGTCAAAAATCTGAAATCTAAGTGAGCTGAGAAGATAGCCCTGTTTAAGTGATCAAATCTTATTGGATTGGCTTGAAATTTGGTACACATGCTCTACACTTGTGATATTAGTCGCTGTGCAAAATTCATGATTATTGGATAAGATGTACTTTGGTTTTGGAGTAGATCTTGTCAACTATTGTGCAGCAGTTTTCAGCATGTAGTACTATGGAAAGAATTGAAATCTGGTAGCAATCTAGAAAGCCAATGAAGCTCAAATTTTTATGGCTGCTAGAACACTTAGAGAGGCACATCTCCACCAAATTTCATAGTCATTAGACTTATATTTTGGGAGATATGCATGTTTCTTTGAGAAGGACAGAATCTGCCAGAAAAGTGACAAATATTGGATTAATCTAGAGTCACTTTGATTGAAAGGTCCTCAAGTTGGAATCATGTTTATAAGTGGTTGAGGGACCTATGTTTGGTTTTGAAATGAGCTAGAAGCATGACAAAGATGAGTACAAGTTCATTTGATTAAGAAGTGTATTTGGCACACGTTTGGTACTCAAATTGAAGATCAAGACCAACATCAAGATGAAGAGAAAGATGAAGTCCTAGTATCAATTGAAGATCTTTTGGAAGAAAGAAAAGGACTCAAAAAGGAACTCAAAGAGGAATTCAAAGTCACATTTCAATAAGAGTTCAAATGGATCAATCAAGCAAAGTCAATTCAAGTAAGTATCAAGGATGATTCTTTGGAGAAAATCACTTCTCCCTTTTGTAGGGGCTTGCCGCCTTTTGTAGGTTAACCGAGCATGATGCTTGGAAGGCTAACATGGAAGTGGTGATCTAGAGTATCATTGGAGATGCTTGGTTGGAGAAATCAAGAGATTGATCAAGAAAGAAAGCAAGCAACACCCAAGATAGAAAAGCAAATCATGACAATTCAAGTGGTATTCATATGCAAGCTATGTTCAAATGAAGAAGCAAGCCAACCACAACAAGATAGTGCACTTGATCATATGTGTGAAGATTTGTTCTAATCAATTGGTATCTATTGGTCTTCACCATGGACTTCACATTGCTATTTGGAGCTTAATTGGAATCAAAATGACTATCCTCTACTCCAAGATAGCAAAGGTATCATTGTAATGTGCATGATCATATTCATCCCTTACTAGTATGCGGTTAGTGCATATAGTACATGCTCAATAGGATCATGCATAACAATTGAAAAGTTTAAATTCATAGCCTACCACTATTGCTTGATTGACTATATGATCTAGTGGATAGTATGTGAATTTGTTCATGAGCTAGTGAACCCAAGTACTTGATCTAGAAGATGAACATTCAAGTGTCTAATTCAACATGAGTAAGATAACCATTGAAAGATGTGTGAAGAAGCTTACTCTAGAGCAAACCGAGTTAGATATCTTATGCAATATTGCCTAGTTCAAGTCACAAATGAGAAGCTCATGAAGACGACAAGAGTTCAAGAAGAAGACAATAATGCAAATGGATATCAAGTTTAAACTTTCATTCAAGTGGTATCCTACAAGACTTCAAGTGATCCTCAACTATAAGTGATCAAATCAAGCAAAGCATCCCTCTCCAACAAGAGCTCAAGTTTATCAATTGGATGACCCATGCTATGACATAAGGAGGTGCCCCACCTAGTGGTATCAAGGTCAAAGATCCTTCAAGTGGGTTTCATTCCAACACATATAGTAGTGTCCATCAAAAATGAAGCCTAAAGTGTCAACCATCTACCCTAGTGTCACCCTTTGTGAGAAAAGAGCATACCTTTTATGGTCATTGATGACAAAGGGGGAGAAGTTATGGAAAAGATATGTCAATTATGATATGTCAAGGACAAAGAGGGAGAAAAGAAGATGGACATGGATCAAGAGGGAGCAAGATTGAAGGATCAAAATTCTTGGACAATAAGAGCACACAAGTAGGGGGAGCAAGCTCATGAACTTGGTTGTTGCATTTGATATGTGCATAATCATGTGCTTGCTTGCATTGCATAAGTTTTAAAATTTTATATGCATGCTTGTGTGGTGTATGCTAGTTATAGGATTTAATTGATGAATTGATAACTAGCATGCACAGGTTAATAGCTAGACTTGTGCTTTTAATGCAAAACTAGACCCTTGCTATTAATGTTGATCTCACGGGGTTTTCTAGTTTTTATGATGTCTAGCTACTCTTCGATGCTAAGGATGAATCAAAATGTGGTATGCACGCTTCAAAGGTAAAATTTCATCATGTATACCTTAGCATCACTTAGTAGTGCTAACACTCCCACAAATTTCATATTTATGCATGTGTGCAAGCTTGAAACCAAACCATTTGAGCACACATGTAGGGGGAGTTAACACTACAAAGTCGGGTTGTATGGTGCTTATCCAAATTCTCTTATATGGTCTTAATGTTGGATAAGTAACATAGAATCCAAAGAGCTTAATTTCCATATCTTTGTAGAGTTGTCATCAATTACCAAAAAGGGGGAGATTGAAAGGTCCTAGTTTGGTTTTGGTAATTGAGTGACAACTTAGGTGGACTAATATGTGTTTAAAGTGAACTACACAGGTGAATAGTCCATAGGTAATCATGTGTGAGCAACATATGCCATAGAGGTGAAATGGCTTGAAGGATGTTGCAATGCTCATGCATGAGATGAAGAAGGAGCTTAATGCACATGAAACATGACATGTGGTCATGTGGCTAAGATGGTGAAGATCAAGGCAAGACTTGGCTTGATGGACCGGTTGCGAAGGTGAAGGGCAAGTTCAGGCTTTGAAGCCGTTGGTACCGAGTGTCGGGAGGCTTAAGCAGGACTTGGCGCCGAAGGACCGAAGCGATGGTGAAGAGCAAGTGATGTCAAGATCAATGGACCATGGAGGCCATGTGATGATATGAAGTGGATCATATCATTTGAAGATAGGTTGGTGCATGTGTTGCATCAACACCGGAGGAGATGGAATGGAATGCGCAAGGCAAAGGTATATTTGTAGGGCATTTCATTTCACCGGTCATAGGTGTGTAGAGAAGTTTATGACCGGGTTTAGGATAGATGGCCGTACTATTAAGAGGAGCAAACTTGTTTGCATATCGGTCATCTAGTGCCACTTGAGCGATCTAACTTTGCGATGTTGTTAGGATCGAGTGGCGTGGTGAGAGCAAGTGAAAATCCTTTGAAAATGATTGTGAAAATGCTAACACACTTGCACATGATGTTGTACACTTGTTGGTGTTAGCACATTTGCAAAGGAGGAGTTGTTGGAGTTGGTTTGGATCAAAACAGAGAAGAAAATGGAGTTTTCTGTGTGTTGTCGGTGGTACCGACCCTGGGTTGTCGGTGGTACCGCCCATAGGTGCTGCGTGCAGCCTTCTCTGTAATGGGGCGTTTTTGGCCTGGCGGTGGTACCGCTATTACCTCGGTACTACCGCCGGCGGTGGTACCGACCGGATGGTCGGTGGTACCGTGGCCCTGAGGAGTTTCGCGAGGCTCTCTGTAGTTTCTGAAAATGGCTTGCCGGTAGTACCGCCATTACCTCGGTACTACCGCCCACGGTGGTACCGACGCAAGGTCGGTAGTGGCTGGTTTTTCGCAGAGCTCTCTGGTCGCGGCGATTTTGGCCTGGCGGTAGTACCGCCATGACCTCGGTACTACCGACCTCGGAGGAACCGACCAGGGATCGGTGGTTTGCCTAAATCTGCGCGATGTGAGGTAACGGCTAGTTTGACTAAGCCGGTAGTACCGCCCAGGAGGGGTCGGTACTACCGACCGGAGCGCAGAATGCCCAGTGAAGGGGCATAACGGCTAGTTGGCCGTTGAGGCTATATATAGTCATTGAGGCCGGCTTTGGGCCGGTGGTTGGAGCACTCCAAAGCCTTGGTGGCTTGTGTGGATGTGCTTGGGAGCCCTCTAACACACATATGCTTTATTGCTCATCCGATTGTGTGAGAGAGTGATCCTAGTGCGTTGCTTTGAGAGATAGCATCGAGTGGCACTAGGTGTTCGAGTTGCAAGCCGGTGGTGCTTATTACTCTTGGAGGTTGCCACCTCCTAGACGGCTTGGTGATCGAGTCTCCGTCGTGAAGCCCGCGTGAAGATTGTGCGTGGCTCCGGAGAAGGATTGTGAGGGGCATTGTGCTCGCCCCGCGGGGATCGCGAAGAGCAACTCTAGTGGATTGCGCGTGTCATTGAGTTACCCTCACTTGTGGGTGAGTTCTTGCGGCGCTCGAGTGTCGAGCTAGGTGTGGTGCCTATTAGCCGCCGAACTACCAAAGTGTGTGGTCGACACAACGGGGACTAGCTTGGTGGCAACCAAGTGAACCTCGGGAGAAAAATCACCGTGTCAACTTCGTGTTCATCTTCTCGGTGGTTTGCAAACTCTTTTCACTAGCTTGTATTTACTTGTTCATATACATGTGCTAGTTGCTCTTATGATTAGTTGGCTTGTGTAGCTTGCTAGTTACCTTCCTTGCTTGTGTAGCATAGAAGTTGATCCCATGAGTGACTAGTTGACTTGTAGTCTTGCTAGTCACATTGCTTAGTTTGTGTAGCTAAGTTGAGCTCTCTAATTTGGCTTGTGTAGCCTTGTTATTGAGCATTGCTAGTGAGCTTAGGCTTTGTGCTTTTTGCTTAGTGGCATGTGTAGGAGCTCCCCGGTTGATTGAGTACTAGTTGCTTAGGTTTGTGTAACCTTGCAAGCTAGAATTGTTTAGGTGAGCTCTAGCTAGCCCGACACCTTATTTGCTTTGTTTAGGATCTTTTATAAGGTGTCATAGAGTATAAGTAGAGGGGTGTAGTCTTGGCTAGACCGATAGATTTAATTCCGCATTTGTTTCGGTTAGCCATTCCGCTGCAATTAAGTTTAAGTTTTTAGAAAAGACTATTCACCCCCCCTCTAGTCCGCCATCTCGACCCTTCACCAAGCCCAAACAACAATCAACAACCCAACATCAACCTTCGGTGTTATATTGGCCATCACCGGAGGCTCCAACGAAGATCACGGCAACAAGAGGCAAAGGAAGGAACACGTCATAAGAGTACATCATGTAGTCGTCGAAGGGCCGCACAAGTTTGGCCAATGGTCTCACATCCCAATAACCTTCGATTCTAGTGACATGAAGTTAAGGGACTACCCTCACACTGATGCAATGGTCATCGAGACTAACCTAGCAGGGTGGACAGTCACCAAAATTCTCGTCGACACAGGAAGCTCTACAGACATCCTGTTCGCCACAACCTTCGACAGCAAGAATCTTGACAGAAACCTTTTGCAACCCGCTGACAACCCACTATACGGTTTCGGTGGTCAACAAGTAAGAGCTGTTGGAAAAATATCCCTGCCCGTGACCTTCGGAGACCAGGTAAACTGCCGAACCGAGCACATAACCTTCGACGTGGTCGACATGTTCTATCCGTACAATGCAATATTCGGTCGAGGCGTCACCAATGCATTCAATGCTGTAATCCACCCTGCATACCTCTGCATGAAGCTTCCCGCTCCAAAAGGAGTCGTTGCAGTATACGGAGATCAAGACATCGCAAGAACAGCTGAGGGGTCATTAGCACCGGGACAACGCAATGTCCACAATCTGTCAAAGCCTCGGGCAACAAACCGTACCACCAAAGGCGAAGTATGCGTCGACAGAGTAAAAGCGCTACCCAAAGAAGAGACTAAACAAGTCCAACTCTTTGAGAGCAACTCCGAAAGAAAAGTGTTCATCTCAGCCAACTTAGACCCCCTGTCAGAAAATAACCTCGTCCGTTTCCTCAAGGAAAACTCCGATACCTTCGCTTGGTCCACCGAAGACCTCAAAGGGGTAAATAGAACTTTGATAGAGCACAGCCTAAACATAAAACCAGGCTACCACCCAGTTAAACAAAAGCTTCGCAAAATGTCAGAAGAAAGGAAAGAGGCAGCAAAGGCAGAGGTAAAAAGACTTTTGGACGCAGGTGTCATTCGCCCGGTCAAATACCCAACTTGGCTCTCAAACGTGGTCCTCGTCCAGAAAAAGAACAAAAAATGGAGAATGTGTGTAGATTTTACGTGCCTGAACAAAGCCTGTCCAAAGGATGATTTTCTCTTGCCAAACATAAGTACCTTGGTCGACAGAGCAGCTGGTTGCCAAATGCTTTCTCTCCTCGATTGTTTCTCGGGGTACCACCAGATCTGGATGAATGAAGAAGACGAGGAAAAAACAAGCTTCATTACACCCTCGGGCACTTTTTGTTTTCGAAGAATGGCCGAAGGCTTGAGGAACGCAGGATCAACCTTCGCTCGCATGACATCCGAAGTGTTCAAAGATGAACATGCTATCTCTGCCTATGTCGATGATCTGATTGTCCAAAGCGTGCAAAAAGAAAACCACATATCAGACTTGGCAAGAGTGTTCAATAACCTCTGGTCTGCTGGATTAAAACTAAACCCCGAAAAATGTGTTTTTGGGGTAAGCGAAGGAAAACTGCTAGGTTGCATCGTCTCAGCAAGGGGAATTGAAGCCAACCCCGAAAAAATTGATGCCATCATCAATATGGAACCCCCGACAACCAAAAAAGCAGCTCAGCGTTTGTCAAGTCGTCTAGCAGCTCTTAGCAGATTCATCTCCAGATCAGCTGAGCGAGGGTTACCTTTTTTCGAAACTCTGAGAAGCACAGCCCCATTCAATTGGGGACCTCGGTAGCAGAAAGCTTTTGAGGAGTTGAAAAACTACCTCACCAACTTGACCATTTTAACCAGTCCAAGCAAAGGGGATCTTCTACTACTGTATGTCGCAGCCTCGCCCCACGCAGCCAGCGCAGTGCTGATCAAAGAGTTGCATGAAAACAGCAAAATCAAGCAGGCCCCGGTCTACTATGTGTCCGAAACCCTCGAAGGTCCAAAACGGAACTACTCAGAGCTAGAGAAGATAGCATATGCCGTGGTCATGGCTTCAAGAAAGCTAAAACACTACTTCCACGCACACGAAATCCAAGTACCTTCATCATACCCCCTCGAGAACATTTTCAAGAACAACGAGGCAGTCGGCAGAATAGCAAAATGGGCAGTCGAATTGAACAGCTATGCTATAACCTTCGTGGGAAGAACAGCGATAAAATCGCAGGCACTAGCAGATTTCATAGCTGAATGGACCCCAAACCCTCGCAGAGACGGAGCCCAACCAGATCCGTTTTGGACAGTGTATGTTGATGGAGCTTGGGGAGCAACTGGAGCAAGAGCCTCGGCCATCCTAGTTTCACCATCTGGGTCGAAGCTAAGGTACGCAAAAAGACTCGACTTCAAATGCACAAACAACTCTGCAGAATACGAAGTCGTGATACTAGCAGTCTCAAGGCTTCGATCATTGTCAGTCTGAAGGGCAGTCATTAACACAGACTCCCAAGTCATCGCGGGACATATTGAGAAAAATTATAAAGCAAAAGATCCAGAGCTACAAAAATACTTCCAACATGTCCGAAGGATAGAATCTTTCTTCCTCGGCATAACAATGAAAGCAATTCCGAGATCAAAAAACAACGAGGCAGACAGCCTAGCCAAAGTAGCAGCACAATAGCTACAGCTGCCCCCTGACGTGTTTCACGAGGTAACAACTCAATCAGCGTTCGAAACCTCTAAAAAGAATGCCAAGCTGATCAATGCAATCCAAAACGAAGACTGGAGAGCACCCATAATGGCCTATATCAACGGGCTGCACGAGCCCGAGTCCAAAGAGGAAGAAAATAGACTAAAACAAAGAGCTCGAGGTTACAAAAATAATGGACAACACTCGGTTCAAAGCCTCGGTAACCTCGCCATGGCTGAAATGCGTGTCACAAATTGAAGGAAGTGACATTCTCAGGCTTATCCACGAAGGTATTTGCAGTTCACACAATGGCCCAAGGGCGCTAGTTGGGAAAGCTTTCCGTCAAGGTTTCTACTGTCCAACAGCATTACGAGACGTAGAAGACATAGTCAGACGTTGCGAGGGTTGCCAACTCACGGCAAAAACACAAAACGCCTCAGGAGCCCCAACAACTTTGATATGCCCAACATGGCCCTTGCAAAGATGGGCAATGGACCTCGTCGGTCCACTACCAACAACTCCTGGAAACCTTCGTTACACAGTGGTAGTTGTGGAATACTTCACAAAGTGGATTGAAACTAAACCGCTTTCTTCCATCACTTCCCTAGCCGTGAAAAAGTTTTTCTGGCAGCAATTAGTTTGTCGGTTTGGAGTCCTCAAACACCTAACCGTCGACAACGGCACTCAGTTTGACAGCGAGGTCTTCAAAGAATTCTGCGCACAAATTGGAACAATCTTGTGCTTCGCCTCAGTCCGGCACCCTCAATCCAATGGCCTAGTTGAAAGAGCCAATGCAACAATTTTCCAAGTGATATCCAAAAAATTACAAGGCAGGCCTAAAGGGAAGTGGGCAGAAGAGCTAACCTCGGTCACCTGATCCCACAACACCTCGGAATGCAGAGCCACCAGATTCACACCTTTCAGGCTCCTGTTTGGGGAAGAAGCTGTGTTACCAGAAGAATTGAAGCATGGATCACTCAGAACAACCGTCGAAACAGATGAACAAAACCAACTGCTTGACAAAGACTTACTCGAAGAAACAAGATGCAACACAGTGCACAACCTTCGCAAGTATCAGGAAGAAACAAAAAAATGGAGAGACAAAAAGGTGAGAATCAAAGAACTAAAGAAGGGTGACCTCGTTCTCATTCGGAAGCAAAACGCCAACATGGCGGGAAAGTTTCAGCAAAAGTGGACGGGTCCATACCTAATAATAGAATGCAATCGTCCCGGCTCTTTTCACCTCTCTGACAGCGAGGGAAACATCCTGCCTCACACCTGGAATGTTGACGACCTTCGCAAATACTATCCATAGCGTAGCCTTAGTGAGCCCTCGCAATATGTAATTTGTTTTTTCACTTATGCCTTCTTTCATTTCCATGCATGTAACAAAAACATAGGAGCTGCACACTTTTTTCTTACGAGGGGGCGTAAGGTTTTTTAACGAGGCAGTATCCAAATTATCAATACAGGATACAACCCCCGAAAAAAGCAAGACTCCAAATTGCTACTTTGGTTAACACACATCGAAAAAAGCAGCCTCTATTCAAGAACGCTATATTCGATGAGAACCCTCGCAGATTGCTTCAAAAAACAAACTTTTTCAAAGCAAACTTCACCTCCACCTAAGACAAGGGGAGGCGCAAGGTATACAAAAAGTCGAGCACCCTCGTAAAACATGTCAGGGGCTCGCAAAGCAAACTTCACCTCCACCTAAGACAAGGGGAGGCGCGAAGTACAAAAAGTCGAGCACCCTCGCAAAACACGCCTGAGGCTCGCAAACCAAACTTCACCTCCACCTAAAACAAGGGGAGGCGCGAAGTACAAAAAATCGAGCACCCTCGCAAAACACGCCAGGGGCTCGCAAAGCAAACTTCACCTCCACCTAAGACAAGGGGAGGCGCGAAGTACGAAAACGTCGAGCACCCTCGCAAAACACGCCAGGGGCTCGCAAAGCAAACTTCACCTCCACATAAGACAAGGGGAGGCGCGAAGTACAAAAACGTTGAGCACCCTCGCAAAACACGTGTAACACCCTGATTTAAATTTTCTCCAAATTAATAAAAGAAATTAGAAATTAAATAGGTTGTCTATTTAATTAGAAGAGGAAAATAAAATTTATTTAATATTGTCATGCTGCATTCATGCCCTTGCATGGTTTTATTGAGTGGTAAATGTTTTATTAAACCCGTTAGGGCGAATCAGTTTTATTCTATTTAGGAAAAGAAATAAAAGAGTTATAAAAGTTTTACAAAATCAAATTCATATTTTGTTTCCAAAATCTAGGGAAAACTATTTTGAAAATATTGCAAACCAATTTGATTTCAAAACAATTTGAAATCTGAGTTTGAAAAAGGTTTACCAAAGAATTGCAAAAGAAAGAAAAGGAAAAGGAAAACATATGGCTTGGGCCTCTCCCACTCTATTTCCCTTCAGCCGGCCCGCACTCCTCCTCCTTCTCCATCCCGTGCCGACCCTCTCCCTCTCCTGGGCCAAGGCGCAATGGGCCACCCAGCACCCTTCGGCCCTCCCCTCCCTCTTCTCCCATTCGCTCGGCGCGGCCCACGCACTGGCCATCGCTTCCAGCGGCCCGCGTGCCACCGCCGCAATGCCACCGCCACAAACCCATCCCCTCTCTCGCTGCAAGCGGACCCCGCATGTCAGGTGCTCATCCCCAACCTTCCGCACGAGCCGCACCAAACCTCCCGCCCTACGCGGTCGCCGTTCTCGCCTCCTCCATACCCCGTCCCGGTTCACGGAGCGCCGCCAGACCCCCTCCCCTCATCTATTAGTAACCCCACCCCTCCTTCCCCTCCCTTTTCCATCTTTCCCAGAACACCGCCGCCATCCACCATTGACGCGCTCGGTTGAGCTCGGTCTCACTTCTAGCGCCCGCCGCAGTTCTCCCTCCGCCCTCGGTCGGCTTCGCGAGGCCACGCCGCGTCCGGAGCGCCATCCAACAGGGCACGACTACGCGGGGAGACGCCACACCGACCGCACCGGAGCGCTAGAACATCGCCGCCGCGATTTCCGCGCCGGCAGCCTCTTCTGGACCCCCACCTGTAGCAAGGAGCGCATCAACGTCACCGCTGTAAGCTCCGCTTCCAATCCCTACCAATCCCATGGTCTCTGCTGGCCTCTAGGCTCTTGCCGTAAGCACCAGTCATGGCGCCGCCGTCGGGGCAATGGCGCCGCCACGCGGGGTCTCACTGGCGCCGCCAGCGCCGTCCTCATCCATCCTGCACCGCCCATCTAGGAACCCACGGCCCTGATTAGATTAGATCTCGAACCGGTATGCACCAGGTTCACCGGTGCCGTGGACACGGTTCGCTCACGCCGCGTCAGCAGTCCACGGAACACGTGGCACACCAACCCAACCACATGGTGACACGCGGCCACCACGTCAGCGCCACGCACGCCTCAGCACCGCGCCGCCTCTTTTGCTAAAGAGCCCTCTAGATCTCCTAGAATCAACCCGCAGTCCAGATTCATTGTAGTCTGAGTCTAGGGTTTCTTTCAGTTTGACCCTTGCCTTTCCGAATAAATGAGGCGCGGTCCTCGCCACCGTTGCAACACACACCGCCCAGCTGGCATCTCGGGCGAACCACGGCACGCCACCTGGCGCCACGTCGGCCGCCGCGTGGAACACCCCGACCGGCCCTGGCTATTTTGCGCAGAAGCCCCTGATCTTTCACGGAATGAACCCGCCGTCCGCCAACCCTGTTCACTGAGTCACTGAAACCTTGTATCCTAGCCCCTGTACTTTTCGGTAAACGAGGTCGGGTCCAGCAGTTTTTCCTTTTCCACTTTATTTATTCAAAATATGAAAATGAGTTTGAATTAATTACAGAACTGCCACTCAGATTCAAACGCTTATAAATTTTGCATTTTAACTCTGATTCGACCCATTCAACTTGCGTTAGTTCCATAATTTTGTTCTCTACACAGTAGATCTGTTAGTTTACTATTTCATTACTGTTTGTTGTACTGTTATTCATTTCGCTTTGTATGTGCCATGTATGTTGATTGGGCCAGAGAGTGCGGAGTTCGAGGACGCTCCTGACTATCCCCGTGATCCTGCAGATTCGACCCAGCCCGAAGGCAAGTGTTGTTGAATATCTTGCACCTATACTTTATTTTACTTTTGGTATTAGAGTAGTTAGATCCTTTAGATGCATGTTGTGTCTAAATTTGAATCCCATGTTATGGTTTACTAGATTTTGTATATATTTTCCTTGTCGCCTGTTTTGGGGTGTTCGGGTAGGTGTCTTGCTTAGCCCTGCAGTCATGGTTGGGATGGGAGTTAAATGTTAATAATCTTGACTAATGAACTATGAAACAACGTGGACATGGTAATTTTGTAGCAACATGGTGTTTAGGTAAATCCGGCAGGATGGACCGTACTGGTGGTTTTGTGCCGTGGGACTCGGCAACTGAATTTGGTTTTTGGTTCTGGGCTCGTGCTAGATTTATCCTGCCTGGATCCCTTGGACCCGGTTCTCGAAGCCTGTAACCCGGCTTAACAGCGCAACCATGAGATCTGGATGGGGTGGACCTGGCTAATTAATTAGTAACCTCTAAGTTGAGGGTCCACACGGGGTTTGTTTTAGTGGCTCACGAGGGGGCCCTGGGGGTCGTAGACCTTTGTACGGGGTGAAACCTTAGAGGTACGTGTGGAACGGACTTGGAGGGGGCTTTGTAAAGGTCTTGCAGTGCAACCCGCTATGCACCTTGGCAGTGTTTAGCGTGACGGGAGCTGCACGACTCATGGGTAATGATGTGCTTCCTCTGCAGAGTGTAAAACTGATATATCAGCCGTGCTCACGGTCACGAGCGGCTTGGACTTCTTCGAGATTAGTTGGTTACTGGTTGGTGTGGTTCGGGTCATCTTAGGGGTGAAAACGGTCGGAAACTATCGGTAGGAGGCCAAATCACTTTCATTTTTAAATTGTTTTCATGAAAACGAAATCGATACGATATTGTCGGAAACGAATACGGCGCCGGCATTCCGGTAATTCCGAAAATGATAGTAGTTGATCGGAAAATACACCGATAACGATCGAAATCAATTAGAATGGTATCTAAAAATGATAAACACGACAAATCATAATACATGATTGTTGCCTGATTGCCTGATTACCCGATTCGCTTCTTGTTTATAAACACATGAAATCCTTGCCTAATATTTCGTTTTCCAAAAAAATTATCTTATGTGCTCATGTGTGCACATAGATGGCAGGATGGACTTGCTTATGTGAGCCAATTAGACCTAAACTTCTAAAGCATGTGTTATGTCGATAATTACCACCGGTAAATTACCGGCTAAATACGGAAATCTTCAAAAACGATCGGAAGAGGGCAAAATCATTTTCACTTTCGTTTCTATGTAGTTTTACCATTATTGTTTTCATTTTTTTGGTTACCACTATCATTTCCATTTAGGTCTAAAAGTCAGAAAAAACTCGAAAACGATTTCGGAAAATCGGTGATTACCATTTTCGTTTTCATCCCTAGGTCATCTGATGGACTTCAGGTGCGGTTGCCTGATGGACTTCAGGTGTGGGTACTTGGTGCGACTCCAAGTGCGGTTGCTTGGTGTGACTCCAAGTGTTGGTTGCTCGGTGTGACTCCGAGTGTGGTCTTGCTCGGTGCGACTCCGAGTGTGGTTTTTTTTCTACAGTGTCTGTGCCTATAACCTAGTAAATAGGTGCATAGGATTAATAGGATTAATAGGAGGTGTTGCTTTAGGCGCATGAGTCAAACTGTGTCAGCCTACCTTTGATTATAGCCTCATAAGCATATATTTCCTACACTTGCGGAGTACATTTTGATGTACTCACCCTTCCTCTTTGTCCCCCCTGCTACCCCACCCAGACGCCGGCGACTACGCGCACGAGGAGTAGGAGCATCCAGAGGACGGTGGCTACGACCCTGACGACCTGTACTAGGATGGCGCTACCCCCGATCGACCTTCCTGTGGAGATGGAGTCCAGATTTCCGCGTCTTCTTCAGAGTCTTCATAGGAGTCAGTTATCATGAGAGTCTGTACTTTTTATTTCAGACCCGAGGGTCATTTATGTAATAATGTTCGAGATATTAATAAAAACATTGTTTGGATATTTACTATGATGTCTGATATATGTATGAATATTGATCCTGGCATACATATATTGTGCTCCAATTTTGTTCTTAAAATTGGGGTGTGACAGAGTGGTATCAAAGCTGTGTTGACCGTAGGACACTACCCTAGTCAGCCGTCGAGTTTACAAAACTATTTTTAAAAGCCTAACCCTTTTTCCCACTTCTGTAGTCTATCTTCGCTGAAAATTCAAACTCTGTTCTAAAGTATGTCCTCCAAACTCGTACGAAGCCCACCATAACTATCTGATCTCGTAGGTCGTTGTATGACATGTACTTGTGCATATGTAATGTTTTGGTTCTTTGTAATGATTGTTGGTGTGTTGTGACCGACAGGTTGCAGCGACATCATTTGTTTAAAATGTTTTATTAATCCACCTAATTAAGCAAATCAGGGTTGTTATATATCTATCTATCATGTCTCACTTTTACTCCTGGAAATGTAACAGATGGTTAACACCAGGAGCAGCGCGGGTAACGCGGGTAACGCTGGCGGGAGCGGGGCAGGTGGCAACCAGCCGCCTCATCCACCACCACCTCCTCCACCGCCACCGCCGCCTCCACCTCCGCAGCCGTACGACCCGCTTCAGATGGCCCAGGTGCAGAACCAGATGATGCAGAACATGACCCAGATCATGCAGCACATGCAGCAGATGGCTCAGGGTGCTCAGGGTGGAGGAGCTGCACCGCCACCCCGACAAGATGACACTCTCAGGAGGTTCATGATGACGCACCCTCCAGTGTTCCACCACGCGATCGAGCCGATGGATGCTGACGATTGGCTCGAGATTATTGCAGGCACGTTGCAGCTTGCTCATGTTGAGGGCCATGATAAGGTCCTCTACGCCGCGCACCAGCTTCAGGGCCCGGCGAAGAACTGGTGGACTGCCTACACCGCCGCTCACGCGGACGCCGACACCATCACCTGGCGGGAGTTCTGCAAGGCCTTCCGCGACCAGTACGTCCCTTCCGGCGAGATCAGGGTGAAGCGTTGGGAGTTTCAGGACCTCAGGCAGGGCATGATGTCTGTGCGTGAGTATCTCACGCAGTTCAGCCAGTTGTCTCACTATGCCCCAGATGATGTGGACACTGATGACAAGAAGAAGGATTGCTTCAGGCAAGACCTCTATCAATCTTTTATGTTAATATATCTTTCATATATCCTTGTTCATTCCTTTTGCTACCTGTCAAGTAATTAAATTGTTGTTTGCTTCAGGCATGGCCTTAACCCAGGACTCCGCTATGCTCTAGCTTCGAATGAGTATTCCTCATTCCAGAAGTTGGTTGACAGTGCCTTCGCCGTGGAGAAGGAAAGGAAGGGCCTCGATGCTGATCACAAGAGGAAGATGACCTTCCAAGGACAGTCCTCTACTAGCTCCACCCGTCCCCGCTACGCTCCACCTGCCCCAGCTTCCAGGCAGTTTCCCCAGCAGCAGCAGCAGTACCGGCCGCCCCAGTACCGGCAGCCCACTCCACAGTACCAGGCTCCACCCCAGCACCAGCAGCACCACCACCAGTAGCAGCAGCAGCCTCGCCTGGCCCTCCCAGCTCCGCAGCAGCCCCGTCCAGCACAGGGGGCAGGGCAGGTTGGCCCGTGTTACAAGTGTAACCAGATGGGGCACTTTGCCAACCAGTGCCCGATGAGGAAGCAGGCCCCGCAGCAGTTCCGTCAGGCAGGACAGCCCTAGGCGTTCGCACGTGGTCGTGTGAACCATGTTGCAGCGGAGTCAGCTCAGACGGCTCCAGATGTGGTGTTGGGTATGTTCACTGTTAATTCCCATCCAGCTATAGTACTCTTTGATTTTGGTGCATCACATTCTTTCATAACAGCGAGGTTCGCATCAGCATGTAGTTTGTCAGTTTCACCTATGCTTACATGGCTGTGTACATCCTCGGATGTAGAGGCCGGATATTTTATCCCTTATCTATAAAAACCTATGCTTAGAGGCTTGATAGTTACATCTCCCGGAGGAGAAATGGTTTCCAGGCAGGTGTGTCGGGAACTGAGCATAAACATAAGGGGGGTAGAGTTTCCATTTGATCTCATCGTCCTGGATTCTGAGGGGATAGATGTCATTCTGGGTATGAACTGGCTGAGCAAATATCGAGGAGTTATTGATTGTGCTCAGAGGATCATCAAGTGAAGCATCCAGATGGCACGAAGATTGTGTATCAGGCACCGCCGAAGGTGATAGAAGAAGCCAGAGTTTATGAGGCTGTCGTGGTACCTGATAACCGAGTCGTCAAGGAGTTCCCTGATGTCTTCCAGAAAGTGTCAGGTATGCCACCTGATCGTGAGATTGAGTTCTCTATTGATTTAGTTCCTGGTACTGCACCTATATACAGGCGACCATATAGAATGGATGCCGAAAAGCTAGCTGAGCTGAAGACGCAGATCCAAGAGCAGCTAGAGAAGGGGCATATCCGTCCTAGTACATCCCCGTGGGGAGCCCCTGTGATCTTTGTTCCGAAGAAGGATGGAAGTCAACGGATGTGCGTTGATTACCGCGCATTGAATGAAGCCACCATCAAGAACAAGTACCCTATTCCTCGCATTGATGATCTGTTTGATCGGTTGAAGGGTGCTCATGTGTTCTCGGAGATTGACCTGCAAACAGGTTATAACCAGCTGAAGATTCGTGAAGCTGATATTCCGAAGACGACATTTGTGACTCGATATGGGCTATATGAGTACACAGTGATGTCCTTCGGCTTGACTAATGCCCCAGCTTTCTTCATGTATCTAATGAACAAGGTCTTCATGGAGTTTTTGGACCTGTTCGTCATGGTGTTCCTTAATGATATCCTGGTATTCTCGAAGAATGAAGAAGAGCATGAAAAGCACCTGAGATTAGTACTGCAGAAGCTTAGAGAGCATCAGTTGTATGCAAAGCTGAGCAAATGTGAGTTCTGGTTGAGGAAGGTTGCGTATTTGGGGCATATCATCTCAGAAGGTGGTGTATCTGTTGATCCAGGCAAGGTCCAAGATATATTGGACTGGAAGGTGCCTGAGAGTGTTACTGAGATTCGGAGTTTCCTCGGTATGGCAGGATATTATCGCAGGTTCATTGAAGGATTCTCCAAGATCGTGAAGCCGATGACGAAGTTGACTGAGAATGGTGCCAAGTTTGTATGGTCCCCTGAATGCCAGGCTGGTTTTGAGGAGTTGAAGGCAAGGTTGACTTCTGCTCCTATTCTTGTCATGCCAGATGTCCAGAAGAACTTCACGGTCTATTGTGATGCTTCGCGCCAGGGTCTAGGATGTGTGCTTATGTAGGAAGGTCGTGTGATTGCTTATGCCTCGAGACAGCTCAGGAAGCATGAGCTGAATTATCCTACACATGATCTAGAGTTCGCAGCTGTTGTCCATGCTCTGAAGATCCGGAGGCATTATCTGATGGGCAAGAGGACAGAGATCTACACTGATCATAAGAGCCTCAAGTACATCTTCACCCAGCCAGATCTGAATCTCCACCAACAGAGATGGCTAGAGTTGATCAAAGATTATGATCTCAGTATCAACTATCCTCCGGGCAAGGCAAATGTTGTAGCAGATGCCTTGAGCAGAAAGGTTTACTGCAATGTGCTTGAGATCAAGGAGCAGCAGCCCGAGTTGCATGAGGAGTTTGTGAAGCTCAACTTGGGTATTCTTGGCCACACTGATGCAGTAGCCTTGGAGGTTGATTTGACCTTGGAGCATGATATCTGAGCAGGGCAGCTCACTGATGAGTATCTTCTGGAGACCAGACATTCGATCAAGGAGAACAAAGCCCCAGGGTTCACAGAGGATGATTAGGGTGTCTTATGGTTCAGAGGCAAGATCTGTGTTCCAGATGTGAAGGCTATCAAGGAGTTGATTCTGAGGGAAGCTCATGATTCAGCCTACTCTCTCCATCCAGGCAGTACCAAGATGTACCAGGATCTAAAGCAGTATTACTGGTGGTATGGGATGAAGAGGGAAGTAGCAGAGTATGTGGCCTTGTGTGACACATGTCAGAGGGTTAAGGCCCAACACCAGAGACTAGCTGGTTTGCTACAGCCTCTGCAGATTCCAGAGTGGAAATGGGAAGAAATCAGCATGGATTTCATCACTGGTTTGCCCAGGACACAGTCTGGATATGACTCTATCTGGGTCATCGTTGATCGTTTGACCAAGGTGGCTCACTTCATTCCTGTCAAGGAGACATATAAGGGAGATAGACTTGCAGAGTTGTACATGTCTCAGATTGTATGCTTGCATGGAGTGCCCAGGATCATAGTATCTGACAGAGGCACACAGTTCACATCCAGATTCTGGAAGCGGTTGCATGAGTCTATGGACACCCGCCTCAGTTTCAGTTCAGCTTATCATCCGCAGACCGATGGTCAAACAGAAAGGGTGAATCAGATTCTTGAGGACATGTTGAGAGCCAGTGCGCTTCAAAACAGCCAGAGTTGGGATAAGAGTCTTCCTTATGCAGAGTTCTCTTATAACAACAGCTATCAGGCCAGTCTCAAGATGTCACCCTTTGAAGCACTATATGGCAAAAAGTGCAGAACTCCTTTATTCTAGAATCAGGTTGGAGAAAGGAAAGTCTTTGGCCCTGAGTCTATAGAAGAAGCTGAAGAACAGGTCAGGCAGATGAGAAGCAACCTGAAGACAGCTCAGTCTAGACAGAAGAGTTATGCAGATGTCAGACAACGAGAGCTGGAGTTCTAGATTGGGGATTTTGTTTATCTGAAGGTGTCACCCTTCAGAGGTCTCCTGAGGTTTAATGTCAAAGGGAAGCTATCCCCGAGATTCATTGGCCCTTTCAAGGTGATTGACAAGAAAGGCGCAGTTGCTTATCAGCTGGAGTTGCCTGCACGACTGGCAGGTATTCATGATGTGTTCCATGTATCCCAGCTGAAGAGATGCCTGAGAGTTCCAGAGGAACAGTTGCCACTTGAGGAACTTGATCTGAGGGATGACCTGACATTCTCTGAGCCGATCAAGATTCTGGACACGATGGAACGAGGCACTCGCAACAAGAGGATCAAAATCTGCAAGGTGCAATGGAAGCATTATTCCGAAGAAGAAGCCACATGGGAGAAGGAAGATGATCTTCGGGCAGATTTTCCTCATCTCTTCGCTGACTCTTCCTAATCTCGAGGACGAGATTCTACTAAGGGGGGTAGGTTTTGTAACACCCTGATTTAAATTTCCCCAAATTAATAAAAGAAATTAGAAATTAAATAGGTTGTCTATTTAATTAGAAGAGGAAAATAAAATTTATTTAATATTGTCATGCTGCATTCATGCCCTTGCATGTTTTTATTGAGTGGTAAATGTTTTATTAAACCCGTTAGGGCGAATCAGTTTTATTCTATTTAGTAAAAGAAATAAAAGAGTTATAAAAGTTTTACAAAATCAAATTCGTATTTTGTTTCCAAAATCTAGGGAAAACTATTTTGAAAATATTGCAAACCAATTTGATTTCAAAACAATTTGAAATCTGAGTTTGAAAAAGGTTTACCAAAGAATTGCAAAAGAAAGAAAAGGAATAGGAAAACATATGGCTTGGGCCTCTCCCACTCTATTTCCCTTCAGCCGGCCCGCACTCCTCCTCCTTCTCCTTCCCGCGCCGACCCAATCCCTCTCCTGGGCCAAGGCGCAACGGGCCACCCAGCGCCCTCCGGCCCTCCCCTCCCTCTTCTCCCATTCGCTCGGCGCGGCCCACGCACCGGCCATCGCTTCCAGCGGCCCGCGTGCCACCGCCGCAATGCCACCGCCGCAAACCCCTCCCCTCTCTCGCTGCAAGCGGACCCCGCATGTCAGGTGCTCATCCCCAACCTTCCGCACGAGCCGCACCAAACCTCCCGCCCTACGCGGTCGCCGTTCTCGCCTCCTCCATACCCCGTCCCGGTTCACGAAGCGCCACCAGACCCCCTCCCCTCATCTATTAGTAACCCCACCCCTCCTTCCCCTCCCTTTTCCATCTTTCCCCGAACACCGCCGCCATCCACCATTGACGCGCTCGGTTGAGCTCGGTCTCACCTCTAGCGCCTGCCGCTGTTCTCCCTCCGCCCTCGGTCGGCTTTGCGAGGCCACGTCGCGTCCGGAGCGCCATCCAATAGGGCACGACTACGCGGGGAGACGCCACACCGACCGCACCGGAGCGCCAGAACACCGCCGCCGCGATTTCCACGCCGGCAGCCTCTTCTGGACCCCCACCGGTAGCAAGGAGCGCATCAACGTCACCGCTGTAAGCTCCGCTTCCGATCCCTACCAATCCCGTGGTCTCTACTGGCCTCTAGGCTCTTGCCGTAAGCACCAGTCATGGCGCCGCCGTCGGGGCAATGGCGCCGCCGCGCGGGGTCTCACCGGCGCCGCCAGCGCCCTCCTTATCCATCCTGCACCGCCCATCTAGGAACCCACAACCCTGGTTAGATTAGATCTCGAACCGGTATGCACCAGGTTCACCGGTGCCGTGGACACGGTTCGCTCACGCCGCGTCAGCAGTCCACGGAACACGTGGCACACCAACCCAACCACATGGTGACACGCGGCCACCACGTCAGCGCCACGCACGCCTCAGCACCGCGCCGCCTCTTTTGCTAAAGAGCCCTCTAGATCTCCTAGAATCAACCCGCAGTCCGGATTCACTGTAGTCTGAGTCTAGGGTTTCTTTCAGTTTGACCCTTGCCTTTCCGAATAAATGAGGCGCGGTCCTCGCCACCGTTGCAACACACACCGCCCAGCTGGCATCTTGGGCGAACCACGGCACGCCACCTGGCGCCACGTCGGCCGCTGCGTGGACCACCCCGACCGGCCCTGGCTATTTTGCGCGGGAGCCCCTGATCTTTCGCGGAATGAACCCGCCGTCCGCTAACCCTGTTCACTGAGTCACCGAAACCTTGTATCCTAGCCCCTGTGCTTTTCGGTAAACGAGGCCTGGTCCAGCAGTTTTTCCTTTTCCACTTTATTTATTCAAAATACGAAAATGAGTTTGAATTAATTACAGAACTGCCACTCAGATTCAAACGCTTATAACTTTTGCATTTTAACTCTGATTCGACCCATTCAACTTGCGTTAGTTCCATAATTTTGTTCTCTACACAGTAGATCTGTTAGTTTACTATTTCATTACTGTTTGTTGTACTGTTATTCATTTCGCTTTGTATGTGCCATGTATGTTGATTGGGCTAGAGAGTGCGGAGTTCGAGGACGCTCCTGACTATCCCTGTGATCCTACAGATTCGACCCAGCCCGAAGGCAAGTGTTCTTGAACATCTTGCACCTATACTTTATTTTACTTTTGGTATTAGAGTAGTTAGATCCTTTAGATGCATGCTGTGTCTAAATTTGAATCCCATGTTATGGTTTACTAGATTTTGTATATATTTTCCTTGTCGCTTGTTTTGGGGTGTTCGGGTAGGTGTCTTGCTTAGCCCTGCAGTCATGGTTGGGATGGGAGTTAAATGTTAATAATCTTGACTAATGAACTATGAAACAACGTGGACATGGTAATTTTGTAGCAACATGGTGTTTAGGTAAATCCGGCAGGATGGACCGTACTGGTGGTTTTGTGCCGTGGGACTCGGCAACTGAATTTGGTTTTTGGTTCTGGGCTCGTGCTAGATTTATCCTGCCTGGATCCCTTGGACCCGGTTCTCGAAGCCTGTAACCCGGCTTAACAGCGCAACCATGAGATCTGGATGGGGTGGACCTGGCTAATTAATTAGTAACCTCTAAGTTGAGGGTCCACACGGGGTTGGTTTTAGTGGCTCACGAGGGGGCCCTGGGAGTCGTAGACCTTTGTACGGGGTGAAACCTTAGAGGTACGTGTGGAACGGACTTGGAGGGGGCTTTGTAAAGGCCTTGCAGTGCAACCCGCTATGCACCTTGGCAGTGTTTAGCGTGACGGGAACTGCACAACTCATGGGTAACGATGTGCAACCTCTGCAGAGTGTAAAACTGATATATCAACCGTGCTCACGGTCACGAGCGGCTTGGACTTCTTCGAGATTAGTTGATTACTGGTTGGTGTGGTTCGGGTCATCTGATGGACTTCAGGTGCGGTTGCCTGATGGACTTCAGGTGTGGGTACTTGGTGCGACTCCAAGTGCGGTTGCTTGGTGTGACTCCAAGTGTTGGTTGCTCGGTGTGACTCCGAGTGTGGTCTTGCTCGGTGCAACTCCGAGTGTGGTTTTTTTTCTACAGTGTCTGTGTCTATAACCTAGTAAATAGGTGCATAGGATTAATAGGATTAATAGGATGTGTTGCTTTAGGCGCATGAGTCAAACTGTGTCAGCCTACTTTTGATTATAGCCTCATAAGCATATATTTCCTACACTTGCGGAGTACATTTCGATGTACTCACCCTTCCTCTTTG
This sequence comes from Coix lacryma-jobi var. lacryma-jobi, assembly GCA_009763385.1. Lineage (NCBI taxonomy): Eukaryota > Viridiplantae > Streptophyta > Magnoliopsida > Poales > Poaceae > Coix > Coix lacryma-jobi. The sequence continues at coordinate 118,077,778 of CM019831.1, read as the reverse complement.
TCCCCCCTGCTACCCCACCCAGACGCCGGCGACTATCGTGCACGAGGAGCAGGAGTATCCAGAGGACGGTGGCTACGACCCTGATGACCTGTACTAGGATGTCGCTACCCCCGGTCGACCTTCCTGTGGAGATGGAGTCCAGATTTCCGCGTCTTCTTCAGAGTCTTCATAGGAGTCAGTTATCATGAGAGTCTGTACTTGTTATTTCAGACTCGAGGGTCATTTATGTAATAATATTCGAGATATTAATAAAAACATTGTTTTGATATTTACTATGATGTCTGATATATGTATGAA